>CM033687.1:23475939-23880139 GCA_019514585.1 Dendrobium officinale | reverse complement strand
TCAGTATTAAACAATCTAACAAAAATTTATAATTAAAACATCATTTAAACATTTATATTCATTCCCAAAAGTTCATTTACAATACTCAGGATCTTCAATAATGATCACACATCCATGTTGTCCTGAGTACAAAAGAATAACTATAACTAAAATGAACAAAAACCCGAACAATCTTTATCAACCTCGCTCTCCTACTCCCTTGCCCTGACCTGAAATTATTAACCACATATAATGAGCTTAAAAAGCCCAGCAGGTCACCAAATACCTACAACTGAAATCAAAGCACGGTACAGAAGCAATATGTATGTCAATCAGTCAAATCATAGCAGTCACTTACACATGATCATTGAGTCAATGCAAAAATAGAAATCAATGCAGAAATAGTGATCAATGTATAAACAGTAATCAGTATATAAACGATAGTCAATGCGTAAACAGTATCAATACAGAAACAGTAAAATCCTCAATCGACAGTAGAAGAATCAGTAAACAGTATAAAAGTCCATAAAGCTCAATAAATCAGTACGTGCATCAAATCTCTACGGTAATCGTCATATCTATAACATCAGTCAATTCAAAAGAGAAATCATTGTGTCGGTAATATCAATCGAATCAATTAATAAATCATTGTGTCAATAATATTAGTCAGTATAAAACGTCAAATCAATACAAGTCACTTGAACATGATCATTAAATCGATGCATATATGAAATTTAGTACATAAATAGAAATTAATGCATAATCAGTAGAATCTGAAATCATCAGTTGAAGAATTGGTAAACAGTAGAAAAATTTATAAATCTCAATAAATCAGTCTATACATCAATTCTTAAAAGAATCCATCATATCTTTAAATATCAGTCAAATCGATAGAGAAAAATCGTTGTATCAATAATATCTGTCAAATCAATATCATATTAATAATATAAATCAATCATATCACTAGAATCAATCAGATCATTAAATAAAGAAATCAATTCCGGTCAATAATACCAATCAGTATGGAATCACATAAAACAATCAAATCAATATATCGATAAAAATTGTTGAAATCATAGCAATATAGTAAAAGTATATTTTATATTACGTGCTCGGTGTATCACATGCAATACATTTAATCTATATTACTTGTTCGGTGAATCACATGTTATCAGTCTTATCAGTATATCACTTGAATCAGTCAGTATTCGGTGTATCACATGCTATAAGATAAATACAATGAATCAGTAGTATTGGTGAATCAGTAGTATCGATGAATAAGTAGTAGAATCGATAAATATTATGCAATATCAATGAAATCATGTAGTGACAGTAAACTCATAAATCCATCAGTAAATTTATTCAGTATCAATGAATAAATTCAATATCAATAAATCCGTCGATATCAATAAATTCATACAGAAATCAATAAATCCGTTCAATATTGATAAATCAGTTCAACATCAGTGAATCCATAAAGTAATCAAAAGAACAATACTTTACACATACATTCCAGTGCAGTAATCTTACTTAACAAGTACAATCACTAGCTATTAAGACATTTTTTAAGGTTAGTATCAGTGTTAGTAATCCGTTAGCTCAATAAATAGAGTCGTCACCCTTGCCCGTCGGCACAGTAATCTCCTTATAACTCCCATAAGTAATCATGTGATCAGTAGAGGATAACACAAAATCCTTTTTAAAGGAAAGCCCGTCGGCCCACCATCCTGTACAGATCAATCAGTCTCCAACCAACGATTCAAGTAGTCTTTACTTGTCTTTCAGTAATATAATAGTAGTAGATTCAATCATATATCCACATTCATATATATCTCATTAATACATTACAATCAACAAACACAACTTAACTCAATTGAAGAAAATCCTTAAAATATCATATAGTCGACAGAAATCATAAACAAAGTCAAAATACACAGTTTCAGAAAACTACCAAATTACAAGAAATCGTGTAAAATATAATTTCAAAGCTTTAGTTGTACTGAAGCAATATTTTTCAACATCCAAAAAATTATCTATTCGATAAAAATCTCACAGAATTCATAATATACGATGAAAAATATCCAGAAAATATTTAAATCGTGTAAAATCATCATTTCAACAACATACCAAAAGTTATGCGGTAAAAGTTTCATCAATACAAAAATATGCACGTTTTTCGGTAACGGAAACACAAATACGAGCAGAAAAATACTAAAACACAAAATCTTTGAAATCAAAAATAGGATTCGAATTCCTTACTACGAGATAAACAATTCATCCAACTGCGTCGACGGACGAAAATCGCTCCGCGGCATCCGAAACCAAGCTTTTCCTTCTCTTTTCTTCTCTTTCTCTCTCCATCTTTCTCTCTCTTCAAAAATATCTCAAACGGTCCTTGAATAGAGAAAAAGATATTTACGTTCGTGAGAAAATCCTATTCAGGGACCGGGAAGCTATGAGTGATGTTTTTTTGGTTGAAGCAGGGACTTGATCTTGTTGGCAGTCCTGATGGAAAACGAGCCAATCAATCTTGCTCCAAATTCTGCACAAGTGCCACCACTTATGGCATCAGGACCGATCTGGACCCATTCAAGTTTTCTGCCGCAGGTTGCTGATCTTGTGATTCCTTTAAGGGAATTAGCGTATTCTGATGCTAATGTTGCATATCATTTATAGGTATTAATTTTCCCATTAGTTTGGGTCACCCTTCGGAAAGATGAGCAAGTTTCACAGGCTAGACCCATTATATCACTTCTGTTTTAAAAGACTACCACAAGAAGAAACATGCAAGCAGGTCTACTGTTGTACAGGCATTTCTAGAAGGAATCAATTTGTGTCATCATCAGCCTCGAATGCCAAGTGAGCAAAATCAAATATATTGGGAAGAAATAACGTCTGGCATATCTCTCTAGCTCTGCTTGAGAGTAATGTTGTGAAAATCATAAATGAACAAAAATGTTCTGAATCACTTACTAAGCTTCATTGATTGCTTAATAAAGAAGAGCCGGGCCTAGCTCTTGTCCAGCATGAGAACTGACAGCATGCTCAAAACCTCTTTTATCAGGCAAGGATCAATGCCACACAGGGTACTTACAACAATACAGTTCCCAAGCTGAAATGTGCCTTTGGGAAGAACAGTGGCTTTATTGTGCTAGCCACATAAGTCAGTGGGATGCATTGGCAGACTTTGGAAAGATTGTGGAAAACTATGAAATTATTTATGGTTGCCTTTGGAAGGTTCCAGATTGGGCTTATTTGAAGGATAATGTAATGCCAAAGGCTCAATTAGAAGAGACACCAAAACTTTGTATTGTTCAAGCATTTTTTTCTCTTCATGATAGAAATGCAGGTGGTGTTAGAGATGTTGAAGGTATTGTGTCCAAAAAGCGTTGAACTGGCACTTTAGAACAGTGGTGGCAATTGCCTGGGATGTCCGTTCAGCCCCGCACACCACTTTTGCAGCAGTTTCAACAGCTTGTTGAGATCCAAGAATCAGCAGGAATTCTACTTGACATTGCCAATAGAAACAAATAAGCATATATGGAAATTATGGTTTCTGGTGTTCACAGTAGGCATGCAAAACTCAAAGATATCTTTGAGGCATGGAGGCTTAGAACTCCTAATGAATGGGATAAACGCATGCAACAAACAGTCTCAGGACCCAATGGTATACCTGATGGAAAAAGAAAGAGGTCTGAATCATGGCGGTAGTGCTTTGCCTTCTGAAAGCCATATTCATCCTGGCCCCCAAAATGGTAGTACTTCTGTTTCTCATGATGGAGGTGGTACTCCAGCGCAAGATCCCGAAAGACCAGCTAATACAGGAGCTGCAGTTAATAATGAACCTGAACAACCTCCACAAGCTGCAGCTGCTCAAGAAAACAACCAACTTCCCATATAGGCATAATAATGCACTTGATTGTGCTGCTTCTGCCGCTACTACATTGGATGTTGCAAAGGACATAATGGAAGCTCTCAGGAACGAGCACCCAAACTTGGCCAGTGAACTTGAGGCATTGTTATCAGAATTAGGCTCGAGATTTGTTACTCTCCTAGAGGAGCGGCTTCTTGCTATTCTCAATGCATCACTTCATCATTGTTACAATTATCCAACTGCTACCACTGCTTAGGTTCCATAATATCTTAAAAGGAGCTATACAGGGTTTGTAGGGCTTGTTTCTCGGCAAATGGTGTGAATAATCATGTTGATTTTGTGAGGGAATATAAACACAATTTTAAATGCCATCTGGATCCTGGGAGCACAAACACATTTTTGGCTACCCTTTTAGAATTAACCGGTAAGCGAAAGCATTGGAAAAATATTCTTCGGCAGCAATTTCCTTCATTCCACCTTGAGGACAATATGGCTCTTTTGGGAACGAAAATATTCATACACCAAGGGGTGGGCATGCCTTGTGGGGCCCAAGGGAACTATAATTCATTATGTAAGGAGGAGGAATCAGAGGGGAGCTATTTAGAAAGATTCCTAATCAATGGGAAGTTGTTTATGAAGGTTCCTAATCAAGGAGAATTGTGTTTAGGAAAGTTTCTTAATTGTGTTTATGCTATTTAAGAAGTGTTTAGTTATTTAGAAATGTTTCTTAAAATATATTTAATTGTTTACAAAGGTTTCCTAAATCATGTTTAATTGTTTAGGAAGTTTTCCTAAATTATATTTAATTGTTTAGGACTATTTATGATTTTGTGTTCTAGGATCATTTAAGGGGGGGAATTGTCTAGGGTTTAAAAGTATGATATTACTGAGTTTATTTTCCTAATGTTTGTTGTGAGTTCTTAGCGGCGTCTTGGGTTTATGCGAGACTTGATCTACCTATCAAATAGTAGATCAATTGTATCATGCTTTATTATTGAAGAAGAAATAAAAAAGTCAGCCCTATCTTTGTTACACTGCTCCTCTTTTATTTGTTGTTTTTACTTCAAAGATGCATCAGAATCCTTTGAGGCTTTGATGAAAACTTTCCAACAATGCCCGGTTTATAATTTTGCGCATAAATGTTCAATCATCAATCCACAAGGAAAAACAGTAATGGGGAGAGCCGAAACAGTAAAGGGGAGACCCAAAGAGGAAAACTTCCAACAAAGCCCGATAATAATTTTTGTGCAGAAATGTTCAATCATCAATCCACAAGGAAAACAGTAATGGGGAGAGCCGAAACAGTAAAGGGGAGACTCGAAGAGGAAAGAAGATTAACTTATGTTCTAAATCATGGTGGGTGGCTACATGCCAATAATAATGATCACCTATTCTTTGTGATTCCCATAGCCACTGGCTCAAAACCAACAACATAAGTAGAGTCTTCTTGATAATGGCAGTGACTTCTCCATAGCAAGAGGCTGCATCGATGGTAACTCAATCAAGTTCTTGTGAATGGTTCTCTTCCTTATCATCCATTATGTATGATTTATCATAGTCTCTAGTAAGCCAAGGTCATGTAACAATGCCACCACCAAAAAGAGAAGAATTAAGACCTAAAACTCAATAAATTTAGGTTGGATATGGAGTCATGGGATAGGCCAATGGATTCATGGGCCTTCAGTGCCCCCACTATGCCTCCAATTATGCCAATAACATTGGTTTGTGTAGGCTGTAGGAGGAGGGTGCATGGAACTTTTTGGATAAGATGGATTAGCTATGTAGATAAAATTTTATAGGACAAAATAAGGTCTTTATTTGGAGTTTATAATGTTAGGGAGGCTTGTGAAATAGAGAGGGTTGCCTCTATTCTGAAATGCAATAAGTAACGTTGTACACAAATATATTGAAATATCAAAAAGAGTTCTTAGTTGGCTTGAATGTGTTAAAATATAAGAATTACTGAGAAATATGCGTAGATCGATCAAAGTGATTTGAGACATCATACAAATTATGAAAGATTTGTAATTGTTACATAATAATTATATGATTTATAACAATCGCGATTTTTAAAATATATATTATATCATTCATACGAATGGTATTCTGAAGGATACTGATCATAGGCACTACAATAGGTTATACAACAGCATGAATTTTAATACCTATTATAGTCATAATGATCATCACAATGATCATAAAGAGAATAATGCAAATAATATGATTTGGATTTGGAATACTTACATAGGTTGTTGTGACTTCTAATTATTATGATAATTAGATCTTGAATTATTATAACACTTTAAGCTGACAATAAGTAGTTAAATCATGAATGTAGGGTAACTTTTTCAAAATTTTCTAAAAAAATATGAGATGTAGGAGCCAATTCTAGGAACAAAAAACATTGAGTGAAATTTTTGGCCAAGTGATTATAGGCATGTATGAAAAAGGATTAGGTAGGCAAAAATATTTAGTACTGGGATTTGGTCTTAAATAAAGAGAATCTTGGGTAGGATAATTTAAAAGTGAATAATAGGGTGCACCAGTTTTGGATTAACAAAAAGGATGGTTTGGCCCAACATGGGAAGTTAAATTTATTTTATCACAAAACAGGAATCAAATTTTTGAAAAGTGTTAGGCAACTTGCATGGAGATGGATTGTGATAGGCACATAACTTACTGAGGCGTGGAGATGGATTGTGATAGGCACATAACTCGATGAGGGGGTCATTTTACGTGGTAAAAAATAATATAAGATGAATTTTGAACTGTCGATATGGAAATAAGGTTTAAAATGTATATTGTATTCCATTTCTGGGAGAGTTTTTAGGAGATTTATATGGACAGAATATTCCTTCGATGTCAAAAATTGAGAGCAGCGATGCTTTGCATTAGAGATAAAATCCAATATGGAAATCTGGTGAGGTTCAATAACTAGAGAAAAAGTGAAAGCAAAATTAAGATTTATGTGTTCAGCTCATAACGGATCAATTCTGTTCTAATACCACAAGATGGAGACACAATAGAATAACTGTTTAATGGTTATGTAGCATGAAAAATAGATACAAAACCCAGAGAAAATGAGGCGAAATAGTGGAGAAAAAAATAAATAAAAGGGTTCCACAACCCGGGGGGGGGGGGGGGGGGGGGGGGAATGAGTGCAAAAGCTTAAGGGTTAATAATACATTAAACATTTAGCACTAATAAGAAAAGATATGTTACATGAACCTTAGTTAAAGCATGCTTTAAATTATTTTGACATGCAATAAATTCGGACACATGGAGCTTGTGATAATCTAATTAAAAAAATCGACAACTATGATGTCCCTACATCATGACACTATCTTCATCAAAACATCCTGCATGCAAAATTACAATTCTCCTTCCACATGCCCATCATAGGAAATCTTTAGTCTACCAAACCATTTTAATCTTTTTCCTTCCACAAAAAGCACTGGACAAAAATGGGAAAAAACTATTGCCCTTTAAATAGATCTTAATGTATAATTTAATGAAAAATGGTCATTATTTTAAAACTTTGAAGTTTAAAGGACCGTCATGAAATGTTCAACTAAAATGCAATATTGATAAAAAATGAAGGACAAAAATGCAATACACTCTTAGAAGTTTCTAGATATAATAGAAATATTGCGTGATAAATAGTAGAATGTGAGCTACTCTATTCATTAGTAAATACTGTGTAAAGTTTGATTCCTTCATTTCAATGACACATCTTTATATTTAGATTTAGACATAATTAATCAAAATAGAAAATAAATTGAACTAATAAGTGTCACTGCGCTGAAGATTACCATCCTGACAAGATTAACCCAGCCAAATCATACAGCCAAGCCTTCCTTGTTCACCTTCTAAATGGCCTTTAACAAACAGGCAAGAGCAACAGAAAAATCTTAACGTTTTCATAAAAAAATGTTGAGATCCAAATTTTTTATCATGGTCCATCAGTCTTCTAAATATTAATTCAAGAAATCTAAGGTTAAGAATTAATTGGATTGAGTCAGTATTAGCACATGGCTAAACTACAGTTCATAAGGAACATCAAAAAACCACATAAGATTGGGTCAGCATCAGCACATGGTTCAACTATAAGTTATAACTTATAATGAAAACCAAAAATGCCATGTATGATGCATTAGAAGTATCCGTTTAGTTGAATCAATACTCATACACAACCTAATTGTAGTATTTAAGTTCAATCTGAAAGCACAGTTACATTGCATCTGAGATCACGGCATTAGCTAGAGAAAGAAAATGAGCACTCGATCTTTTGGAGATTCCAATCAAGAAAAAATAAGTAACAAGAAAATAACTAACATTAGAAGTGAATTTTAGTTAAACAATTCCATTATAAATTATGGAAAAACTAAGAAACAAAGATAAAATAAAAAAGGCATAATAATCAATTTAAAAGACTTCATAAAAAAGCAACGTAGCTAGGTGTGAGAATGAACAGCTAGAAAGTTTACAACCAACTTATTAGTTCATGGTGGGCTAGCAAAAGAGATGGCAAATCTTACTACTTGATTTAAAGTGTAAACTTTAATATTAATGGAATGCTTTCGTCCTCAATACATCAGTGCAGTTTGAAACAGATGGAGGCTCTCAACTTCATCATCAATACGTATGCCAAAGAACTTATTATAAGCAAACCCTCAATTGAACAATCTGATTAAATACTTCAAGGAATCTTCAGTTAGCAGTTCAATGTTCAATTGAATTTTGTTATTCAAATTGAATTAGACAAAATGCTCTGTAAAAGGCAAGTCATATCATAGAAAAGGGACAATAAGGTAGAATAATATACCATTTTTAACCCAAAAAAAATGGGAGGTGAGTTAATTAGATTTAAGGTGATTGTTTAGCATCAATATAAGTAATAAGGATAGGCTTCAAGTTAACAGATACGCAGAAATGCAACAAGGGAAGCGTTAGATTTACATAAATAGACATCTGTGATTAAAGAACGAAACAACAGGTCATGAGCCTAGACAAAGTAAGGGTCCAGAAATGGTGTGTGTGGACAAAAGTCCAGGCATTCCAACGGGCCAACCTTAGAAAGCTTAGCCACAGGCCCAACATTTGATATGTTAGGTTTCAAGATATAAATAATAGCCTAATCGAGGTAAGTTCTCCAACAACAGCTTATAAATCTTATAAAAAAAATGAACAAACATAAAGTCTTTAAAAATAGAATATCATATTTCACGTGCTTGTAATACTTGCACACAATTATAATGAACCTTAATTGGATTTGGGGATCGAGACGATCATAAAATTTTCACCATTAATGTTGATTTTGGAAGCTAAAATGAAGAAGTATCTTAAAAGTACCAAGTTACTATCATGAAGGTAAAATTAATTGTATAAAATTGTAATTTGATGGAATACATTATATGGATATAAATATTTGCAACAAAGAAACTACTAATGGCTAAGCCCAATGTCAAAATACGAAATGCAGAGGGATTTATGGTAAAAATAGAAAGAGAAAGAAATGGTTATATTAAACGGAATGATGAAAGTAAGGGTTAGTAATGATAACCTATTAAAGAATAAACATATAGTATTTTGACATGCAAAATGGAAAAGCCAAGAAACACTGGAAAATTGTACAAAACAATGATAAAAGAAGACAAGCACTTTGTATCTAGTAATTAGAGTTCTTGAGGACTACAAAATTCAGAATTCTCTAAACTATTATTTTCTTGAGAGAGGAGAAAAAGGACAGCAGCTACGAGGAGGGTTGAAAACCCATGCCGAAATGCTGGGAGAAAATAAATGGCAACAGGAAGGGCAGAAAGACCCCTGGCTGCTTGCTGGTTGGGCTGTCCTAGGGGCTGGAAAGCATGGAAAGCAGCAAGAAAGGGACTTCTTGGAAGCATTACAGCAACCGTCTGGCCAGCTGGAAGGCAGAACCGAATGCTAGAAGAAGAAAAAAATGGGGCTGGAGTGCAGGTCTTGCTGGTACCCGCAGGTTGCCAGCTTCTAGGGCAGGAAGAAAGGCTGGCAGTGCTGGTGAAAGGGCTGAAGTTGGCTAGAAGAGGGCTGGCAGTGAGGGAGGAGGACAACCGACGGTTGGAAGAAGACTTGGCGGGTGGCTGGAAAAGGAAAAACCGGAGGAGGAGATTGTTGTTGCTGTGGGAGAAGAGAGGAACCAATGGACGAAAGAACAGCCACCTATGGCTGCCGAGGAAGGAGGATGAGGGGTAGCCACCGCCTGGAAGTCATTCCAGGATTAAAAAAGAACAAACACAAAAAAACCAATTTCTGATATTTTTAGTTCTAATAAAAAACTGAACTACAATAAAGAAAGGAAGCTCTATTTATAAGAATTGAGCCCCTTGATGACTGGGATAGGATAAGAACTAATCCTATTAATCCTATTCATGACTAGGATAACTACCAATGGGATAAAACAAAAAAAAAACCCAAATTGGGTTGATTGCTGAACCGGTTAGCTGAAACAACCGGTCTTGGTAGCACCACCGTCACAAAGAGGGTTTAAGATGCACTAATGCATTGGGTGCATAGAACTAATATGCAGAAAATAGGAAGAAATCATAGATGGACCGAAATACCATGCTTAGAAGTTATGCTAAATGACTTGCAATAAATCTACCATCTCATACATTACTGAATGTAAAAACCAACCCAAAATATATCAAATAATGAGGGCGCTGATGGAGTGCTAGCCAGCCTTGGCCTTCTTTTATGAAATCAGAATAAGCTTAGATTATAGACCACGAATAGATTATAAAATTTAGAGTTTCAAAAGGAGATAGATCTATGAATATTGATGACAACTATATGGAATTAGTTATAAATTCACAATTAAGAGAAAATAATCAAGGAGGTCTGAGGAGGCAATTTTGACTTTGAATTTGATGACAATAGTTGAGATTTATATGGAGTTAGTTAAATGTGATGAGGTGGATGGCAATGGATTGATGATCAATTAATGTAAAGAGTGGTTAATACGTGGGGTAAATATTAACTTTCTATTATTACTATTCATGGAACAATATTTTGCATTGCTGCTGATAACTGAACAATGAAGAAAGCATACTACAGGTTCACGATGAAGAGAAAGAATGCAAAAAAAAAAAGATCATAGGCACCTTAAATTATCAGAAGATACAAAATTAAAAAGGAGATATCATTAATTCTTTATGGAATGCATGATCATTCACGTTGATACCAATAGATGTGATCAATATAATGGAAGCAGTGATTATGCTGAACTTTTAATATTTGATTTATCAGGAAGAGAAGAATTTGGTGTAAGGGAGAATAGTAAGATAAAGAGAAGGGGAATAAGAATATTCAAATAATAAATGCCTCAAAGGAAGGCAATTGGAAGGTAGAGATAAAGAAAGTTCGAAGAAAATCCTAACAGAAGAGAGGAATCAATTTCAAAAGATAGCAAAAAGATAGGCTTACGTTATTCCATCATCAGCCATATGAATTGCAGATCAATACCTACTACTCTAATAGAACAAATAAATTCATGAACCTTTCAACCCTACAAAATTAAAATAATGAAGAGCATATGATGAGCCCATCTTACTCTTTCTAGTTTCAAAATTACAAATGAGAAAAGTTGATACAAAATAACTACCTAAATATGATTATTTTGACATAGATGAAATTCAGTATCGATATATTGAACTAAACTTCTCGCATGGCATCACTCAAGTACCTAACCTTCTATTTAAAGTTAGCCATCTCAAGTAATTGTAAAAACTGAGCAGTATAATGAATATTGATGACCGTGGTTGTAATGGGATTAATCTCAAAAACAAATAAAGTCTTTATGCCTGCCAATATATTCTTTTACTTTCTCATTTGTTCTTTTTTTTCATATAAAATGTAAGACAATGAAAAGGGTACTACAAAATTATTATTATTATTATTATTATTATTATTATTATTATTATTATTATTATTATTATTATTATTATTATTATTATAGACACACACACGCATGCACTCCTATTCTCTTCTTTCAGGGCATCTCCAACCGAAAACTTCATTTTTCACGGCAAAGTAACGCAAAACTCCAAAATGGCGCGGTGATGCTCCAATCGAACGCCATTTTAGGTGTTTTTGAGAAGGTAACGATCGCCCTCCCTTTCGCGCGTTTTTCCGGTTGAGAGCAAAAAATGGCGTGAGTAAACAGTGCGATATTGGCGTCGCACTGTTCATCCGCGATCAAATGGCGTAAAAAATGGCGATCGGTTGGAGCAAAACAAGAACGGCAAACAAGTGTTTGCCGTTCGGTTGGAGATGCCCTCACAATGGCAAAAATCAGCAAGAACTTATACTCGTCTTTCACATTATAATAATAAAATTCATAGGTTAATAAAACTAGGAAAGGTCGTATATGGAAAAGAAATTCACAATAGTTGACATTAATTTTCAATAACTATATATTCGCCATTAATCTACATGATTATGCGTTCATCCTGTATTACTGTTTCTAGTTGCCCTAAAAGAAATGGCATCTATTTCCAAAAGCAACCGCTACTATAAGCTCAGAGCCTCAGAGCAATTACAAAACATTCGCATCTTAGCTTTGTAGCCTATAAACCCATTTAAGTTCAGATATATTAATGCTGAACGAATACAATATTTTATAGATCTCGTGTATTAGATGCATAGCAATAACCTAGAAAATGAATAACAAGCATTACAGGAAAAAAAACCACGGCATGCTTAAGCCAGTGGAAGCAAGTAACTGAAATCCAACTTCTGATCAGATCTCAGAACTTGAAGGCGAAATAAGAAGGAAAAAAGTCGGATTCGGAAGATACAACTCGAACAGACATTCCAATGAGTACAACCTAAAGTACCCAACAAAAAACCTTGAGTTCTAGCCCTATAAAGGGCCGAAAGCATGTGGCGGATAAAAAAACACGATTAATCAACAGAACAGAGCTAAAAAAATGCGAGGGACAAGAATTTCTGAAAATAGATTCGCAAACAAAGACTGGCGCCAAGAAAACTCTCCAGGCCCGATCGAGAAAATAGCTGACATAGATGGATATGAAAAACAATAGGAAAGGGCGAAACAGACTAGAGAGAGCGGATACCTGGAGGGTACGCGTGGCAAACTCAACGCCGATGGTTGACTTGGACTCGAGGCAAAACTCGTTGCGCGTAAAGCGGGAGAGGAGATTGGACTTACCCACGCCGGAATCTCCGATGAGGACAACCTTGAACAAGTAGTCGTACTCTTCCTCCGTTCTCCTCGCCATTCGTTCGCCTCCCGTTAGATCTCAATGTCTTCCCTCCCAACCTCCTCTTCTTTTCCCACTCACGAACTATCACTCTCTGACTCTAGCTCCCGCTTCCTCTCCCCCCTCTCCCTCTCTCTCTCTCTCTTTGCTTCTCTCCTAGGCGCACCGTTGCGCTTTATAAAAGAATTATCATGTTAGGACAGTTGCATATATTTTTTGAAAAAAAATAATAATTGCATATTAAAATTAATTTATTTAATTTGTTAACTAATTTTGAATACAGTTTTAAAAATCAAGATATTAAATATATGAACTCAAATATTTACTTATTTTATTTATTTTATGTTATATATATTTATTTATTTATTGCCAGTTAATAACATCTTCAAATATCCATTTGATAATGAATTATTTATTTGATGACATATTATATATTATTGTATTTATTTTTTTATATCTTATATAAGGAAATTTTGACTTTATATACTCCATAGAGAAAAATTTCAAAATAATCTCTCAACTTTTGTGAGGGACCAAAATGGTACATAACTCTTTTGTGGGATCAATTTGCAAGGTTTAAAAAACTAGACCAAATCGGTTGATTCAACTGATTGAACTGTGAACCGATCGGCAGGCCAGTTTCGTTAACCCATAAAATCGATTTCGAAGTAAATCAGGAAAAAATCGGTCATCCAGTCGGTTATACGGTGAATCGTAGAACCGATGTGGTTCAAAATACGAAGGATTTGCATCGTTGATTGTAGATCAAAAGACCAATGAGCAAATACATGAAAATAACCTAAAGACGTTCGATTCAAGCCATTTTAATTAATTTTGCTCATTGCGAGTTCGTGTGTGAAGTCTTGTTCATCTCCTCGATAGCCCTAGTTGCAACTATCATTGGTGATTGGCAAACTAGACGACAACATGTGTGCGGTGCCTCTCATGTTGCCGGTATTATTGTTTTAACTTTGAATGAATGATATGCTATATATATTTAGTTGGTTACAATTGAATATGATTTTTTCATGTTATATTGACTGCCTACAAATTTTTAACACTTATTTTTCATAATTTTGTTATATAACTTATTTGACAAGAAGATACATTGTCTTGTCATTTTGCAATTGCCATAGCTTCTTCATGCATTTTCTTCCAATTTTAAAAGCTTATATGGTTTTCTACCTTCATTGTCATTTCTCTTTTGCTGAGTTCAAGTGTGATTACCACATTTTTCTTTATGCTTTGAACTTCATTTAAAAGACTCAAGAATAATATTTTATTCATTGGCATAATGTAATGTCTATTAACGAGAATATATCTTATGTAGAATTTGACTGACTATAGTGGAGCATGAGTGTCAAGGAAAAATATACCTTTGCTACTAAATCTTTGTACCTTCACTTGTGTTATAATTGACATAGCTATGATCAAGAGATTAGTACCCTTTTGCATTACTTTTTTTTTTTTCCTATTTATTATCTTTGCTATTTATTTTAAAAATTATATCATAAGCAATTAGAGTTGCACATATTGAAATAAGGTTGTGAAAAATAGCCTTAGCATCTTTGCACACGCTCAACAAGGATAACACATGGACAAATATGATGGTACATGAAGTCAATGTAGAAGAAATAGGATAAAAAAGAGATAAACTAAAGGTAACATGGCTATAAATGGTGGGGAAAGATTTGTGCAAAATAGATTTTGAGCTATAATAGTATATTATTTTTATTTATTGGTTCGCTGAGTTTTTGTTTGCTAGTTTTTTACATAAATTTGGTGAGATTGAAGCAAGAAGTTATACCTTAATTCATTAGACCTTTATAAATTAATATTTTTAAAATGCACCCATCTTAAAATGTAATCACTGGAGTGCTTGAATCTTAGAAATGCAAGAGTTTTTTTTTTTTTTTTTTTTTTTTTTTTTTTTTTTTTTTTTTTTTTTTTTTTTTTTTTTTATTAAGATGTGAATCAAATGCAATGATATTTATGTCTTTTTGAATGTTGTGTTTGTTGAAAACTTTTATGAGTTGCTTTGGGGCACTTCGTTTTGCTTCTAGAGTTACTTTTGCGTGTGTCCATTAACCATTTCATTGCAAAATGAATTATTAACTTATCAACTGATTCTTCTTCTTTTCACTCCCCTTTATTTTGGATTACATAATATTTATAGATATTAAAAAAAAAATCCTATGTTCAGTCAATTTAAAATGGTTTCATATACTTGTTTGCAAAAAAATTAAGATTATAGAAGGAGCTCATTCATGCATTTTGTGTTGGTTCAGTGAGTTTTGCTCGTGGTGTACTTTGTGTGTTTGACCTGTGATAGGAGACATCTAGAACGATGTAATGCAGCATTGAGCGGCATTTTAGAAGTGGTTGGATTGGGCATAAGATAGCAGGTTAGTTAGAAAGGGGACTAAAGATACAATCTGATGCTCGAGCAAAGGAGTCTAGATAGAGGAAATTTCCACCTAGAGTTTTTAGTGATGATCTTTACGTAAAGGTGGAGGAAGGTCTGCTAGGAGACAAATAAGAGGAAGCAATAAGTTGCCCCAATGTCCTTAGCTATGAGAGATTATTCTGTACGGACATCGGATGGAAGAACCGTCCAGTACAGCTTAGTACCAAGCGCGGTACACTTTTGGAATGACGTGATGCATTTTTATTGGTCTCCGGATGATGACAGGACTCCGCACAGAATAATTTATCCTTAACACCAGTGAAGGCCTCAGTAGGAAGATAAGGATGCTATTGACGTGGCGACATGTATGACTTCTAATTTGCTCATACATACGAAGCTTTATTTGATTATGAAACTAATCATTAATTTACAAAGCCTCTTTAAGTAATTTTCAATTATTATCATAAAATATATTCCTCCTCCCATAGTTGCAATTTCAGATGGCCCCCAAATATCAATGTGTATTGTATGAACTCCAAGGTACATTTTTTGTTGTGTTTTAACGGTTTAGAATGCTATATTTATCCGCCTTTCTGTCACGCTTCTTTACGTTTCCATGCCAACTCTTCCTACCCGCAACTCTTCTTGAAATATCCTTCTTAGCGGCAATGGAAATATTTTCTTTAAGTCTTGAATTTGAATTTTGATCTTCTCTGATGGTTCTTGTTGAAATTATTGTCTCTGAAATTACGTCTCCTCTAACCAACAGCATATCACCACTTCTCTCCTTCATTTCATATTTTCTTTGAATTTGTTCTCACATCAAAACTATCTTCACCTCAATCATTGTCAAAGTTTACTTATCATATAGAATTGGTAGAGAGATTAGAAGAATAATGCCTTGATCTTCTTCTTTAATTTTTACATCTACATTCTTGAGATATAATATAATCTTGTTGAATTCAACCATGTGCTTCCTGAGATCCTTTGATTCATCCATTTGAAGAGTGTATAAATGTTTCTTAAATGTATTCGAGAATCAAAATGTTTGAATTGCTCCAGCGTATTCAAAAAGCCAGAAAACTGAATTACACTAACATATTCAGGAAGCCAGATTTTGAAAAGCTCCAGGGTATCCAGAAGCCAACAAACCTTTACCGGAATTTAAATCTTACACCAACAATCTCCAAGAACAGAGAAAATAAGAATATTACTCATATCCAGGAATCAAACATCCCTCTATATTTATACATCCTAAAGAAGAAAACACAAGCTAAGGTGTAATTAAGGCTTCGTTTGAGATGGTTTTTTTAGTGCTTCTTAAAGTAGTTTTCTCGTATTAAGATTAAAATTTTTGTACTAAAAAGCTGCTTTAAGAATAAGTAATAAAGTCATCCCAAACAAAGCCTAAAGACTACAAGAAACTAAAGAACCATGTTATACTATCACCTCATGGCTACAGGGAAAACAAAAAACCTGGAGAAACAAAAAAACAGTAAAAAAAAAGTACTAAAAATGAATCACCATAACTAACAATAAGAAAGCAAAGGACAAATTAAGGCCTATATTTCTTAATCAATACAGATACAAGTACATAGGGTATTATACCCTCAAAGTATGCAACATGCAGGATACTGCAAGAATTATTGGGAAACACCCATGCTGTAATTTTAAGGGTCTTTCCAACATGAATAGTAATAATAATTTAACAACTAATGATCATATCTTTAAAGCTGTAATTTTATGGGTCTTTCCAACAGAAATGGTAATAATTAACAACTTATGATGTGGAATCAAGAAATGGGTAGTCTGTATATCCAACGACAGGATCAGGAATGTAGAAAGTTTCTCTATTATAATTGTTAAGAGGAGCATCAAGCTCGAACCGTCGAGGAAGATCAGGATTAGCTAAGAATACTCGACCATAAGCAACCAGATCTGCATAACCAGTAGCAATGGCCCTATTTCCATCTTCTCTGTCATATCCTCCCGCAACTATAAATGTTCCCTTTGAAAGCTCTCCTCATTGGAAGGAGAGAATGCGGAGTCTCTGTCTTTTCTCCCACTGTAATCATCCTAGGCTCCACCATATGACAGTAGAGAATCCCATATTTGTTAAGTGAATTGGCCATGTAGAGGCCAAGTGCTTCTGGGTTTGAATCCCCGGCCTCGGAGTAGGCGGCAAATGGCGATAGCCTTATGCCAACCTTGCCAGCTCCAATCTCATCAACAACAGCTTCTACTACTTCCAGCGCAAAGCGGCAGCGATTCTCTAGGCTGCCTCCATACTTATCAATTCGATCATTGACTTGATCCTTTAGAAACTGATCAATCAAATATCCATGAGCTCCATGGATCTCAACTCCATCAAAGCCTGAGCAATTGAAAACGTTTAATTAGTACAGCAAGTTTGCACTGCAAGCAAGTTGCAAATGGAACTAGAACATGGCATTTGGCTAAAAAAGGCAAAAACTAAATTGAGTATCAGAAGGCTAATGAACACTAACCGGCCTCAATGGCATTCCTTGCAGCCAGTCTGAAATCATTGACAACATCTGCAATTTCTTCTGTTGCTAAACGCCGAGGAGGAGAAAAAGTTGAAACATCAATACCATTAGCTCGGACTACAGGTTTTATTGGTTTGTCAGTGGACGATATTGGAGCTTGCCCATTAGGCTGGAAATCTGTGGTAAAACATAGTCATGATAGTCAGATTTTCATTAGAGATATCATTGATGCCTTAATTTTAGCAACGAAGCTCTGCAAATCCAATCTTTATTTAACCTATCGTTTTGATTTGCTAAGCATTCAATTAAATATGTATATGGTGGAAAGACTACAAATGAGTTGCAGGTCTCACACCTTAATTAGGGAATTTACAAGAAGATGAAGCTATCAACAGAACCAAAACTATGTAGAGTACTAAATCACAAAAATAAAATTTTTCAGTATCGGTAGGTAAGAGGTACCGTAATTTGAAACCCTTCCGACGTGCCAAATTTGACAAAAAAAGATGCCACCCTTTTCATGAACTGCATCTACGATAGGTTTCCATGCTTCCACCTGCTCTTTGGACCAGATTCCAGGTGTGGATGGGTACCTAATACCACAAGCGGGATAAACCAACCACTTAACAAGCATTACAGTTACAGGAATTTTTTTTATTTTTTTTTTAAAAGGTGAACCCTGGGCTGTTTGGTAGGCGGATTTAAGGTCGGATTTGGGCGAAATCCAGCCAAACGGCCTAAAATGCAAATCCAAATCTCACGGCAAATGAAATCCTCGGTGGACGGAAAATTCCGCCAATTCGCTCTAAATCTCGGATTTCCGAAATCCTGTATTTTGCTGGATTTACGAAATCCATGGTGCTAGAGCAAATCCCTAAGTAAATAATGCTCTATAGCCAAACAGTTACATGAGATTTAAGAAGATTTATCATAAA
The DNA here is from genome assembly GCA_019514585.1 of Dendrobium officinale. Lineage (NCBI taxonomy): Eukaryota > Viridiplantae > Streptophyta > Magnoliopsida > Asparagales > Orchidaceae > Dendrobium > Dendrobium officinale. The sequence goes on along the minus strand of CM033687.1, from coordinate 23,861,177 downwards.
TGTTACCAAACAGTTTTCAGGATTTAAGCCTCTCAGGATTTAAGCCTCTCAGTATTTCCGAAATCCGGATTTAGAGGATTTACGAAATCCTACTTAAATCAAATCCAAGATGCTACCAAACAGCCCTAAATGAAAGTAATTTAAACATTTAAAAACAAGATTTTTGCTAGCAGATAAGTGATCAAACAAGTTAGGGCTGGCAAAACGTACCCCTGAGCCGTGTCGGAAATTCCAGTGGCTTCAGCTATTAGAAGGCCGCCTTTGGAGGTTCTTTGAGAGTAATATAAGATCGCAGGGGGTTGAGGAACATTGCCAAAGGACCTTTGCCTCGTCAGTGGCGCCAGTACTACTCTGAAGATATTCAAGGAGTCAAAACGAAATCGGAAGAACAAAGCGTGGATACTGAAACTTCTTAGAGAAAGAAAATCACCATTGTTACACTTCAATTACTTTGATTCACTAAAAATTATTCATGAAAATTGCAAAACTCCACCAGATAATGCTAAAACATAATATGATTTGCTTAATATTTATCTACAAAGCATGAAACCAAAAAACCCAAAAATAGATACAGAAAGATTCACAGAATTGCCCCTTCGATAAATTCTAGAACTATATGGAGATAGACCAAGAACAAGAACATAGCTTGATAGCCACCATGGATATAAAAAGAGAAGATCTTTACTGACCTATGAGAAAGATCGAAAGCTCCCATTTTGTAGGGAGAAAGGAGAGGCGCTGGAGCCATAGCCTGATAATCAAGAGAACAAAGCAAAAAATCGTATATTTGAAATTGTTTCTTCCCTTTTTTTTCTTTTATATTGGCAGGAAAAGATTCAATCTTCCGTCATTGCATACGCTATAAGGTCGGTTAGGTTAATAAATTCTTTTTCGTAAAACAGAGTGCATTTCCAAGCATGTCCACGTTAATTGAATCATGTGATGAGCAACGCCGAAATGATTTTTATTTAAATTTAATCCCTCAACAAAATATTAGAGGCTTAATAAATTAATTCCTATATTTATAAAATATAGTACAAAATGCTTAATAAAATTATTCATATATTAATAAAATATATAGTACAAAAGCCTAAGATGTTTTCATCCTCAATAGTTATTATTGTTTAAAAAATGAGTGTTGGGCAAATTGGTTTAGCCATCTCTATATCTCTATATTAGCTTGTTAGTAAAGTCAAAATTTTATTGTTGATTTTTTTTAAATAGTAAATATCCAAATGACAGATCAAATTATTTTATTATATTAATTGAGGGATCAAACAATGACCTTCGAGAGAAATCTAACAATTCAAGTTGATACGGCATCACAAAATTATCTCGATCGGGCACGAATCTCGAGGCAAAAGCTAGTTGGAAACTTCAAAAATTAATTTTGGGAGCACCCGAACTCCAATTTCAGCGAGCTTACATTCAAACTGAGCGTCTCGGAAATACGAACCCAACGACACCAAGATCAACCTAATCTGAGGCCAAATGAGTCTGAATCAAGGGCTCAAAGCGCTATTGGAAGGTTCAAACCGTAATTTGAGTTACCAAACTGTCTCCGATTTTGACGAGCTTATACTCGAATCAAACGGCTCGACAAGACGAATCCAACGAGCCCAAGATTGCCGAATTCATTCAGACATCATTAAGGCCTTCAAATGCCCAACAAACGATGCATGATCAAAGGATTCGATATCGGCCGTCCATCCAAAACACTCCCAATTCGCCCCTGATCTCACGCCTATTTACGAGCTATGCCACTCCAGAAAAACTATAAATAGAGCACTCATTCTACACCAAGGAGACTCAAGTGAAGAGAGAGAAGAAGAATAGAAGAAGGAGGAGAAGGAAGAAGCTCCTCCTCGACCATCGCCGGAGCTCTTCCTGCCGCTCGAACACGCGGGGATTCTGCGTGATATTCGGGAGAATGCAAATATTCTTTCCAACTTCCACGTGATGCTGAAATTCTTCCCAATTTGCAACAGAGTTTCCTTCTGACGCTGAAACTCCGCCCAAGTGAAGCCGGAGTTCTCCTCTGCCACCAACAGACGTCGGACTTCTACCCGACGTCGAACCTTCACTCTTTACCAAGTTTCTACCCGACGCCGGACTTCTACTGGTTATCGGACTTCGTTGGACATCTACGCGAAGATGGATTTCTTTCCATTGTTGGACTTCTACCTAACGCTGTCCTTCTAATCTTCGTTGTCAGGCTACAGTCTTTTCGACCTCCGTCGCCCGCCGACTACGGTCCTCCTGGCTTATGTCGCCCGCCGACTACAGTCTCTCCGACCTTTGTCGCCCGCCGACTGCGGTCCCCCTGACTTACGTCACCCGCTGACTACAGTCCTTCCGACCTCCGTCGCCAACCGACTACGGTTCTCCTGACTTACATCGCCCACCGACTACAAGCCTTCCGACCTCTATCGCTCGTCGACTACGATCCTCCCGACCAAACAAACATGTCAATAATGATTCTTTGTATTCATATCATGTAATGTACTCTATAAAATGTACATCAAGCCAAGGCATTTTCCCAAGGAAGGGCTTCATTTGTAATCGACTGCAATACTAGTGGATTCATTCAAACTGGGCTAGGCCCCGTGGTTTTTTCCCCATTTTTCAGGGGTTTTCCACGTAAAAATCTTGGTGTCTCATAAATGCTAGACCCTCTCTCTTTATCTGATTGCGTGCCAGATTTTCGTACAATGCTAAGACGATAAATTTTATATTTCTCTACCGCCGCGAATACTCCTAGACGCAACAACTTGGCGCCGTCTGTGGGAAAGTGATTCCCGACTGGGGGCAATTAGTGCTCTAATCTAAAAAGATCACTCATAGCATCAATATCATAAGAAGCAGATGTGGACTGGGGGGCAACTTTGACTCGAACCATGGTCAAATAGATCCTCCAATACCTTCAACACCAAGTTGATATTTCAGGAATATCCGAGCAAATGCAATGATACTTCAAATCAATTGCAAGCTTTATATAATCACTTGTTAGACTTCTACTCCTTGGGCAAGGTCTTAACCTCGACCTCAAAAAGGCAGTAATGGTCTAAAAATAGATCATTCTTCACCTTTAATTCGGGATGCACGCAGCATTCGCCCCCTCCCAATCAAGGTAAAATCGATCCCAGGGGGATTCGATTCGACCTATTCCACACAGGTTAATGTCGTCGAGCAAAGGCTCCGACATACAACCTCGGAAATGTCTTATATCCTTGGTGGATTCTCTCGGCCTCTTCCACACAGGTTAACGTCATCGAGCAAAGGCTCCGACATATAACCTCGGGAAGGTCCTATATCCTTGGTGGATTCTCTCGACATCTTCCACATAGGTTAACGTCGTCGAGCAAAGGCTCCGACATACAACCTCGGAAAGGTCCTACATCCTTGGTGGATTCTCTCGACCTCTTCGACACAGGTTAACGTCGTCGAGCAAAGGCTTCGACATACAACCTCGGAAAGGTCCTATATCCTTGGTGGATTCTCTCGACCTCTTCCACACATGTTAACTTCGTCGAGTAAATGCTCCGACATACAACCTCGGAAAGGTCCTACATCCTTGGTGGATTCTCTCGACCTCTTCGACACAGGTTAACGTCGTCGAGCAAAGGCTTCGACATACAACCTCGGAAAGGTCCTATATCCTTGGTGGATTCTCTCGACCTCTTCCACACATGTTAACTTCGTCGAGTAAATGCTCCGACATACAACCTCGGAAAGGTCCTACATCCTTGGTGGATTCTCCCGACCTCTTCCACACAGGTTAACATCGTCGAGCAAAGGCTTCGACATACAACCTCGAAAAGGTCCTATATCCTTGGTGGATTCTCTCGACCTCTTCCACACAAGTTAACGTCGTCGAGCAAAGGCTCCAACATACAACCTCAAAAAGGTCCTACATTCTTGGTGGATTCTCCCGACCTCTTCCACACAGGTTAACGTCGTCGAGCAAAGGCTCCGACCTATAACCTCGGAAAGGTCTCACATCCTTGATGGATTCTCCTGACCTCTTCCATATAGGTTGACATCATCAGACAAAATGCTCTGACAAATAACCTCGGATAGATTATACATCCTTGGTTAACATCACCAAAATGCCGTAAATGGACTTCCATCGGACTTCTACATGTTGACCTCGATTTTGGCTTGGATTTGCTCGAGTATCTTCGATCGATTCAATCGAACGTTGTCGAGTCCAATTTGAACTCAGATCGACCCGATTTGAGCCGAATTCGACTCGACTATGTTCGATTAGACTCGATTCTTTTATTTTGATTGCGTCGAGCTCGATTCAATTTAAATTAGCATTGGTTTTGAATTTAATTTCGTGCAATTTGATTCGTCGCGCCGGCTCGAACCCGCATTGATTCGAATTGAGTCAAATTCAGGCTCGAGTTTAATCTAATTTTAACCCAATGAGACCTGTTTCGATTCAATTTAATCCTGGCCAAATTCCTCTAACTTTCTAATTAATTTGAATCTATTTTCCTGATCGAGTGATGGTCTCGACGGTTCGGATTGCCCCGAATTTCGAGTTCTGTCGCAATTGCAGACTTCAGTCGCGTGAGCCCCTGAATTGGTAATCGATTCGAACGACTGTGCGAAGAAGCAGAAGGTCGCAAGGCTATTTCGATGATTCGAGCGAAGCAGGACATGGGGAGACGCTTAGAAGATCGAGAGGAAGCCTTCGGCAACCTCACTCTCTCCCGCTCCTTCTCTCTCTGGCTCTCGTTTTCCACCCAGGAACCCATTCGCTCTCCCTCTCTTCCTCTCCAGTTCGCACGACTCCAGGCCAAAACGAGACAGCGCCTCCCTACCGCTCTCACTCCTCGGCTTCGCAAGATCCGACCGAACCCGACGCCGGCTAGGCCTCCCCTCTCCCGTCCGACCTCCAGGGCCGAACCCGTCGCCTTGACCGACGCCAGCCTGGACGAGCGACCCGAGCTTCATCTCCCCTATCTTGGCCGATTGACCTCCAAGGCTACAGGTAGCTTCTTCTTCTCCTTCTCTTGCTTCCACCTCTTCTTCTCAACCCTTCTCTTCCTCTTCTTGGTTTATTAACTTCTCAACAAGATTTCTTATTTTCCTTTCTTTTCTTCTTTTCCTCTCCTTCTTTTTCTTTTTTTTATATATTATTCTCTTTCAATGACCAAATGAAATGGATTTGATAGAGTGTTCATCTTGTTTAGATGATAGTTGTATGTGCAGATTCGCTCAAAGCAAATCGTATTTTAGAATGGTTAATTGTTTAAGTCATGTGACTTCCAATGGTTTCTTGTACTCTTGTTGCCACTTGCTTTTTAGGATTTGATTGCACTTTATAATTGCTGAATATGTTGTGTTGAGTTATATGGCTAGAAATGAGCAACTGCTGTGTCGAGTTGTTACTTGGTTCATGCTGTATAAGCTAGAATCTTAGGTGTTAATGGTGGAAAATAGGAGAAGCCATGTCAATTTCTTGTCGAAACACGCACACAATGTATTCGTAATAATGTTTGTTGAGAATATGTTCATTTAAGCTTTAGTCAAAGAGGTTACTAAGGGAATATGTTTACATTCTATCTTTCTTATGTCTCCAAGAGGATCACGAGTTTGTCTCAAATATTGGATATAGTATTCAAGAGATTGTGGTTTTATTTTAGTTCACTTCTACCTATGTTTATTGTTCTTTTTTTTTTTTTTTTTTTTTGCATCTCTCTTTTACTTACATTCCATTTGACGTGGTATGAAAGATTGCATGCTTGGAAATATCAAGTACTTGAGCTGGAACCAACTCTTTATGTGATGCGAGAAATTGTGATTTGACTATAGCCATTAGCACTTTGTTTTTTTTTATGGCATCGACATAATAGTTTTGAAGAAGCCTAGAAATTTCAAATCTTTTTGTAAATCAATAGATGGAACTAAAGCTTATACCTAGACTTAAATATTCGAACTTTCAATTTGATGTTAGTGGCATGTTTCATATAGTTTGGAATCCCATTTATGAGTTTAAGATTTATCATTCCATGGGCTTTGGCATTGGCATGTTTCTTTTAAATATGTAGATTTATTGCTCTATGGCTTTGAGAGCTTGTGAATGGTTCATACGTGGGGGCTTATTTTGTTTAAAAAAATATATATATGGATAGAGTTTTCGTGGTCACCTTTAATTCTCTTGACTTCTATAGGGAGCTTTCTTTTTTTTGCTTTATGAGACTTTGCATAGTGGACTTCGCTACCATGTGTTGATCTATGTTGTTTGAGAAGTGAACAATGGATTCATATAAATTGTACTTGAAACATATTATATAATCCGACAAATCGAAAGGAGCCATAGCTTTTCTTTACTTAGATACGCATGCTAAGTATTTACTTTGTCGCTTATTTGTAATGGGAGCATGGGTCATTTGGAGCTAAGAGAGTGGTATTTTGGCATCATGCATATATCATTTGATTCATAAAATTGAAAAGTTCTCATTATATGGGGCCTTATGAAGGTGGCTTAATGCACGAATTGTCATAAAATCACTCTTGTTCCTCGTCGTGGCATTTGGCATGGATTGTTGGGTAAATTTTGTCATGAGCCAAACATTTATTTGAGTATTTCAAAGCATGATTTCTATTTACTTTTGAAAATAGAGTTTCAAGCATGAGTTACCTTTCTCTTCTTAGGATTTTGAAAAAGGAAATGTTGTTGCTTTAGAAAAATAGGTAAGCATGAAAATTTTGAGATGGTCTTTCTCTTTACAAAGTTTAAACATCCTATAAATGATATTTTGATGTTCACTTTGCATATGTCTTGAAACATGTATGGTTAGAATATGATTAGTATAACTTTGTACTTACTGTCATGAGTTGACTTGAAGGAGTGTGGTTGATATGCATTAAAACACTTGTAAAATCATATGTTCGGGTATCACTAAAGTAAGCTTGTGGATTTGTAAAAGCTGTTAGAGACATTTGATAGTTCATGAAGGTAGAGGTTAGAAATTTGTTGAAAAATAGTTATATTTCTCATGTCTTAAATTCATGCTCTCTTTTCTCTTCCTTTGAGAATAAAATAATATTATAAGGCTTCCTTTCTCATTTCTAAATGCATTTGACATGAGTGTTGAGTTTGGAAATTCTTGGGCCATGTAATTTTATTCTTATTCGTTCATGTTTGACATAAAAGAAAGTGAAAAGTCGAAGCATTACATGGATAATTTCTCTAGTTTCTCCCATAAAAACACATACCCCTCTTACTTGCAATTACATATATCTTTTAATGTCATAATGTAAAAAAAATCTGTCTACTTTCATGTTTGGAAATATTCGAACTTATAAGTATTTCCTAATAGCGCATATATAATTGGCAATAATGGCTCGTGCACTTATGATTGAAGAGTAGTTTATGTCACTCTAAATGGTTTTGCTTCCGGTAACATTTGAGGTAGCATGTATTTGCGGATTTCGACCTTTTTTATATAAAATTTGTGTTAGTAAAATTGAATAGCCTCTTTTACTTGTAGTTTTTTTTGGAAAGGTGATGTTTTGAAAAGTTTTAAGAGCTCTTCTTTTTGCATTGTAGAGTTTTGTGAATGTCTCTGTGGTTAGAAAGTTTTATTTTCTTTAGGAAATATTTGGTAGTAAAAGATTTTTGTGGATGACTTTATAGTTGGGATTTGTATGAATTATTTTATATCGAGAAGTTTTGTCGAACGTTTTGTGAATCGTTTTGAGACGAGGTTTTATAACGTGTTTTGTGAATGTTTCTCAAATGGAGGGCTTCTTAGTGCCCATTTATTTGAGGAACTCTCACAAACTACCCCACTCCAAATGAGGGAAGAGGCACTTGATTAGTAGTTATTTTGGGTAGAATTTTGTGTCAAAAGAGGGAATTTCGGTAGAAGATTTTTGTAGAGTTTGTGTCAAAACAAAATGAAAAGAGAAAAGATTTTTGGTAGATGAGTTTTATAGGTTTGTTGTGTGGCATTTAAGTTGGAAATTCTTACAAATTGCGGTAGGGTTAATTAGACTTGTGTAGTGAGTCTCCCTTAGTTTCTTTTAGAAGCAAAATTAGTGCTTTCTTATTCAAATTAAATTTTCTAAGTGTTTATTTCTAAGGAAGAATTTTGGGATTTAAACTTTAGGTGGTTTTGTGCTAGAGGTCCTTTAGCATCTTTTTTTTTTTAGTTTTGGTTTATAAGTTGAATATGGAATTTTCAAATAGGTATAAGATAAAGAGAGTCTTATTCTAATTCAGTTTTAGAAGTCTATTTCCCTTAGTTGTCATAGGCTTTGCTTGGAGGGTCTTGTGGGTAGAGGTCTTAAACATATCAAGTGCCTCATTTGGAGTGGGAACAGTAAAGGGCATTGTTGGTATAATAGGATGCACTTGACTTTTACGAAGTGTGTCCAATAACGACAATGCCTACACCCCTTTTTGTATTTGATTTTTCGTTAGTTTTCTCCGCCGTTTTCTTTTATGTTTTCGGGGCTATACGCTTGCAAAATGAGGACCCAAAACACAAACGACTCAACCAAATAATAAAGGTATGTTCTCATCTTTTTCTTACTGCACTTTCATTTCCTTACATAATCATTCGCTTATAGAACTGCTCTAATACACCCTTCTTTTGTATTGCGAGGTACCTTTTGGAAAGCAATGGACAAGGAGCACTTGGAGCTCCGAGCTGGAGCTAGGACAACCGGATCCAAGCATCAGTCGTCCCTACTCATCTAGTAGGGACGCTACGGGCGGAACCACCGGGTCGTAGCCCCCGGTGCTGTAAGTTTACTAAAACTTAGAAAACCTTTAGGGGCCTAGATGATTGTGCGCCTCCCACCCTTAGGTCCTTAGAAACTTCAATTATATATTTAGGATTGCTTTTACTTTTTTTTCTTTTTTTAGATCCCTAAAGCCTTGTGACATCCGTATAGAAGTCTTAGGAATTAGAAGAGAACGACACTTTTTAATCCTACAATATTAGTGACACCTAAGGACAAAAATTAAGGACCGAGTCTTAGAAAACATAGACTTAGAGTGCATGTTCCTTATAGGATAGAGACTTTAAAACAAAAACCTAATGACACATTTTTCCTAGATTTGGATTTTCTTTTCTTAATTCATTAATAATCAACTAACCAATTTTAACCTAATTTCTAAAACTTATTAAAACGTTTAATTCTTAATCAATTCATTATTAACCTTTATAATTATTAAAATTCTAAGTCTAAAAATGTAAACCTAAATCCATTCTAATTAATTTAATAATCAACCCTTAACCAATCTAAAAAATTTAAAAGATGTAGATTTAATTAGGTAATCAAATCCTAAATTAAAAAAAATTCATTAGGATAAGACACTTATAAATATCAAATCTTAGAATAATTTCTAAAATCAATCAACAAATATGATTAATAAAATATTTAATCTACCTTTTTCTTCTCTTTTAATAACAAACTAAAGTAAATCAACAAAGTTAATTATCACTGGGTAACCCAGGCCTACGAGGCTATTAAGTTAGCCCCAAGGAGGGTGAAATAAACCTCACGGCCTCGGTGTGAAACAAAGGTGGTAATTAATTAAACATTAAAAATAAAAGATACCTAAAATCAACCTTAAAATACTAAGATTTAAATTTTAATTAAAATTTCTTCTTTGTCCCTTTCAACAAACAAATAAAATACAAACAACTTTAACTAAATCATCCTATATAGGACCTACCAAATCCACACAGCTGACACACACATAGATGAGTTTGCTAGGACACGACTATTAGCTTTAGGTTAGGCTGTTGTGCTGCTTTACTTTTCTGTACTTTGTTGTGACGCTCTGCATGTGACCTGTGTGCTGGTTGTTGTTTTTGCTACCTGTTGTAGCTTTTCTGCTGTGTTGTTTTCGTACTGTTTTCTTTCAGTTTTTCTTTCTGTACTGTGTTTGTGACGTTAGAATACCCATAGGTTAGGCACGCTCTTTTATACTAATGTTGTCTTCCTACAGGTGGCCGTGCTCATATAATGCTGCTAAAAGGGGGGCTAAAAATTAATAATTGTTTATAACTGCTTTAGGTACTTGCTTCAGCTGCTTAGCCCCCAATAATCAGAGCATGGCCAAGTGATTGATGTGCGCATTTTCATTTACATATATAACTGCTTGGGTGAATTTTTTTTATTATAACTGCTTAGGATAACCCCTGCAGGAGAGTCTAGATTTTCTCTTTTCTGATGTAATGTATTTGGGATGTAGTAATATTTTGTGAAAATCTTCAAAATAAGGCATTTTTAAAGAGGTAGGAATTCAAAGGGAAAAGTAAACCCCTACAGGGGGTTTCCTTTTTCATTTGGATGTCCTTTTGGAGCACTCACTACGAGGAGTCCAAAGGGAAAAGTAAACCCCTACAGGGGGTTTCCTTTTTCATTTGGATATCTTTTTGGGAGAGTCACTACGAGGAGCCAGAAGGAGGAATGAAGACGATCCAAAGACGAATCAAGGAAGAGAAGAAGAAGACTGAAGAGATAAAAATGCCTTATTTTAAGATTTGCGTCGTTCCCGGGTTGTTGTCGGTGGAGCCCGGCCACCTTTACTTACTGCATTCTGTGATGTAATATTGTATGGCACTTGCCATGGACATTCTTTTCCGTGAGATTTTGTTCTTTTTACTGTTGTTTGTTTACTCTGATTGTGCAGTAGAACCAGCATGCTTTTCATAGGTTTCTTTCTTGCATGTGCTTGTGTCTGACCGTTAGGCTCTTTAGGGATAAAATTTTTATACTCGTAATTATTAAATAAAAATTTTAAGAATAATTCACATAGAAACCATAACGATTCTAGGAAACAGCCGGAATCGTCCGGGGTGGAATGCATGCATTCTCTCATCTATTAGACAAGCTTCCCCGCCTGCGGGTAGAGTCCGGATAATCTGGCCTATGAGGATGAAGTGCCGGACCTGGGGAAGTTTAGTCATTCAAAAACTATTTTCTATAAGCCTTTTTAAAATTTCATACATCACTGATTTGGAGACTTTGATTAGCATAAATTGCATTAGTAACTAATTAAAATTAAGATTTAACTGCATTAGCTTTAGGAGCATTATACCACTCATAAGTGTGGGATCAATTAGGGAATTTCTTTAGTTGTCGATCCCAATTTCAGTGTCTAAACTACCCACCCATCTCTCATACAGACCGGATAGCATGGATTTTACACGATTAGGAGGTTTTAGCTGGCTTCCTTTGTCAGACAAGGAATAAGTCCAGATTGCATTAGCTAGGTCGTAGATGTTGGTGTTGTGTGCGCAACACTACATCTTTTATAGATTTAGGGTCAAAAGGTGAGAGGTACGAGTGTACCTCTATACACCTTAACGGTAGGTAAGTTCTCCATTCTCTCGGAGACTATGAATCCTACCCATCTGCGTCACATAGATGACGCCACCTCCCTCTTTCTCTCATGTATGGCTGTATGTTCTGCTTCTCTTCTTTTTCTCCAATTTCCACTTCTTTTAGCCTACCGGATGTTGACTGAACCTTGTATGACTGATCGAGCCAAGTTGGGACATTCCCCTTTGATTAGGAAGACCTAGAAATCCCTTGCACTAAACCCACTTTAGAGGAGATAATCTAACATCCTTAATCGAGAGTTTTCCTAAGTCAAGGCTTAGGATGTAATTAACTACGGGGGCTTGCGCCCGTAGGAAATCGATCCCCACAATCAAATAAACCCTATTCGATGCTGATGTATCGAATAGGGGAAATCTCGTGAATTTTGGGTTATAGATATTATTATCCATCGAGGTTGGTAGGTGAAAGCCGCTATCCTCCATGGCTAATCGTATCTATAACTCCATCTGCTCTTCCATCGGCCTGCTTGTGCCGAGTGTAAAGGCCTACGACCATTTTGTCCTACGGGATAGTGTGATCGTACCCTTTGCATTCGAACCACACGAGCGGAACCCTTTCGGAGACCCACAGATTTCTGGCGACCACGGTGGGACAGGTTTCTCTCTCCATCTTTGGATGTTAAATTATCTTCTTTGGTGTACACTCCGGGTTTGGTGTTCCTTAGTTAGGTTCTTCCTCTTTTGGCCTTTACAGGCTATTCTGTCCCTTTCTTTCTCGTTCCATGCGGTGTTTTTGTTTACGCTAATTGTTGCAGTTTGTGTTAACAGACAGTGCAATGGCGTACTCCGGCCCTTCAGTTACTTTCTGTTTTGGCTCTGACTCGCGGGTGACACTCCATGAGCCCCTGTTGACGAGCCCACCGGCGGGGGGGATCACTTTCGGATCCTTCACTGATTCGGCGTACGTCACTCTTGGCGGGCCGACCCCCTCCGAGGCTGCCGCATTCTCTCCACCTCAGAGGAGAGGACGCGCAGCTATGCGACCTTTCGGACGACCCGTTGCTCGGCAGCCAGCCCGAGCACCCGTTCGTCCAGTTGCTGTTCGTGCGCAGCCAGTGCGCCCGGTGGTTAGGCAGCCAGTGCCTAGGCCACTTCCTCTTCACCCTGTTCGTCCAGCGGTCAGGCGGCCAGCGCCTGTCGCTCCTGTTGTTCGTGTAGCCCCGGCCCCTCAGCGCCGGCAGCCAGCAGTTCCTTTACCAGTCGTTCCGGTAGAGGCTGCTCGTGCTCGGGTCTCCCCTCCTCCTTCCACTTCGAGGAAGAGGGTTGCTCAGGCCGAGCTTCCTCCACCCCCTACTCGTCGGGTTTCTGTTTTCACCCGGTTGTCTCACCCCGAGACTGCCGAGGAGACCCCGACACCTCCTCAGTTAGTAGTCCCTGTTCCTCCAGTACCGTCTGTGGGTACTAATATAGCGTCTTCTTCCACCTCCGGTCTTGGGAGAAGGGCTAGGACAAATAGGAACAGGAGATTACGCTTGGCAGCGTCTGATGCAGCAATCCAGCAGATGGCGGATTCTTTGGCTCAGCAGGAGCCAATTCAGCAGAGGATGGTTCCCTTACAGCGGGAACCACGTAGGCGAGTAGTTACCCCAGTTCCTGATGTTGTAGTCGCCCCTGAGATCGACGCAGTCCAGGGAGGACGCTTTTCCCCTCTAGTGCATAGTGGTGATGAGGAGGACGCTGCCCATATTGCAGCGGCCCCTCCTGTCCCCACTACTCTTCCTCGCGCTCGAGTCCCCAGGGATACTGTCACTCGGACCCTCACTCAGAGGATCCGAGGCATTATCCGTTCAGCACGCGGTAGAGGTCGTGTTAATGAGGAGAGGTTACTCCACCAGATCTCTCAGGTGCACGCTCAGTTACAGCGACAGTCGGTTAGACAGAGTTACCGGTGGCAGAGAGGACAACCACCACGGCAGCAGACCAGAGTTGTTCCCACTGATAGACCTCAGGCAGGTGCCCCTGCTGTCGGACGACGCCCTCGCCGTCATGGACGTCGCCCACAGTTAGAGCCTGTCCGACCTCAGCTTGGATCAGTTGTAGTTGCCCCCTCCACTCAGTTAGATGTTCCTACCGGGTCCCGTCGTAGTAGATGGGTTTGGAGACGTCGGCAGGTGGATGAGCCTGTCGAGACGGAGCAGACAGTTGGTACGATTCGGCGAGTTGATACAGTCTCTTCAGTATCCGTGCCAGTTCAGATGGATGTTGATGCAGTAGATGTTGATAGTAGTGCCCCGGCTCGAGTGGAGCCAGTTGCTGCTTCTAGTCCCCTTAGGATTTCTTTTCCTATGGGTCCGTACATAGATGCTCTTTGTCAGACCCTCTCCGATGATGACTTGCTTACAGAGGAGTCAGATGAAGACATCCCCGTTCACCGTGTTTGTGTTGTCACGAGACGTGGCACGTCAGATGAGCAGCATGATCAGTATGATGATTTGGAGGAGCAAGGGGAGGCCGATGTACCTTCCACCTCAGCACAAGGTAGACCTCCTCGTTCAGTAGACACGGATGTTACAGTCTTGCAGTTACAGACTCAGATGGCGGAGATGGCAAGAGCCATGGCAGCGATGACCGCCCAGTTGACGGCGTTGGGGGCTACACCCCATGTCATGGATGTAGTTACCCCTACTACATCCAGAGACGAGCCAGTAACACCACAGTCGCCAGCCCCAGAGCCTGTTAGAGTTGATAGAGTTCAGCGGACAGTTCCAATGTCTCCCCCAGCAGTACCTTTGAGTGTGCCAGTCCAGAGTCAGTCAGTACAGTTGTCACCAGTTCAGATTCAGGACATGATTGCACAGAGAGTTGACCAGGCTATTGCTTCTAGAAAGTCTGGAGATTCTGTTAGTAGAGGTCGCCCATACCCGGTAGCGTACGAGCGGGAGCCTTACCCCGCTGGTTTTGTTCCTCCCCGATTTCGAGTTTTTGATGGGCTTGGAAACCCAAGACAACATGTGGCTCAGTATCGGGCCATATGTTGTAACATTGGAGGAAATGATGCTTTGATGCTTAGACTGTTTGTTAGTAGTTTAGGGGGAGTGGCATTTGAGTGGTATGCCGATCTCCCTAACGATTCAGTTCGCACTTTTGCTGAGATGGAACAGTTATTTGTGCAGAGGTTCATTAGTACAGAGCATAGAGTGACTGTTGGTGAGTTGGTAGTGACCAGACAGCGCCCCCACGAGTCTCTACCTAACTATATAGTTAGGTGGAGAAATCTTAGTCTTCAGTGTGAACCTCAACTGCAAGAACAGCATGCAGTTGAGATTCTGTTGAAGAATGTTGATGGTCCTATTGCTCCTTATCTGAAAGGCTTCAGCATTCGAACCTTTCAGAAGTTGTTAACCAAAGTCACTAGCCTACAGGACAGCATACCCAGTGCAGTCCCTCCTAAGGCTGAAAGTCAACCCATCCGTAGACCTCAGCGTTTGGAGTTTTCTGGGGCACCACCTCCTAGGAAGGGAGAGGTGCATAGTACTTCTGATGCTCTTGATAGGGGCAAGAGGCCCATGGTTAGTTCAGTACCACAGCGTCCACCACCACCACGACCTCAGTTTCAGCCCCGACCTCAGTTACCACCACCAGTACAGCCTTCTGTTCAGTCTCAGCCACGACCACAGAGTCAGCAGCCTAGGCCCTCTTATAGAACTCCAGAAAACCAACAGTATCTATAAGAGAGGCTTAGCAAGGAGTATCCCTTTAAAAGGGAGAGTGTGAAGAAGATCTTCAAGTTTTTGGTTAAGAAGAACATTTTGACATTTCCACCCAACAGGAGAGTGGAAGAGGAGGGGCAGACAGAGCATCCTTTGTATTGTCCATTCCATAGACATATTGGTCATGTGATCGAAGATTGTTATGTGTTCAAAGATAGAGTGGAGAGCCTTATGGCTAAGGGTGAGATTCACTTGCAGGACAGCGACCTAGTGAATCCTCAAGGTAAAGTTGCTCAGGTTGTTCAGATGATTACTAGCTCCAGTCAGTGTGACAGTCAGTGTAGTGTTCAGAGCAGTGACAGTAGAGCACCTCTTAGTTCTGGGGAGAAGTGGCAGCTTGCACTCTCTCGCAAGACAAGGGGTATGATCAGACGAGCAGTTCAGAGTTCAGAGGCAGTTGAGAGGAGGCCCCCACAGGCCAAGTCGACAGTTGCCAGCCCAGTTTCTTTGCCAGTTTCTTTTTCTTCCTCTGTTGTAGTGCCTACTGAGCACATTTCTTCTACTTCTCCTTGTATTAGAAAGATGTATGAAAGAGAAAAATTTGTTGTAACTTCTGAGGGGAAGACAGGATCTCTTCCAGCACTTACGCTGAAGGATTTTGTTCTCCCTTCAACTGATGATGAATTAATGGAAGAAGATGATTCTGGCTATTTTTGGTGTCTTGTTCCCTCTAGTTCTACTTTTTCTAGCACTCGTTCTTCTTCTGTTTTAGTTATTTCTGAACGTGATGTTGATCCTTCTCTTGGAGAAGAGTTTGAGTGTGAGGAAGAGCCTGTGTTTGTTATTCCTGAAGGAGGTTGTTACATGGATTCAGAAGATGAATCCGAGAACACTTCCCAACCACTTTTTGTTGAACCAACACAAGCCATGTCACCTGAACCAGATGAGTCCTCTATTGAATCTGATTCAATACGAGAGATACAGTTGCGTTCAGGTAAGGTCCTACCACCTAAAATGGCTAAAAATAATAAAGAAAAAGATAGAAACATCATTACCCAACAGGATGATCCTATCCCTCCTCCTCAAGCACCTGCTAAGGAGAAGGGAAAAGGCCCTCAGTTGGATGTTGATTATAATGTGTTGGCTCATTTGAGAAAGATTCCTTCTCTCATTAGTGTCTATGATGCACTCATGATGTCTTCCGACTTGAGAGAGACTTTGGTAAAAGCTTTGCTTGAACCAGAGTCTTATCAAGCCTTCTTTGCCACTGAGTCAGTTAAGGATGCATGTTATTTGAGAGAGATGCCATGCATTACCTTTTCAGACCAGGATCTTCTCTTGGGAACTTCTGATCACAACCGTCCCTTGTACGTCACCACTGAAGTAAATGGTTATGAGTTGAACAGGGTCCTCATTGACCAAGGAGCTTCAGTTAATATCCTCAATCATGCCACCTTAGAGAGCCTTTCCCTTGGTCACTTAAAGCTCACTTCAGACAAGATTATGCTGAAGGGTTTTAATGATCAAGGTCAACGAGCTCTAGGTTCCATCACTTTGCCTTTGCATTTTGGAGATCTTTTGACTGAGGCAAAGTTTCATATTATTGAGGCAGATACCTCATACAAGGCTCTCTTAGGAAGGCCTTGGATACATGAATATGGAATGGTGCCCTCTACACTGCACCAATGCATGAAGTATATGAGGAATGACGTAGAGTTTTTCATTCTTGGAGATATTCAACCTTTTGCCGTGCATGAGGTCTCTATTTATGATGATGCCGAGCATTACATGCCTCGAAAAGCTCGTAGACCTCCCCCTGCCCAGTCACTAGTGATATCCATTAGTATTGTACAGGGTCCTATGCAGTTACTCGCACAGGGTCCTATACAACCACTAGCACAGGGTCCATCACAGGTTGGGATTGAGGCAGATGTTTCCACTACAGACATGGATGAATCTTTACGGTTTGTACTTAGGCGCGAGGTTCCCCCTGGTAGAGGTAGAGGATTGCGGGGTAGAGGTCGAGGTAGAGAGTCAGTTCGCCCTCCGAGGAACTTTGATACTCGAATCCCTCCTCCCTCGCACTTGTACACTTCTTCTTTGACTGTTGAGTCTGACTCTGATGATGAGATGATTGATATTCCTCGTCATTCAGTCCCTTTACCTGCCTTTAGTGTCGATCATAATTCCTATCCCACGTTCCATAGGAATTTGATTCCTCAGGGTGGTTTGATTGTTGATAGTGATTCAGACGACGACGGGGATGTCGGACGTCAGATTACTAGTCAACAATCCCTTTCTCGTCAGATGTACGGGATGAGAATTGAGGAATCTCCTCCTCAACCATCCCCTACACCTCCCACTAGCGTTCGTGGTGCACTACCCTTAGATAGGCGCTCTGTACAAGAGTTGCACACTCTCTATGTGCCACCACAATCTGCTTGGCATGCATCGTTGTTTCATAGTGTAGGTGTCCCACAAAGTACTGACATACAGGATCCTGTGGAATCCACTGTGGACGATGAGATCATGCCAGTTCCCCGATACTTTTCCCCTGCTGTTGATAACTTTGTTGAGCGAGGCATTGTCCCTTCGACTTGGTCGGGTAAACAGGCCCAACAGCAGGCCCGTATTTGGCGAACTGATTTCCCTCGAACTGGACAGGGTATAGGCTATTCTCAAGAAGATCAGTCCCCTTCCGCCAATATTCGTGTTGTTTCTCATTCGTATCCGGTCGTTTCCGTTGTCGATGAGGAAGACCCGGAAGGGAATGAGGACAGGGTCCTTGAAGCTCCACGTGAATTCGAAGATGGCGCCAGTTCTGCCATGGATGAGCTGTGTGAGATCAATTTGGGCACTGAATCGGATCCTCGGCCTATCTTTCATAGCGCTTTGTTATCCGAGTCAGAGGCTCAAGAGTATGTTGCACTCATTTCTGAGTTTAAGGATTGTTTTGCCTGGAACTACACCGAGATGCCTGGTTTAGATCCAGAAGTAGCAGTCCATAAGTTAGCTATTAGTCCTGATGCAGTCCCTGTTAAGCAGTCACCTCGCCGGATGAGGTTAGAGATTGAAAAACAGGGATCGCCGAGACTAAGAAGCTTATGGAAGCTGGTTTTGTTCGCGAAGAGAAGTATCCCACCTGGCTTGCCAATGTTGTTCCAGTCCGGAAGAAGAATGGTCAAATCCGTGTATGTATTGACTTCCGTGATTTGAATAAGGCATGTCCTAAGGATGATTTTCCTCTTCCTATCCCTGAACTCATGGTTGACATTGCTTCTTCACATAGCATTTTCTCCTTCATGGATGGTTCATCTGGTTACAATCAGATCAAGATGGCCCCTGAAGATGAGAAATTTACTGCCTTTCGCACCCCTATAGGTGTGTTTTGTTACAAGGTGATGCCCTTTGGTCTCAAGAATGTCGGGGCCACCTATCAGCGTGCCATGACTATCATTTTTGATGAGCTGATTCATGAGCAAGTTGAATGCTATGTGGATGATTTAGTGGTCAAAAGCAAGGTCCGTAGTGATCACCTCCGAGACCTACGAATCGTTTTTGAGCGCTTAAGAAAGCATGATTTGAAGATGAATCCTCTAAAGTGTGCATTTGGAGTTAGTGCAGGAAAGTTTCTTGGTTTTATTGTTCGCTATCGTGGCATTGAGATTGATCCTTCCATGATCAAAGCCATAGTGGACTTGAAACCTCCTAGGAGTCTTACCCAGTTGAGGTCTTTTCAGGGTAAGCTCGCTTTCTTGCGTAGATTTATCTCCAATCTTGCCGGTAGATGTCATCCCTTCGCTGCTCTAGCGAAGAAGGATGCCCGCTTCCATTGGGATAGGAATTGTCAGGAGGCCTTTGAGAGCATAAAGCGCTACCTGACGAATCCCCCAGTGCTAGCTGCACCCATCCCTGGTAAACCGTTGATTCTTTACACTACTGCCTTGGATGAGTCGCTTGGTGCACTTTTAGCTCAAGAAAATGAGGAAGGCAAAGAGAATGCCTTGTATTACCTTAGCAGACGGTTGATTCCTGCAGAGCTAAAATACCCGGCAATGGAAAAGCAGTGTTTAGCTTTGATCTTTGCTGTGCAGAAGCTCAGACACTACATGCTCTCACACAAGATCAGTTTGATTTCTCGAGTCAACCCTTTGCAGTACCTGATGACCCGTCCGACTTTGTCAGGTCGTTTAGCACGTTGGTCCATGATTTTACTGCAGTTTGATATTACTTTTGTCCCTCAGCGGGCCGTCAAAGGACAGGCTCTAGCTGATTTTCTTGCTTCTCACCCGATCCCTGCAGATTCCCCACTTAATGACGATTTGCCCGACGAATTAGTCATGAGTGTGGAAGAGCAGGAGTCCCCTACTTGGGAGTTCTACTTTGATGGAGCTTCTTCCATCAAATCTCTACGTCCTTACGAAACTCCTGTAGTTAGGGTAGGTTTGGGGCTTGTCTTTGTGTCTCCTGAAGGCCACACCCTTCGCTACTCCTACAGTCTTTCTGAACCTCGTACTAATAATGAAGCTGAGTACGAAGCTTTAATTGTAGGACTTGAGTTGGCCATTCA
Organism: Dendrobium officinale; assembly: GCA_019514585.1. Lineage (NCBI taxonomy): Eukaryota > Viridiplantae > Streptophyta > Magnoliopsida > Asparagales > Orchidaceae > Dendrobium > Dendrobium officinale. The sequence continues at coordinate 23,841,576 of CM033687.1, read as the reverse complement.
GATGAGCATTGCGCGGGTTAAAATTTTTAGAGATTCTCAACTAATTATTAATCAAGTTGCTGGAATTTTCAAAGTTCTCAAACCTGAGCTCTTGCCTTACCACGATAGGGCAATGGAGCTCTTGTGTTTGATCCCTGAAGTGACTTTAGTTAGAGTCCCTCGATCTGAGAATGGTAGAGCGGATGCACTAGCTAAACTTGCAAAGGAGTTGGCTGACCCGGATGGAAATCCGGTGTCAGTTGTTGTTCAGTACCGACAAGCTCTGTGTCCCGCAGACTTGTCTTCTCCCGATCAGACCCTCGCAGTGTATGCTGTTGAGGAAGATTCAGATTGGAGAATCTCTTTTGTGGAGTACTTGAAGCGTGGAAAGCTTCCGGATGACCGCTCTCTCGCCGCTCAGATTAGAAAGAGAGCTTTGTCCTTCTCCTATGTGAATGAAATCCTGTACCGACGCTCTTTTGACCAGATGTGGTTACGTTGCCTCAACAACGAGGAGGCTCGTAAGGTCATGGGCGAAGTACATGAGGGTCTTTGTGGTGCTCATCAGTCCGGACCTAAGATGAAGGTCAGAATTAAACGCCTTGGTTATTACTGGCCGACGATGATCCGTGATTGCATGGAGCACGCTAAGAAGTGCCACCAATGTCAGATCCATAATACTGTTATCCACCAACCTCCTAATCCGCTGCACCCCACTGTGTCTTCTTGGCCTTTTGAGAGTTGGGGCACAGATGTAGTGGGTCCTATTGACCCTCCTTCCTCTAAGGGTCATAGGTTTATTCTGGCTGCTACTGATTACTTCTCTAAGTGGGCAGAAGCTATCCCGCTTAAGGAAGTCAAATCAGAAGATGTGATGCGCTTCTTTCGCGATCATGTTATCTACCGCTTTGGTGTTCCGCGCCGTATAATTTCGGATAACGGCCCGTCTTTTAGAAGCACCAAAATTGCTAGATTTGCCCGCCGCCATAATATAAATTGGCGGTATTCCTCGATTTATTATCCTAGGGCTAATGGTTTGGCTGAAGCATTCAATAAGACCTTAGTCCAGTTGATAAGAAAAATACTTGTGGCAAACAAGAGAGAATGGCACGACAAATTACCTGAAGCATTATGGGCCTATAGGACTACATACCGTACTCCTACTCAGTGTACACCATATGCTTTAGCTTTTGGGGTTGAAGCTGTCCTCCCACTAGAGGTTGAGCTCCCTTCATTGCGTGTAGCAGTTAGCCATAATTTGTCTCGTGAGGATAATGCCCGACTACGGTTGGAAGAACTTGATGGTTTAGAAGAGCTCCGTTTGCAAGCTCATCAGAACCTTAGGTTGTACCAGGCCCGGATGGCCCAGGCTCATGATCGCCTCGTCCGACCTCGTGCTTTTCAGGTCGGTGAGTTAGTCCTTGTCTTGCGTAGGCCTATCATCTCGCGTCGTCGTCGAGGTGGTAAGTTTGAGCCTATTTGGGAAGGCCCATTTGTTGTAGAGCAAGTATACGAAGGTGGATCTTACTTGCTAGTTGATGCGAATGGTGTTCATCCCATGCCCGTCATTAATGGGCAGTACTTGAGAAAGTACTATGCTTGAGTTTGCACATCGCAAGGGGCATCCCCTCGCCACTTGTAAATATCCCTCTGTATAGATATAACTCTAAAGGATTTCTTGTACTTTTCGGCAGTCCGTGGCCACGACGATTTGTCCTCTACCACGTGATGTTCGTCATGCAGAGTACGAGATCATCCTCAAGGGTTGTATGTAAATACGCTGTAGGGATGTTTGTGCTCACTTTCACATTCACTGATCACTTTGATATTGTTGCACAAAACTTCTTTTTAGTCCTCTCTTAAGAGTTGATTTTCTCCAGTTTCACTTGTCACTTTCAAAGTGTGGTCTGGGATACCAAAACTACTAACTCGAATTTCTATGGAACGTGATACTGGGTCCATCCTTGATCTACACTAGTCAAATATAGTGATGTTGATTCATTGTCACTTGGTGAATTTTTCTACAAATCGTTGTAATTTTTCTCTCTCCCCAGTTTTACTCATGTGGCGAGTATGGCCTGGGATATCAAAGCCAACAATTTTCCTCTCTTCATGTTGTGGTGTTCTTGATGTATATCTAAAAAAAAAAAATAAAAAAAATAAAATAAAAATAAAAATTAAGGGGAAGCTCTTAGTTGAGTAGAATCGGTTGCCCTTGTCACAGGCGGAACCCGGTTCTACATTCCAAGAGCTCGAAGTCCCCCAAAATTCTCTTCTTGCGAGAGGGAAGCTCTTAGTTGAGAAAGAATCGGTTGCCCTTGTCACAGGTGGAACCCGGTTCTACACTCCAAGAGCCCAAAGTCCCTTAAAATTATTTTTCTTTGGAAAGGGAAGCTCTCAGTTGAGCATAATCGGTTGCCCTTGTCACAGACGGAACCCGGTTCTACGCTCAAAGAGCCCAAATTCCCTCCAAATTCCCTTCTGTCTCTCCTAAAGCATTTCGAGGACTGCTTAGGAGGCGACTGTGTGTCCACTTCTTCGATTATGATTGTTCACTTTTTAATGGGATGTTATTTTCCCTTACTTATGATGTGGTATATCTGGCTCTATATATTAACATCACTTCTTAGTGGATTTTGATCTTCTAGCAGAAAGTCGATCCACTACTTCTGTCAAATGATATATTCTCTCATTGAGATCTTGATTTTAGTTACAAGAGCAGTCTCTTTTGAATATATAAATGTTGTTGCTTGTACTTTTCACAGGGTCCCATCAGTTAGCATGGGTGTTACCACTGTGATTACTTTAATAATCATAAATGTTTGATATGATGATTATTGTCCTCAGTGGCAAGTGTGTCCCCTTGTCATTTCTATTCATTCATTATGAAATTATTCTTTTTACACGGTCGTATATATGTTCCTCTTTTTTTAGAGAGATGTATATCGATCGATTACCTCATGTTTTATGATTTCAATTTTGCTTAAGAAATTCTACTTGTATTTGAATTACTCATGGCCACGACGATTTGTCCTCTACCATGTGGTAACTAAAATATAAGGTAGTGATTTCTTAGGTGACTGATTACTTCTCTTTCCCTACAGGGGGTTTCCTTTTTCATTTGGATATCCTTTTGGAGCACTCACTACGAGGAGTCCAAAGGGAAAAGTAAACCCCTACAGGGGGTTTCCTTTTTCATTTGGATATCTTTTTGGGAGAGTCACTACGAGGAGCCAGAAGGAGGAATGAAGACGATCCAAAGACAAATCAAGGAAGAGAAGAAGAAGACTGAAGAGATAAAAATGCCTTATTTTAAGATTTGCGTCGTTCCCGTGTTGTTGTCGGTGGAGCCCGGCCACCTTTACTTACTGCATTCTACGATGTAATATTGTATGGCACTTGCCATGGACATTCTTTTCCGTGAGATTTTATTCTTTTTACTGTTGTTTGTTTACTCTGATTATGCAGTAGAACCAGCATGCTTTTCATAGGTTTCTTTCTTGCATGTGCTTGTGTCTGACCGTTAGGCTCTTTAGGGATAAAATTTTTATACTCGTAATTATTAAATAAAAATTTTAAGAATAATTCACATAGAAACCATAACGATTCTAGGAAACAGCCGGAATTGTCCGGGGTGGCATGCATGCATTCTCTCATCTATTAGACAAGCTTTCCCGCCTGCGGGTAGAGTCCGGATAATCTGGCCTATGAGGATGAAGTTTAGTCATTCAAAAACTATTTTCTATAAGCCTTTTTAAAATTTCATACATCACTGATTTGGAGACTTTGATTAGCATAAATTGCATTAGTAACTAATTAAAATTAAGATTTAACTGCATTAGCTTTAGGAGCATTATACCACTCATAAGTGTGGGATCAATTAGGGAATTTCTTTAGTTGTCGATCCCAATTTCAGTGTCTAAACTACCCACCCATCTCTCATACAGACCGGATAGCATGGATTTTACACGATTAGGAGGTTTTAGCTGGCTTCCTTTGTCAGACAAGGAATAAGTCCAGATTGCATTAGCTAGGTCGTAGATGTTGGTGTTGTGTGCGCAACACTACATCTTTTATAGATTTAGGGTCAAAAGGTGAAAGGTACGAGTGTACCTCTATACACCTTAACGGTAGGTAAGTTCTCCATTCTCTCGGAGACTATGAATCCTACCCATCTGCGTCACATAGATGACGCCACCTCCCTCTTTCTCTCATGTATGGCTGTATGTTCTGCTTCTCTTCTTTTTCTCCAATTTCCACTTCTTTTAGCCTACCGGATGTTGACTGAACCTTGTATGACTGATCGAGCCAAGTTGAGACATTCCCCTTTGATTAGGAAGACCTAGAAATCCCTTGCACTAAACCCACTTTAGAGGAGATAATCTAACATCCTTAATCGAGAGTTTTCCTAAGTCAAGGCTTAGGATGTAATTAACTACGGGGGCTTGCGCCCGTAAGAAATCGATCCCCACAATCAAATAAACCCTATTCGATGCTGATGTATCAAATAGGGGAAATCTCGTGAATTTTGGGTTATAGATATTATTATCCATCGAGGTTGGTAGGTGAAAGCCGCTATCCTCCATGGCTAATCGTATCTATAACTCCATCTGCTCTTCCATCGGCCTGCTTGTGCCGAGTGTAAAGGCCTACGACCATTTTGTCCTACGGGATAGTGTGATCGTACCCTTTGCATTCGAACCACACGAGCGGAACCCTTTCGGAGACCCACACTACACAAAGTTAAATTTCTACCTGATGTTGAATTTCCTCATATCGCTGAACTTTTGCCTTGCAGGACTTTCAACGGACTAATATCTGATGTTGTACTTCTACACGACGTCGGACTTCTACTCGTAAGCGGACTTCTACTCGTCGTCATACTCCTGCTCGTCGATGAATTTTCGTCGGTCTTCTACCCGACGTTGAACTTCTACCAGACATCGGACTTCTTCCTGTCATCGGACTTCTGCTCATTAGCGGATTCCTACTCGTCGTCGGACTTCTGCTCGTCGACGAACTTTCATCGGTCTTCTACCCGATGTTGAACTTCTACCCGACGTCGGACTTCTCCTTGTCGTCGGGCTTCTGCTCGTCAACGGACTTCTACTCGTCGTCAGACTCCTGCTCGTCGAAAAATTTTCGTCGGTCTTCTACCCGACTTTGACCTTCTATCCAACGTCGGACTTCTGCTCGTTAGCAGACTTTTACCCGACGTCGGACTTCTGCTCGTAAGCGGACTTCTACTCATCGTCAGACTCCTGCTCGTTAATGAATTTTCGTCGGTCTTCTACCCGACGTTGAACTTCTACCCGACGTTGGACTTCTGCTCATCAGCGGACTCCTACTCGTCGTCGGACTTCTGCTCGTCAGCGGACTCCTACTTGTCGTCGGACTCCTACTCATCGACGAACTTTCGTCGGTCTTCTACCCGACGTTGAACTTCTACCGGACGTCGGACTCCTACTCGTCGTCGGACTTCTGCTCGTCGACGAACTTTCGTCGGTCTTCTACCTTATGTTGAACTTCTACCCGACGTCGGACTTCTCCTTGTCGTCGGGCTTCTGCTCGTCAGCTGACTTCTACTCATCTTCAGACTCCTGCTCGTCGATAAATTTTCATCGGTCTTCTACCCTACTTTGAACTTCTATCCGATGTCGGACTTCTGCTCGTCAGCGGACTTCTACCCGACGTCGGACTTCTGCTCATAAGAGGACTTCTACTCGTCGTCAGACTCCTGCTCGTCGATGAATTTTCGTCGGTCTTCTACCCGACGTTGAACTTTTACTCGACGTCGGACTTCTGCTCGTCAGCGGACTCCTACTCGTCGTCAGACTTCTGCTCGTCAGCGGACTCCTACACGTCGTCGGACTTCTGCTCATCGACGAACTTTCGTCGGTCTTCTACCCGATGTTGAACTTTTACAGGACGTCGGACTCCTACTCGTCGTCGAACTTCTACTCGTCGACGAACTTTCGTCGGTCTTCTACCCGACGTTGAACTTCTACCCAACGTCAGACTTCTTCTTGTCGTCGGACTTATGCTCGTTAGCGGACTCCTTCTCGTCGTCGGACTTCTGCTCGTCGACAAACTTTCGTCAGTCTTCTACCCGACGTTGAACTTTTACCCAACGTCGGACTTCTTCCTGTCGTCAGACTTCTGCTCGTTAGCGGACTCCTACTCTTCGTCGGACTTCTTCTCGTCAACGAACTTTCGTCGGCCTTCTACCCGACGTTGAACTTCTACCCGACGTCGGACTTCTCCTTGTCGTCGGACTTCTACTCTTCAACGGACTACTACTAGTCATCGGCTTCTCACTCGACTGCTACTTGCAACGCACACTCGAACTCTCCCCTTTGGCTCCACACTCGATTGTTTACTGCTAATGGGCTTCAACTCGATCGTTGATCACCAGTAAACTTCCGCTCAAATGGCATTAAAAATCCCATAACTCCTACACGTGAGAAGGGGCGCTAATTCGAGCAGGGGAAATTTCTCGCTCGCAAATAGCGAAAGCCTCAACCGTCAGAAAGCCGTGGGGGAAGGAAGAGAAATCCCGTAACTCCTGCACGTGAAGAGGGGCGCTAATTCGAGTGGGAGAAATTTCTCGCTCGCAAATAGCGGAAGCCTCAACCGTAAGAAAGCCGTGGGGAAGAAAGAAAAATCCCGTAACTCCTACACGCGAGGAGGGGCACTAATTCGAACATGGGAAATTTCTCGCTCGCAAATAGCAGAAGCCTCAACCGTCAGAAAGCCGTGGGGTAAGAAAGAGAAATCCCGTAACTCCTGCGCGCGAGGAGGGGCACTAATTCGAGCAGGGGAAATTTCCCGCTCGTAAATAGCGAAAGCCTCAGCCGCCAAAGAGCCAGAGGGAGAAAGAAAGAGAAGGTGCAAGTTTTCTAAAGGCCTAGGGGGCCTATTTATAAGTTTTGGAGAAAGAATGGGGGAGTTATTACAATTTTCGGATGGGTTCGCATGAGCGGCCTTTAGGCCGCGCGGTGATCTCGCGAGCGAACCGCGCGAGGATCGCAGTCCTCGATTCTGCGCGACAACGGTCCACTGCCGATTTTTCGCGCCGCCGCCGGCGCGGCGGCGCCCGGCCGGTAGTTCCGGTCGGTTCGACCGCCCGGTCTATTCCGATCCCGTTTTTTGCCCCGATAAGTCCAAATTCGACGTTTTTTGGGTCCCCGGACAAGTTTTTCAACGTTCCGGACTCAATTTTGTAACTTTCAAAACTCAATGGGACCTCTATGATGAAGTTCGAGCAAGATGTTAATTTTTGGAACGTATTTTTTGTCGTTTATACCAATGTAAATTTTCAAAGCATATATTTTCGGACTCCTAGAGCTTCGACGTTCGAAAATAAGGGGGCAACTGATACGGCATCACAAAATTATCTCGATCGGGCACGAATCTCGAGGCAAAGCTAGTTGGAAACTTCAAAAATTAATTTTGGGATCACACGAACTCCGATTTCAACGAGCTTATAGTCAAATTGAGCGTCTCGGAAATATGAACCCAACGACACCAAGATCAACCTAATCCAAGCCCAAATGAGTCCGAATCATGGGCTCAAAACGCTGTTGGAAGGTTCAAACCGCAATTTGAGTTACCAAACGGTCTCCGATTTTGACGAGCTTATACTCGAATCGAACGGCTCGACGAGACAAATCCAACGATCCCAAGATAGCTGAATTCCGACATTATTAAGGCCTTCAAATGCCTAACAAATAGTGCATGATCAAAGGATTCGATATCGGCCGTCCATCCAAAACACTCCCAATTCGCCCCTGATCTCACGCCTATTTACGGGCTATGCCACTCCAGAAAAACTATAAATAGAGCCCTCATTCTACACCAAGGGGACTCAAGTGAAGATAGAGAAGAAGAAGAGAAGAAGGAGGAGAAGGAAGAAGCTCATCCTCGACCACCGCCGGAGGTCATCCTGCCGCTCGAACACGCGGGGATTCTGCGTGATATTCGGGAAAACGCTGGAATTCTTCCCAACTTCCACGTTATTATGAAATTCTTCCCAATTTGCAACAGAGTTTCCTTCTGACGCTGAAACTCCGCCCAAGTAAAGCCGGAGTTCTCCTCTCCCACTAACAGACGTCAGACTTCTACCCGACGTCGAACCTTCACTCTTTGCCAAATTTCTATCCGACGTTAGACTTCTACTGGTTATCGGACTTCGCTGGACGTCTAAGCGAAGATGGATTTCTTTTCATTGTTGGACTTCTACCCTATGCTGTCCTTTTGATCTTCTTCGTTAGACTATAGTCTTTCCGACCTCCGTCGCCCGCCGACTACGGTCCTCCTGGCTTATGCTGCCTGCCGACTACGGTCCTCCTGACTTACGTCGCCCGCTGACTACAGTCTTTCCGACCTCCGTCGCCAGCCGACTACGGTCCTCCTGACTTACGTCGCCCACCGACTACAAGCCTTCCGACCTCCGTCGCTCGTCGACTACGGTCCTCCTGACCAAACGAACATGTCAATAATGATTATTTGTATTCATATCATGTAATGTACTCTATAAAATGTACATCAAGCTAAGGCATTTTCCCAAGGAAGGGCCTCATTTGTAATCGACTGCAATACTAGTGGATTCATTCAAACTGGGCTAGGCCCCGTGGGTTTTCCCAAATTTTCAAGGGTTTTCCACGTAAAAATCTTGGTGTCTCATAAATGCTAGACCCTCTCTCTTTATCTGATTGCGTGCCAGATTTTCGTACAATGCTAAGACGATAAACTTTATATTTCTCTACCGCCGTGAATACTTTTGGACGCAACACAAGTATTACTCAAGTCTAAGGTCATTAAGGTGCTTAAATGTCTAGATAATAATTCATGATAAAAAAACGAGCATTAGTCATTCAATGAAGTGTTTTGGGAATTACAAAGTATCAAGGTTTTCAGAACCGGACCGGACAACGAACCGGAGAAAGGAGAGGTTCACGGTTCTACCGATCGAACTAGGGTCGAACCGGATGACGTAATAAATCATAATATTATTTTAAAAATAAAATAAAAATTAAATTTTCCTGTAATTCATTCATTCAACATTCTATTTTCATAGCTCCTAATTAAAATAACATAAACATGACATCAATTAAGTTTATGAAACATAAACAAATAGCATATACTATAAGTGTCTCTTCAAATAAGTCAATAAAACATAAACAAATGCATAACTTTTGTCATCACACAAAATGTTCATAATTTCATATGAAGTCAAGCTTCAAAATTCAAATATAAATATCAAAATAAATCTAGAAGTCGTCTCCTAGATTTGAAGCATCAAAAGTTATATCCATAAATCATTGTTCATCAAAACATTCCCCTCCAAAAGCATCAATATCTTCATTGTCAATTATTTCATTGTCATTTCGAACATCATCTAGGACATCACCATCTGCATTTTAGGAATATAAAATATTATATATATATTAAACATCGATACGATTTGGACTTGGGAGAATAAATGCAAGTTTAAATGCATTAAAAATAACAAAAAAAAAAAAAATAAGAACCTGCGGCTGCGGGGCTGAGCTCGACTGGTCGGGTAGGAGGCCAAAAGCGAGTCTCGTTCGCGGCAGAACCTCCGTCGGGTTCGTCCGAGGCGCCTGGGAGGTCGGAAGCGGAACCTCCGTCGGGATCGTCTGAGGCAGGAGTCTAGTTCCGTGACTTATCACTTCCCGACTTCCTTCGTTCGCGTATGCTAGGGTATACAGGAGACGAGCGAGTAGCGACACTTATACGAGTATCGATACCCAAATATTTTAAGCCGATGGATCGCAGATCAAGGGTTCAAATTTCAGCTTTAACGGACCGGCCGGTTATTTCATAACCCCCTGTTTCGGCGGTTCAGCGGTTCAACCGGGATTTAAACCGGTTTTTACCCGGTTCTTGAAACAACCGGTTAATCCGTCTCTCCGGACCGCCCGCCGGACCGGTTCGCGGTTGAACCGATCGAACCGGCCGGTCCGGTCCGATTCTGAAAACCTTGCAAAGTATCACCCCAAATTTTTTTTAAAAAATGTTGATTTTTCACATGAAATGGATCTTGAACTAAATTTAGAAAGAGCTTAAAGACATGAATTACACAACCTTGTTTGCTGATGGACATCGACTACCATCACTAGCAACCACAATCACTTGAGAACCATCAATTGAACAAGGGTCTAACCATAATTGCCTAGCCGCAGTTACTTGATCACCATCGTCATATTATTATCACTTGACCATCATGACCTAATTAACATTAGTTAATCATCATCGCACAATCATCTTTGTTTGATTATCATCACTATTCACTATTTTCAAGCGGTTTTTATTAGACATAGGACATCATGCTAATATTCCCAATTTTATAATATTATCTCCCCAATTGAGAGGAAGAGATGAGTTATGTAATATTATATATATAGCTGATCATTACAATTAGGTCATTTTTTCTTCTTTTTTTTTTTTTTTGAGCTTTTCACGTAAAAAAATTGGGTGTCTCTTACAACCTTAATTAATTTATATCTATGTGTGTATACTTGATCTTTGTATCAATTTAAAATATTGAACTCTCTATTGTAGTAAATATTTTTTTTCACACAACATTAAAACTATGGTCTCTTACAATCATATTTAATATGCGTGTACTAGATCTTTGTATAAAATTAAGATTTACAACTCTTTTTCTCTACTATCACAAATATTCTAGCATTTGACGAGCACTTATTCAATTGCTAACAAAAATAATGCCCATTACAATAGAGTCCTCCACTCCAACACTCATCAATACTAGATATAGTCTCTCATTCTAGATGTTATAATTTATTTGGTGAAGGCCCCTTGGCTTATCTTTAGAAGATTATATTCTTATAACGGAATGGCAGCAAGCTCAAATTATTCAACTTACAGAGAAGGATAGATAAAGATAACATCATCACATCATGATAGAGTTTGCATGTCGTAAAATTAATTAAAAGTTAGGGCTACTCAATTTCATGGCACCCATGTAGGGTTCTTTTAGTATCATGCTGAATGTTCTCAATCATATTCTCGTTAGGATTTTCTAGAAATTATCAGTTCAACCAATATTTCACATGTTTCTCAGCTAACTCATTATCTTTTAGCACTTTTCAGCGAACTTGAACCAACCTTATTGATGCCCCTTGTGATATTATATGAAATAAATTTCGACACTTTTTTTAAGAGGAATTATCTTTATGGGCTAATAATCAGTTTACTCATTATATCTTTTAGTAGTTTTCACCTTTAACATATGCTTGCTTTTGACATGCAATTTCAGTGAGGTTCAAGTTAATGCTATCAATGCTTATGATGGACTTCAAATCCTTACAAGCACATCAAAAGTTATAGACTATTATGCATATAGAAAAAACTTTCTTGCCACTCTAAAGAGTCAAGACTACATTTGATTTTTTTCCCACTTTTTAGTAATAATACCCACACCTTCTCCAACCTCTCTTAGCTTTTTCATGTAATAATTTATTACAAATTAAATGACAAAGACTCGTCACTTCTTTCTATGATTTGTTAAAAGAAGGAAGAGATTTTTAATACGTACTTCGAAAAATTATCCTAGGAGGCTTGTTAAATTATTTGAGTAGATCATGAGCTACTATAAGATGTTTATCTTGGAGGTCTTCAAACTGGACAGTTTTATTCTTCATTAATGCGAAAAGACGGTATGCTCTTATGCTAATATTGTTCATCAAGCAAAAGTATAATGCATAGCTAATAAAATTATTAATACCCATCAAAATTAATTTAAATAATCTTAAAATAAATATAAGAGGTCATAATAAAAAATTGAGAGTAAAGTATGAGTAATCAATCAAGTGACCAAAACTAGCCTCCCCACTAAATTCAAAATTATCAACAACATAATGAATCATCTCATTACACCCCATTAAACATATTTAGATCTAACATTTTATTGGAGATCCAAAATATGGAACTTCTCAAGTAGCCAAAGCCACTAAAAACTTGAATTAGAAGATTAGTTCCAATATTATCATTTTTATTGTTCGAGAAGAGGTTTGATAGAAATGTTTATTTATTTAAAAGAAAAGACTTAACCATTGATCCACTAAAGAGACTTGGCTTTTTATTTATAAGAGTAGTATGTACTTTGTCTGCCTTGTGACAAAGTAGTTCAAAATATTTATAGGAAAAAAAAAAAACATCGAAGTTATTGATATAATTGTAGAAATGTCACTATAACCTTCTTATTTTTATTTAGTTTTATGAGCGGGCATTAGTTTCTTGCTTAAAAAATAAATTTCTACTAAGATTGTTAAATTACAAGGGAAAATCAATTGTTAGATTGCTCCTATTTTCTCCGATAGATTTAATAGAAAGATTTCATTATTGAACCAATTTGAAACTAGCTCTTATTTATAGGCTTTTTGGGATGTACATTTTGATAATTTGAAGGAGAATTCAAAATACTCGATCATACGGTCCATAACGATCCCTTCATTATGAAATATTTTTTCAACATTTAAATGTCATAATGATGTTTAAATTGAGTGATATTAGTCTAATTGTATTCGTTTTGTCGAGCTTAATAATTTGATTATGAGCATGTCAATTTGGAGTTTAGATGATTATTATTTAATTTAAAGATTATCCAATATTCGTACAAATAATATAAGGGAAATTTACGTACATACCACTTCATAACATTCTATTTACATATCTAACACCTAAAACTTTAATATTACATACATACCACCCTATATTATTTTAATATCAAATATACCACTTATATTTCTTTCCTACCACTCATATATTTCATTTCTACCACACATATTTGGTATGAAAATAAATCATGGATGGTATTTATGTAATATTAAAATTTTAAGTGTTAAATATGTAAATAAAATAGTATTAAGTGATATGTATGTAAATCTCCCATAATATAATTTGTCTAGACTCCTATTAATATTATTTCTGTTGTATATAAAAAATTCGATCTTAGATATATATATATTTATTAAAGTGCCATCCATTGCAGTTAAAAAGTGTTTTTTGATCGGCTTTTTCACGAAGGACCTTCAGTAACGCTATATCGCTGTCTCCCAGTCCAGCCACTCACAGAGGGATCGACATGGAGAAGATGAGCAGAGCATTGGAGAGGGCTAAGATGCTAGTTGGAATGGAGGTGGACGAGGAAGTTCCCGCCGAATCGCCCTCCTTTTTCGATGACTTCAACCGACAGTGCACGCTCACCACCAAGCAGGTCCAATTAACATATATAATCTTTAAATATTTCACATATGACCTTCAAACACGTCGGTCATTTCAAAGCTAGGGTTAATGTTGGTTTCCTTATTCCTCGACTTTGGAATATTGACTGTAGCTGTAGATCTAGGGTTTGGATGATGTTGATTGAGGTTCTTTAGGTGATATGTTTTCTTTTTAGCGCCAGATCTGCTTAGCCGAGAAAATGGATTGTTACATTCGAGCTTGCTAAATGTGTTTTTTCAACTTGATTTGATAAATGTGTTTGTAGTTTTTACATGCTCACTAATTGCTATCTGTTTTCTTGCCCTGTGCATTTTTTGTCGGAGTTTGTGTTTAGGGTTTTCATTTTGTTAGAGAGATGGACGGAGTGTGGCAAAATGGATCACTTTTTTACATATGAAAAAACAATAGTCAATAAACATATCGCTATTTCACGAGAAATACATGCATGCAGAGTATTTAAGTTCCCAACAAAACAGTAAGCAAGATTGCTTGCCATTAAAGAAGAAGATAACCCAAAATGTAATCAGTATCCATTCAAATTAGGGATTCAATTTGACTATTCCATCCTCTATGTCAAGCAAATAATCGTCATCTTACCACAAAATTTCTTTAAAGCTATTATTATTGCATTTAGTTACATTTACTACATTTGAAGGTTATGATGCGGGATAAACGATGATCGCCAAGTACATCAGTGATGGCGTTAGACAAGGAGGTGGCTGAGAAAGGAAAATTCAGGAAGATGATTCCAGCTTTTTCATTGCCCTTTCCATACCTCAACACATCCCAAATTCTTTTAGTTATAATCATTACTATCATTATATGATGACAAGTGTCTCTAGCATCATACCTTAATTAACTGAAGTGGTAAAAATGGGACATTTGTCCTCATAATAACAAAGCAAACAACCAGGTAACTACACTTTCAAATTATTTTTCAATGTGTTAATCTATCACTAGCCTTCCTCAATATGCTGATCTTTTAGCCATGCTAGAGATCGAGGATCATGGTGCGGCCTTGACAGTGCTTTGTATAACATCCCACAATATCTCTTAACAGTACTGTAGAGTGTAACAAGAATAAACATAACATTTCTATCATTTAACTTCTCATTCATATCATTACATTTCAGACCTATATAAATATCATATAAACCTCATCTAATGCAACAAAGGAAGCATCTAGTAATTCCCAAGTTTCATCAAAGACCTAGTACATAGCCATTAAGGAAATTCTAACAATTCAAAGTAATACAACATTAAAACTGATTACTAACCTCAAGAATATATTTCAAAATTTAAATAAACATTGATATAAAACTTAAATACTTGCATATCAAACTTCATTCACTTTTCCTTTCCTTTTTCCTGTAAAAACAACCAGTAATAAATAACTGATGAGCTATGAGGCCCAGCAAGTTATGTAACCTAAATAACAGTTATAATATAATAAGATGAATAACTCAAAACCTTGAAGTCATAAATCATTAAACTTACTTTTATTGATAACAACATCATAAATCTTAATTAACATTATTCTTTATCTCTTCGAAGCTACACTGAATATCAAAATTAAATATGTAAAAGACTTGGCTATACATTCATAACATTATTCAATGTAGCTCAAGTAAACTTGACATTATCGCTATTGAATTATATTGAGGTCTCTTTTGTCTCATTAGGGGTCCCTTTTGCCCCACCTGCTACGCAGATATCTTTTCTTTTGGGGTCCCTTTTTATCCCACCTATAATACATGTTTAGTAATTGGGTCCCTTTTGCCCATCTGATATTGCACATCATATCATAGAATAGTCAATCTTTACTTTTAACTTTATATTCCTTACATCATACCTTCATAATTAATATCTGATTTTTAATGGCTATAACCTTCAATTATGCTTATACTCATACATCTGATGTATTAAGAATTTGATAGCTACTAAGTTAAAAAGAAAACTTATTTGCATAAAATTATCATTTAAGAAAAGGCTGAAATAAGCATACTTAAACATCTATCAAATCTCTTTTATTCTCATAGATAGACACAATTATGAATACCCCAATGTATTCTCATGATGACTAACAAAATTCTCATTATGCATCTCATTATAATAAAATTTCAAAACATAAGAGATAGACTAACCATTCATGATCATTACAATTATAAATAATTACATAATTTACCTTCATGATGGGTGATCTCTTCAAAACCTACACCACGAAGTCTTTTCCTTTGATACACAAACCCTAAACTTTCTTTCTGCATAAATATACGAATAATCCTACAATATGAATAGGTTATCATTTTCTAGAAACTTTATTAATTTTAGGTAGCATTAAAAAATGACGATACTCACTATACTTCTTACCTTCTTCTTCTTTTAAATTTCCTTTCATAAGCTTCCTTCACTATATTCTCACTTCTCACATTTGAATCAAACTACAATTCATCATGATAATATGATTAATTAACTTCCAAATCTTCATAACAAATTTTCAATTAAAACTCTCTCCAATTAAAATGAGAATATCAGTACCTGTTAATTCTGCACTTTCTTCCAAAAATCCTTCAGCCGAGACTTCTCCCTCCCCGATCCGAGACTTCTTCCCCACTGCTGAACAAGGTTACAGTCCAGAATTCACTATGTCGACTGGTTTACAGTACCCGCGGTACTGTAGCGAACTGTGCTACAGGAATCCTGCACTATGCTGAATACATTATGCCGGAACTCTCTATAGCTTTTCCCTTCTGATAGCCTCCGTGAAAGCAAAGCAGAGAAGGGATTTGTTTTGGTTGCGGTAAACAAATCTCCAACAGCAGAGAACTACAAGGGAGGACCCACACACTCCCAACTGAATTTCTATGTAGCCATTAAAAACAACTATTCAAAAATTCTTTTTTTTTTCCTTAAGATATCCTTAACAAACTTAAAAATTTTCATACCTGCAGTTTCGGTTGTTACACTTTGTGGCTTGGATCATTGATGTTGGTGGGTTTTTGTATTAATTCCTGTTGTCCTCAAAAGAACAACTTTGTCCTTAAGGTTGAGGTTTGGGTAGGCCTACTGCACTTCCTCTTCATTCACCCACGTGGCATTTTTAGGTGGCAAGTCTTGTCACTTAATTTGGAGTTGTTGGATTTTATTGTTGTTGGTGGAGATTTGATGGAAATCTTGGATATATTTCGGTTGCAGAACTGGGTGATTCAACAACTTTTTAGGGGTAGTGGGATTGAATGTAGGTGTTGATTTATTTTTGTTTGGTTTAGTTAAAAATCTGTAGATCAGGGGTCTATGTGTGCGTGAGGCAAATCTGATTTGTATGTACTTATTCAATTCTTTCCAGAATTATAAATGGCCTAAGGTATAGACTGTTGAGCTTAGAGTAGTACTTGAAAAGGAGTGATATCTAGCATCATGGTTGCAGTTTGATGAGGACGATGTAATTGATTTCAATATGAAGATCTTGGCTATGTTTATTAGTTTGTTGCTTCACACGCAGTTGAGCGTGCTCCAGATTATGCCAAAGACAGCATAGAATTTCATCACGTGTTGAAGCCATTGCTGAATGTCAGTGCCAAAAGATATTTAGCTAATGTATGGTTCAATCGATGTTGGAAGGTGGTTGTACAAGGCTTGAAATAGGGACATTCCCATGGCGGAGTGAAAAGAAGTTCTGTACAAGAACTTAATACACAATATGAATTTAATCCAATATTTTGGATTGTTCATAGCATAATAGTGGAGGTATTGTTCAAAATTCCGATTAGTGACTTATGCTTGGTCATCAGATTTGGGATGATGGGTTGATCTAAGTGAATATTTGTTTTCATTTATTTGCAGTGAGCTCACCAGAAAGTGCTCATGAAGATATGATCATGATTGGAAACTATTGTTTTTGGAATGCCATGAAGTCAACATATCTAACTGATGAAAATCATAGTAATGCATAAGTCAATGAAGTTGGCGGGCATGGCTAGGAAATATGCGTATTTAGTTTAGCGATCAATGACCACTATTATTGTTTTAATTGCTCAAGCTAGAGGTAAGCATATGATAAAGTTCATTGTCAAATCTTCTCATATTGTTGCTAGTATTGGAAGGGGTTGTAATAAGCAGGCAGGAGCTAGGGACTTGTACTAAGTGCTTGACAGATTGGGCAACTTTGGATGAAGTTGCATATATTTGTTTTCATGTGTGGCCTAGAATTATTGCTGGAGCCAACTAGAGCTTTGTGGATTCGCCTGTGGTCTCCAATCACATTATTATGGTATTGTTGCAGGAGTTCTTTTTTGAGATTGGAGGATGAGGTGATTGGCGTGCTCTTGTTTTTGAGTATTAGGCCATCCAGTAGTTGGTTTTGGAGATGTGTTTTGGAACTGTTTTCAATTTGCGATCGCAATTGGATAAGCTCAGGGTTTGTGGCAGTTTCTTGTCTTATCTGTTGTAGAGTATTTGAGATTGTGCTAGAAAACAATGTGAATTTTTTTGGTCCTGTTGTTGTAGAGCTGCTAGTTTCATGAATTATAGAAAGTGCGTTAGCCACTTCATTTGTGCTCCCTGGCTCATGTTCAATTATATCTTCATAACCCAGTAAATTAATTAAGAAATGTTGTCGTTATTGGGCTTGGACTGCTTGTGACATGAGCTATCAGATAGTTTTTGATCGGTCCTAATGATATGTTTAGAACCTAGCAAGTATTGACACCATTTTGTATTTGCTTTAATATGGCAAACATTTCTCAGACATATGTCAACCCTTGTTGCATGTTGAATTGTGCTTTTTGTTGTAAAATGCAATCAGCTTACCATGTTGGCTTAAATCAGTGCCGATGCCAATGCCGGACATGTTGTTGTCTAGATTGAAGGGTTGTGTAAATTTTGGTAGTGTCAGTAAGAGAGTATTTTTCAGGCATGCTATAAGCATTCAAAAACTTGATGCGCTTGATTGGTCCAATAGAAGCCATTACATTATAAGAGGTTGACCGGTGATCTCATGATATTGTCAAAGTTGTGGATGAATAGTTTATTGTATCCCACCAAGTTGGGGAAGATGCAAAGGGCCTTGAAATTTATGGGAGTAGGTCATTACAATATGGCTTGGATATGGTTAGGGTGGGCTTCTTCTGTCGAGAGTGTGCCAAGATAGTCTATTTGTGACCGGCCAAAAGAGCATTTGGGGTGCAAGAGCTGAAAGGAATTTGAGTGGAGGTAGTTAAAGTAGATATGCTGATGCATAATATGATCCTATATAGTACCATTGTAGAAAAGAATATTATAAAAAAATGATATATTATCGCAAAAATGGTTTAAAGATGAACTTCTTGGTGTTCTTTTTATTATTATTATTATTTTTTAATGAACTTCCTGGTGTTCTAAAAGTTAAAGGGGCACTAGTTAGGTCTAACAGCATCGTCTTCATTTTTTTTTTTTTAATTATGAGATGTTTATCACCTAACAACATCATCTTCATGCGTATGAACAACATTCTTGTGGATGTCGGCTGAGGTCATGCATACTTGATGTAACTATTGTGGAGGAATAATTTTGAGAATGTGGAGGTGCCTTTTAATTCATCTAGCATCTCATCCGCGCTTGAAATAGGAAATTTGTTATGAGTTGTGGATTGATTAAGTTCGTCTATTCCAGCACCATGTGCCATCCTTTTTTTTGAGCAATACGGGGGAGAGCACTGTTACTTGGTTGAATGATATTGTTTTGTAGCTTTTCCTAAAATTTTTTATTGATTTTTTGTTGTTGTTAGGGTATCGATAGGGTTGGAAATTATTGGACTTGTTCTTGGTTTTAATTGGATGTTGTAGTCTTCGGGTCAATGTGGTGGAAGGGTAGTAGGTTTAACACAGAGATCAGTGTAGGTATTTAACAAAGAATGTGGAATTGGATGTGATGGGGGTTATGATAGGGAATGCGGAGTTGTAGTAGGCGTGGTAGCAGTGAGGGTGGCGCAATATAGATGGATACTCCCGTGGACAATTTAAGTAATTGGCCTATAATGTATTGGTTGGAATTCCGGGGCTTGTTTGCTATGCAAAATGATTGGTTATCCTTGTTTTTTAAAAGTCATCGTCAACGAAGCTATCGAACTCCCAATATGATGTTAGCTCCTCGAATTTTCAAAACAAATAAATTGAGTATGAATTTGTTGTTCTGTAAGAGTAATGTGAGTTTCTCACCCTTGATGTTGTAGTCTAGTTTGTCCCAATTGACGACTAAGACGTGAATTGAAGTAATTACCTTTATTGATAGTTCTAGAAATTCAACCAAACATTGTTGAATGAAGTTATGAGTGGAGCCGCTATCAATCAAGATTTGGATATGTGTTAATGAGATAGCTAGTAATTTGAAAGGTATGCTGAGTGAATTGGACATCAAGGACATGTAAACTAATTTATGTGTGATCTTGTTGGGAGTTGGTGAAAATGTGATTGGATTCATCAGCTTGAGATGCTATGTTCGCATTGCAATCTGAAGAATCACGATCTGGTTCAAATGTTTAATTAATACAACAAATAATGTTCCCTTGTGCATGTGACTTGGATGGAACCATTCATCATAATTGTAGCAAAGTCCTTTCAGGGGCATACCGAGGTACCTCACGGAGTAGATTAACAACTTCGGCTAGCTACTCTTTATTGGGGCCATTCATTCGTTTAATTTGGTCGCATGGGTACTATGGGCCTTAAACTAGATAGAGTATGAGAAGAACAATGAGAGCACCAAATGATGTGGGATGAATGGTGATCACTTTGTTTGCAGGAGACTCCAGCAACGGCGGAAGACAAGGTGGTGGTAGAGAAGACTCTGGTTGTAGAGAGTAACAAAGAAGAAGGGGACACTCAAAATAAGATGATTCTAGTTTTTTCATTATCGTTTTCATACCTCCTGACATCCCTCCTGACATCCCATATATGTTGTTACGTTCAATCAGCAGCATCATTATACGATGACAAGTGTCCCTAGCATTATATAATATTAACCATCTAAACCAGTAAAAAAAAAAAACATCTGTCCTTGCATTAACATTCTAAAGAACTAGATAAAAAAAAACACTTGCAAATTATTTCATTCAATGTTCATCCATCACTAGCTTTCCTCCGTATGATAGGCCTTCAGCCATGTTGGAGATTGAGGTTGATGGTGTGACCTTTGCAGTGTTTTGAGCTTGAATCCTTGATGCTAGTGGGATTCGTATCGGAACATTGATATCTTCTTCAGCAAGTAGTCCTTGTTTTGGTTGATCCTAATATAGTTATTATAGTAGACATGATGAAGTTAAGACATTTTGATTTATTGATTTACAAATGAGAGAATATTCAAAGAGCCTTAATCTGTTTTTCCCAAAAGAAAGATCTTGGGAATGGAAGGAAGTAAGAAGCACATGTTTATTTGCCTGAGTTTAATCCGCAACATTTTGTGGTTGGAGGTTCTCCAAGCTAAAAGAAGACATGATTCAGTAAGCGAGTCTTTTCTTATTGCGTATTATAGAAGATAAGTATGTGAAACCCCCTTAAGTAAAAAAAATCTAAATTCTTAAACATGGAGGCGCCTTTTGGTGTAATGGTTGAAATTTTCGTAAGTAACTTTGCAGTTAAGCGTACTCATCCCAAGGAAATTCTGGGATGGGTAACTTACAGGGAAGTTATACTAATAGGACAAAACCGTTAAGCTTTTAGGCCAAAATGAACAATATCTTGATAGTTAAGAGTTTGAGCTATTACAAATGGTATCAAAGTAATATACTAGCCGGAAGATGGGAACTAAGTGCCATACAAGATAAAGTGCTAAGCCATGAGAGCCACTTCTTGAACCATGTCTACGACAAAGTGTTACATGACGGGAGTTACCACTTAAACTTGTAGGGGCCGCCTTTAGAATCCTATCGGCATGGTGGATGATTATGGGATAAAGGTGCTAACATGGACGTCAACTATTTAAGTGGGGGAGATTGTGAATTTCCTTAAGTAAAAGAAGCTAAACTCTTAAACATTGAGGTACCTTTTAGTGTAATGGTTGGAATTTTTATAAGAAACTTTGCAGTTAAGCTTTCTCATCAACCAGATCAATACAGACATCCAAAACTGATTAATTTCATTAAAGGAAATTAATAAAATGCAAAAAATATAATTCACATTATTACTATTAATAATTATAATATAAACAAGAGTCCAAAACAATATATTCAAAAGTCACACTGGCTACAAAAAATACATAAACTAAAATCTGTTAAAAACTATTTAAGCCCCAAGCTACAAGCTCTTTACCTGAAATCATTTAAAATCACATAATGAACATAAAAGCCCATCAAGTAACCAAAACTCTATAACTGTTATCAATACATGATAAAATAATCAATTTTTATGTTCAATTCTAGTCAATATCAATCATAATTTAATATGAGTAATAAAAATATAAAAAATTATTAATAAAATTAATATGATCAGTAAAAGCACCCAATAAGCCATGCTAGTATGCTATGTCATGTTGTATTAATATTAATGTGAGTACATTTTTAGTTTTATTTATCAATTAATTAATGTAAAGCAAGACATGACAATCCAACTTTAAAGTGTGTTTTTTTGTACATCTGTTATATGTCATAGCTATCAATCTGTCAATCTTATCTTATATTAATAATTTATTTTTATAGATAGTTTTCAATAATCATTTAAGAGTCGTCACCCTCTATCCATCGGCATAATTCGATTAGTCGGTTATAAGCTACAATTAGGATTATATGACTAACCTTTTATTTAAAGGAAAGTCGATCGGCCTACCCTCATGCGCATGATATTATATTTAAAAAGTCAACCCTCATTATAGTGTTAACAACAATCTTCCTTGCTTATGCGGAAGATTATGTGCAAATGCTATCCTTTTTTCTATGCAATATACGTCAATATCATTTATGAAATGTAGAAATGTATAAATACAATGAAATCTATCAAATTTGTCTACTATGCATTTACTTTAAAAAAATTATAATTTTTAATTTAGCGGGTGAAAATTCAATATATTCATGTCAAAATATTCATATAAGCGACATCTATCACATAAAAAAAGTTAAGAGGTGAAAGTTTTACTACAAAATCATCTTTGTTTTTCAGTAAGATAAATACCAATTTGATAAGAAAAATACAAAATTATTAAAATCAGAAATAGGGTAACGGTTCCTTACAGCTAGACGAGCAACTATCCCAACAGGACGGAGTGGCAAAAATCACTTTATGACCTTCAAATCCTAATTTATATTTTCTCTCTCCTCACAAATCTCTTAAAATTCCTAAATTCCTTTCTCTGTTGCTGCTTAACTGAATAAAGAATATGGAAAAGGCTTTAATAAATGTATATTAATGGATTAGGATATTTATAATATAATAAAAATAATAATATAATATTATTTAATTATATAATTCTAGTAGATTTTTAGTATAAAATTCATATAAATTCTTTTGAGCTTTAAAAATTATAAAAAAAATACCAATAAAATAAATCATTTTATTTAAAAAATACCAGTGAATTTGATTTGCAAAGCGGACACTTGATGGTCTTAAAATCCTCACTTGTACTAACAAGTATCAATTTCTTAAGGATTTGGACTAATGTTTAAAAATTACGAAAAAATTATTATAATTAAAACACAATCATATCTATCTTATGGCGAAGTCGGTTTTTAAAATTGGCTTAAAATTTGTGAAACCCATTAAGTAAAAAAGCTAAACTCTTAAACATCGAGGTACATTTTAGTGTAATGTTTATAAACCCTATAGTTGCTTGTCTTGCTGTAAGGATCTGTTATCCTATTTCTGATTTCAATAATTGTATTTTTTGTATTTTTCTGGTCAAATTTGTATTTTCGTTATTGAAAAGTGAGGATAATTTTGTATTGGTAAAATTTTTAAATCATAACTTTTTTGTATGTAATAGATGTCATTAATATGAATATTTTGATTGGAATATATTGAATTTTCACATATTAAATTAAAAGTTATGATTTTTTAAAGTTAATGTATAGTAGACTAATTTGATAGATTTTCCTGTATTTATACATTTATGCATTTTATATATGATATTAACTTATATTTCATAAAAAAGGATAGCATTTGCATTTAAGCAAGAAAGATTGTTGTTAACATTATAATGAATACATGTTGATTCTTAAAATATAATACCTTGCGCAGGAGGGTAGGTCGACTGACTTTCATTTAAATAAAATATTAGTGATATAATCTTAGTTGTAGCCTGTACCCAACTGATCGAATTACGACGATGGGTAGAGGGTGACGACTCTTAAATGATTATTAAAATCCATGTATAAAAATAAATCATTAATATAAGATAAGATTTACAGATTGATATATATGACAGATAACAGATGTACGAAAGAAAACACATATTAAATCTGGATTGTCCTGTATTGCTTTACATTAATTGATTGATAGATAAAACTAAAATTTTACTGCCAATAAGATTGATACAACATAGCATGACATGCTAGCATGGCTTATTGAGTGACTTTATCGATTATATTGATTTTTATTATTAACTTTTGAGATTTTTATTACTCATATTAAATGATTATTGATATTGATTAGAATTGAACATAAACATTGATTCTATTGTCTTGTATTGAATGCAACGGTAGAATTTTGATTACTTGTTGGGTTTTTATGCTCATTACATGGTTTTAAATGATTTCAAGTGAGGACCCTGCAACTTGAGTTTGTGTTGGTATATGTATTTTTTTGTAGTCAGTGGAACTATTATGTATATTATTTTGGACTTTGATTGTACATTGTAATTATTAACATAAGTAATGTGAATTATGTTTTTCACATTTTATTGGTTTTCTTTAATTAACCAGCTTTGAATGTCTGTATTGATCTGGTTAATAAATGAATGAATATTGGCTATGTATAAAAAAAAAGAAAATAGAATAGATGTTCTTCTACTTAGATCTTGGGTTGTGGCAAAGTGGTATAAGAGCAATGGTTAGTGGAAGAATTTGCTTATAACCAGAGCTGCATTAAAGATTGCATTATTTATTGATTAAATACATAGGAAAGACAAATGCAGAGATCACCTGGATAGATTTGTTGCTGTTTTCAGAGACTGTTTTATACCTTTTTCAGCCGACAACAAATGCTGGAGGCTTTCATGAGATTGGAATAGAGGAACACGACAATGATGCAATATGAGTTGGAGTTTACTGTACTGGCTAGGTATGCACCTCAACTGGTCAGTAATGCTGACGAAAAATGCTATAGGTTTTTGAGAGGATTGAATGATGAATTGAGTCCATTTGTACCGCTGAGGATTCATGAGTTTTCGGAGCTTGTGATAGATTATTGATTGTGCTGATCTTCTGATTATTCTATATTGATTATGAGAGAATGAATATAGTGTAATATTTTGAGATATGTAATTGTTAGTTATTTTTACTGAATATATTGATATATTGTTTAGAAGCTCTGGTTGATTAATTAAAAAGAAAAACTAGATAATTCTTTCAAATTTTATTATGGAGCATCACAATTTATACCCTTCCTTTGTGCTTGATCAATGATATAGAGAATGCTACTGAATTGTCTAAAAAAACTAACAAAGCATTTCCTTTGGGGATAACACACACTACTTTTGTATTTTTAAGGATATGGACATAGCTATGTCAGTTTTCAAAAGTTTCCTTACTTTTAAATCTCTAACAATTAACACCTTCTCATGGATCATGCTATTATTTTACAGGACATTTGATGCATTTGTTTTTATGGGATCCGTGCTAAATTAATGGTTGTTCAGATGAACTCATATGAATTGCGTTCAACTTCTATTCTTTTATTTATCATACTTTTAGCATGTTATGCCCTTCACCTCACCTGAAATATCAAGACTTTAAATATCAAAATATATTCAATTATTGACGGGTCACTGATACATAATATTTTTTTCCTGTCCAGAGGCTGTACGGTTTTGCTATTTGCTTGGCTGCTGGTCTAGCATGTACTTTTCTGGTTTGTTCAGGAACTCTGTATTATGTATCCAACTTGTTTTTTTGTCATGATGCTAGTAATTACTATTTTACATCCTTCTATGAACGCATTGCTTTACTTGGGAACATTGCAATTGATAATTATTTGTAGCCGGTAGGAAGTTTTCTATACTGTTTTGAACAGCATTCCAGGAAGAGGGTGTTTGGTTATGATGTAAAAACATTTTGAGCTTTTATTTTTTGACCTTGCATTTAATAATATTCTAAGACATTAATTTAAAAAAATTCTAACGAGTGTAAAACTAGATAGAATCGGTATTTGTTGAGCGATCTTATGATTTGGTTTTGTTATGATAACTTGTTTTATTTTTTTACATGGCCTAGCGATATTTCACTTTTATAATTGTTTGGCGACATGCTTTTTCACTTTCTCTTAAAATTAAAGTTTGATTGGAAAGAATTCTCCTCAACAAAATTTTATTATGGAAATATCTTTATTAGAATTTTAGTTTATCTATGATGTGCCATTTATATTGTTTTTGCCATTACATGTGGAATTGAAAATTTGCAATTTGAGTAGCTTATCATATTTTGTATCATTTTGTTTTCTTTCCTAACATGGTTTGGTCACAATTTATCATTTTGTGGCAGTTCAATGGGTTTTGGTCACAATTTATCATTTGTTGAGACTTAGAATTCAATGCACAGTGCACACAATTTGTCTTTTATTAAGAAATACTGTTCAATGGGTGGTGAGTTGGTTATAGCGGGGAGGATCATGTTGTATCTAATCATTTGCTTTGTCAGGGTTATATATCAGAGTTGTTCTCTTCGAATTTAATTCTTTTCTATTGTATAATATTTCCATAATGACATCCTTTTTGCTCATTATGTTTAACATGTTCGAGTAAGATACGCTCAGTGTGACCATTTCATTCACCAAAAGTCAAACACACTGATGAGGTCATCGATCAACGGTTCAAACACGTTTATCGCCGGAAGCATCGCCGATCGATGGCCACGATTCAGAGCTTATATTTTTAGTTATTTATGCATTTTCAGTTTTCATTATTCCTGTTTTACCCTTGTGTGTGAGTGAGTTATGTTGGGGCCCCGAGGGCGATGTAGTCATTATTTATGCTTTTATTTTCTTGTATCTCATGACCTATATATAGGGGTCATGTATCATTGTATGAGGCTAATGAATTATTGAATGAAAATTTGGTTCTTGTGTTCTCTTTGTGAGTTCCCTCTTGAAGATCTCTTAGTGAGTTCTTTCCTCCTAGATCTCTGTGTGAGTTCTATGGAGAGCCCAAGGTGAGGGCAAAAGCAACACCCACCAGTCATTGGAAGAGTCCGTGGCTCGTGGCTTATCCCCGTCATTCCGCTCTTCTTCGTTTTCCCCAAACCCACCGGTCCAAAGCCCCCAAACCCGCCGGCCAAACCACACCTCCCATTTCCGCCGGTGAAACCACCTCCTCACCGACCCCCCCTTCCTCCCCTCTTCCCCATCCTCTACAACGGCTAATTTCGAAATTCGAAATTTTGAATTTCGAAAACTTTCCAAATTTGGAACTTCCAAATTAGGAAAGTTTTAACTCTGATTCATGACAAAATTTCAAATTCAAAGGATTTCAATTTATTCCTCCCTCAATGTCATGAGCCGATTTGGAAACCCAAACCCTTGCTCCCCACACAAAACCTCCCCCCCATGATGCCGCCGGCCACCCTGGATGGGCCTCATTCATGGCTCCACTTAATGCATTAATTGCCCTATTAATTTGAGATCAATTTCAAATTAATTCCCCCTCCAATTTTGTTTAAAATCTGAGCAAAATTTCAGTTTTGAAATTTTCAAACTCCCTCCCCCTCTATTAGCCGCCGGCCTCCTCATTAATGGGCCCCATGGATGCCCATTAATTACCCCTTAATTCTCTTGCTAATTTGGAACCAATTTCAAATGTTTTTCCCTCCAATTCACACAAATTCTGAAAATTAATTTCAGATTTGTGTAACTCCCTCTCTCCCTTGCTTAACCTAATCCCCCTCACCCCATCCACCCGCCCCCTCCTCCTTTGTCTTGGCCGACCGCCCCTCTCACTCCCTCTCGTGGGAAAATTCAGCAAGAGGAAGAGACGACGGGCACCTCTCTCCCTAATTCGCTTCAATGTTGAATGGCGGATCCCGAGCTTGAGTGGGGTCTAGTGTTCAACGCCGACGGGAGCATCAACATCCTACGGTCACCTTGCTTCGACGTAGGATTCGAAGACGAAACCACTGTGGAAGAGTACTTGGAGAGAGTCGTGCCAATCCTTGCAAGCATCTACGACCGGAAATTTGCAAAGCACACTTGGAGTCTCGAAAGTCAAGCATTCACGCCCTTCGCGTCATCGTCGACTCCTCCGTGGCTCAAGACCCTTGGTATCGCAACCTTCCTCGTGGCATCGTTTGGTGTGCTGAAATTCTTCTCCCGCAAAGCCTAGTCTAGTTGAGTGAGTATTTCCCCAAGGTGAACTTCTCGTTATTAAATGACGGATTGTTGTAATAGCTTTTAGTGCTGCTACTATTTTTGGTTGTCTGAAGGTTTTGGCTAATCTACATACTTCTTCGCCTAAGCTAGTTGATAACTACGAGAGTTTAATGATTTTCTTGCTATCTCAATAAGTTATTAATTTAGATTACGTTGTCATTCACTTTTAATTCTTTCAAGAAGCTCCTTCGCATGTTCGTTCTACATCATCTTGGTATCAGAGCATGGCTATCATGCTTGGCATGTTTAGAAAACATCCTAGGGTCTAGCTTCTTATTATAGTTTAAAATTGGCATGCATATCATTGCTTAGATAGCAAAGTTTACTGTTTTTGTCACTGTTTTTGCATTTCCTGCACTCATCTAGCTGAGTTAGGTCATATTAGCTAGCATCTTAGTGTTGGCCTTTTGTTTGGGAAGATTCCTAAGTGTTTAGAACAACTTCGGGTTGATTTAACCCTGCTGTCCTCACTTTCCTGCAGCTGTCATTCACTGTTTAGGAAGTCTAAACACTTGTTTAACGGCTGCCTTTAATTTCCTGCAGTGTTTATAAGCCGTTGGGAGGCTATAACTTAAGTCCTAAGTGCTGTCCACACATTAGGAGTTACTCTCATCACTTGGAATAATTTTCCTAGTTGTGTACTATTGCTGTCCACTCAAAAACTGCACTTGTTGGAGACTTATAATTGACCGGAAGGCTGTCCAGAAAATTTCTGAAGCATTTAGAGAACTTTAGGTGACCCCAACCTAGTGTTTAGGTGCTGTCCACACCCTAAAAGTCATCCTAAACGCATAGGCAACTTTCCCCAACTGCTGTAGATTGCTGTCCACAAGTTTCCTGCACTTATCTAGTGATTTGTAGGCTCGTTTCTTAGGCGTTTGGTTGCTGCCTTCAACCTAACAACCTCCCTGAGTGCCTAGGCTATGTAACCCACTAGCCTAGCTTGCTGGCCAAACTTTTTCTTCACCCTGTAGTGAGTCTAAGTGAGCCTAACCTAGTGTCTAAATGCTATCCCCTACGCCCATTCCTCATTGAGCATCACTTTACACTTTTAAATGGACTCGATAGGTTTTCAGAAGAGATTAGACGACCTAGTTAGTCTTGTAGGCTCTCTAACTAAAACCACAAAGGAGTCACATGTTGACTCTCCCCACTCTAGGTACGTTCCCCATTCGCTCAGTCAGGCGAGTCGGAAGGTGCCCCACTATGCTTATCAACCTAGACCTGAGACTAATCCTCGACAACCTCACCTAGAGTCACCTTACCAGTTGCCCACCTTTGATGGCTCATCGGACCCTTACTATTTTCGGGAATGGGCTAGACAGCTAGATGACTATTTTGAATCATGTCATATCCTTGAATCCCACCAGCTTAGCATAGCTAAAGATCACCTCAAAGGTCAAGCTCTTCAATTTTGGGTAAGATTGGAAGATCGTCGAGAGTCTAGCGGTGAGTACCTTACTTGGAAGGACATGAGGAGAGAACTAAACTTAAAATATAGGCCCTCTACCTATGGACAACCTGCTGATCCTAAGTTTAGGTTCCCCCCTGCCCATCAAACCATTGGATATTACACTCTCAACACCCCTACCCCTAGTGACCGTCATTTAGAGCACCACCCTACCCCTTGCCGAACAAACCGTGGACCTTACTGTGGTCAAGACCACCCTTCCTTTAGTAGCATCAGGGTTACTGTCCCACCCTGTAGATCTCCACTTAATATTGATGACCGACCCTTTGGTAGGCCTTCTGTTGGGTTGAACCCTTATGACTCCACACTTGGACTAACATCTAGCCATCCCAGTCAACCTTTAAACTCCTCAGTCCTTGACCCTACAAGTTTAATTGTAATAAAGAATTGCAGTAAAAAGAAGAAATCAACAGAACCTGAGACTGAAGTCATCCATTTTGTGGAAACTATCGATAACGATGACTTCTTTGAGGATGAAACAGAAGTGATTGAATCAGACTCCCAGAATGACTTAAACCTTGAGCTAGGAAAGTTAGAACCCGTAAACGTCGACACCTTAACCCACCCCAATCCTAGTTTCTTCAAGGATGAGTCTTTGGACAAAGTATGCCTGGATGATAGTCGGACGTCGAACACACTAATTTTGGAAGATCCTGATTTAGTTGTAACAACTACTGAGATGACTTTAGGTAATCTTGATGGTAATGATTTCGAATTGGAAGTGAATCAATTAAAACTATCACCTGAATTGAATGAACCGGAATCCATTGATCTTAAGATTATGACCCTACCTCATCATATTGAGAACATAAGTATGAATTTGAAAGATAGTGATTTGACCCTGAGTGGTTTTGGACCTAATTGGGGAATTGGGCATCCTCGTATTTTATTGGAATCCATTTTAGGAGTTGCCCCTTTAGAGTTGCATTTGAAGGAGTGTGATTTTCTTGATTGGATTTATCTCACCACTCCTCATACTGACTTTAATGTTAGAGAGAATTTTAACCCTTACTTTCATGTCACCACTCTAACTGCTGTGCCCACTTCTGTACCCCATTTCTTAAGTCCCATACCTGCTGGTGACTCGTTTGGCTATCCCATTTTGGCTGTAGGTCAGGACCCATCACCTTACTTTGTTCCTGATTCATTTGTTTTGCCCATCATGTTCTTAGCCTTCCATGTTAAAGACAATCTCTCTCCTAGTTGGATGAATTTGCTAGATGACACTGTCAACCCTAGGAGACCACCGGCGACTTTAACTCAGACTTCCCATAGGAGTACCCTGGTAGCTAAGAATGTTTTCATTGCTCCCCCTACACCAGTCCCCTTAGATCGAACACTTTAGACCCCTCTTTTCGTGACTCGTCCACCTTTTCTAGCTATGCGTTTTGTGTTAGTTAGTATGCTGTGTGTGTGTGTGTTGTAGTCTGTTTTCTTTTGAGACATTTCTGTTTAAAACTTTTGTGTGAGCCCTGATTCTTGTCATTCGTCGTGCGTACCGGTTCTTTTGCATATGCATTTGCATTTCATCCCCTGGAGCTTCATAAAGAAATTAAAAGAAGAATTGAACAAAGTAATTCCAATTATAAACTTATTGTAGATCACAAGAAAAGATTTAAAGAATTCGCAGTTGGAGACTTTGTGATGGTACGGATCCGTCCGGAGTGTTTTCCGCCGGGCTCCGTGAAGAAGTTACATGCTAGAAGCGCCGGACCTTTAGGATAATTTCAAAAATAAATAGCAATGCTTACGTGCTGGACCTCCCCAAAGGTTTTAACATCAATCCAACCTTTAATATAGAAGATTTAGTAGCCTTTGAGGGACCTGAGCTAAACCCTGAAAATCCACTTCAAATTGAACCTTGTGAGAACCCAACCAGTGAGATCCCCAGCCTACCTCCACTCCCCAATTTACCCCATTTACCCAATGCGGAGAAGATCGATGCTATACTGGACGATGAAATCATTTCCACGAAGGAAGGTGGGCGCCATAGGTACTTGGTTCATTGGAGAGGGAAACCGGTGACAGAGGATACGTGGATCGATCGAGAGGAGTTGCAGCGACTGGATCCAGATCTTTTAGAGATGTACGAGAGCTCTAGAGATTCCCACTCGACGGGGTCGAGTTTTCTCCCCCCACCCGGGGGGGAATGATGAGGTCATCGATCAACGGTTCAAACACGTTTATCGCCGGAAGCATCGCCGATCGATGGCCACGATTCAGAGCTATATATTTTTAGTTATTTATGCATTTTCAGTTTTCATTATTCCTGTTTTACCCCTTGTGTGTGTGAGTGAGTTATGTTGGGGCCCCGAGGGCGATGTAGTCATTATTTATGCTTTTATTTTCTTGTATCTCATGACCTATATATAGGGGTCATGTATCATTGTATGAGGCTAATGAATTATTGAATGAAAATTTGGTTCTTGTGTTCTCTTTGTGAGTTCCCTCTTGAAGATCTCTTAGTGAGTTCTTTCCTCCTAGATCTCTGTGTGAGTTCTATGGAGAGCCCAAGGTGAGGGCAAAAGCAACACCCACCAGTCATTGGAAGAGTCCGTGGCTCGTGGCTTATCCCCGTCATTCCGCTCTTCTTCGTTTTCCCCAAACCCACCGGTCCAAAGCCCCCCAACCCGCCGGCCACCACACCTCCCATTTCCGCCGGTGAAACCACCTCCTCACCGACCCCCCCCCCCTTTTCCTCCCCTCTTCCCCATCCTCTACAACGGCTAATTTCGAAATTCGAAATTTTGAATTTCGAAAACTTTCCAAATTTGGAACTTCCAAATTAGGAAAGTTTTAACTCTGATTCATGACAAAATTTCAAATTCAAAGGATTTCAATTTATTCCTCCCTCAATGTCATGAGCCGATTTGGAAACCCAAACCCTTGCTCCCCACACAAAACCTCCCCCCCATGATGCCGCCGGCCACCCTGGATGGGCCTCATTCATGGCTCCACTTAATGCATTAATTGCCCTATTAATTTGAGATCAATTTCAAATTAATTCCCCCTCCAATTTTGTTTAAAATCTGAGCAAAATTTCAGTTTTGAAATTTTCAAACTCCCTCCCCCTCTATTAGCCGCCGGCCTCCTCATTAATGGGCCCCATGGATGCCCATTAATTACCCCTTAATTCTCTTGCTAATTTGGAACCAATTTCAAATGTTTTTCCCTCCAATTCACACAAATTCTGAAAATTAATTTCAGATTTGTGTAACTCCCTCTCTCCCTTGCTTAACCTAATCCCCCTCACCCCATCCACCCGCCCCCTCCTCCTTTGTCTTGGCCGACCGCCCCTCTCACTCCCTCTCGTGGGAAAATTCAGCAAGAGGAAGAGACGACGGCACCTCTCTCCCTAATTCGCTTCAATGTTGGATGGCGGATCCCGAGCTTGAGTGGGGTCTAGTGTTCAACGCCGACGGGAGCATCAACATCCTACGGTCACCTTGCTTCGACGTAGGATTCGAAGACGAAATCACTGTGGAAGAGTACTTGGAGAGAGTCGTGCCAATCCTTGCAAGCATCTACGACCGGAAATTTGCAAAGCACACGTGGAGTCTCGAAAGTCAAGCATTCACGCCCTTCGCGTCATCGTCGACTCCTCCGTGGCTCAAGACCCTTGGCATCGCAACCTTCCTCGTGGCATCGTTTGGTGTGCTGAAATTCTTCTCCCGCAAAGCCTAGTCTAGTTGAGTGAGTATTTCCCCAAGGTGAACTTCTCGTTATTAAATGACGGATTGTTGTAAATAGCTTTTAGTGCTGCTACTATTTTTGGTTGTCTGAAGGTTTTGGCTAATCTACATACTTCTTCGCCTAAGCTAGTTGATAACTACGAGAGTTTAATGATTTTCTTGCTATCTCAATAAGTTATTAATTTAGATTACGTTGTCATTCACTTTTAATTCTTTCAAGAAGCTCCTTCGCATGTTCGTTCTACATCACACACACTCCAAGTAGGTCACTGATGAATCAACAATATCAATTCTTTTTCCCTTTGCCCTACCCCATTTAGTGCACCACTTGTTCATTGCTGGAAAAATCTGTGCATCAGTTTTACTTGAAGAATGAACATGTTTAATCTCTAAACATATTATTTCATTTTAACGACTCTAAAAGGCTATTTGGCTATGGGATTTATGCAGGATTTAGCATAAATTTCCTGCCAAATGAGATTTGGGAATCCTGTAAATCTCACGACGAAATAAATCCGTTGTTACCCTATTTTTGGCGTAAATCTCGAGAATTGATGGATTTATGGGAGTTGGACGAAGAAAAGGGAGAGATGGTTACTTGTGCAGCGAGCGAGCCTCGGTCGTTACTTCCGATCCAATAGGAAGAACGGCGTAAAAAAAGGTTTGACTTCCAATCCGACAGAACAGGAACATCGTAGGAGG
Source organism: Dendrobium officinale (assembly GCA_019514585.1). Lineage (NCBI taxonomy): Eukaryota > Viridiplantae > Streptophyta > Magnoliopsida > Asparagales > Orchidaceae > Dendrobium > Dendrobium officinale. The sequence continues at coordinate 23,807,923 of CM033687.1, read as the reverse complement.
TGAAGAAGTTTTAGCGACTTGTTCAAAAGTCTACTTTAGTGAAGCAGGTGAAGTTAAACAACAACAAGGTGAAGGTCGAGCATCAACAAAGAGATGGAGATTGGAAAATAAATTTGTGATTAATTAGATAGTTAATAGTATAATTAATAATTAAAACTAATTTAATAACACTTAAATAATTAATTAAATAATTAGTTAAAGTATTATTTAAATAATTAGTTAGTTCAAATAATAAGTAAATAATTAATTAGATAATTATCAATATAGTTAGAAGTCAATTACTTATTAAATTAACACCTAAATAAGTAATTTGATGATTAGTAGTAAAACTAGTTAAATTATTTGATAATTAAGCTAGCTTCTAATTATATTATTTTTTATTATAACTTATTGACGGTAATTAAAATTGAAATTAATAAGGAACTCGTACAAAATTAAATTCAAAAGACAAATTAAATTTAAGTTTTAATGACTTAAATGCTTTAAATCCTAAATTATGTTGCCAAATAGTTTCACTGGATTTAACAGTTATATTGCTAAACAATTTTCAAGATTTAGCATGCCCGGGTTTTATTAAATTTGGATTTATAGGATTTACTAAATCCTACTTGTTGCCAAACAGCCCTTGAATATTTAAACCAGCTTTTGCCAACAATCTTTCCGTTGAAACGGCAATGGGGGTTAAAGATATCACTGTTGATCACTCTTTTAGATGGCATAAGTGCAACACTGGTTCTTCTGGTACAGGCTAAGTTTATTTTCCATGGTTCCTCTGTAATTTTAGATGAGAAGCTGCAACATATTCCGAACTGTGCTTTTGTACCTTCTTTCATGTATCTTGATGTTATACCATTTTTCTTGAATTTTTTTTTCACAGTTATAAATAATGAATTCATTAGGTGAATGTTTATTGCGCAATGTGCATTGGCAGATTGCTCCTTTCTTTTGATCTTCAGTATGTTCAACTCAATTATGGCATCTCTTAAAAAATATTTTGAGATATCTAAGTTGATGCATTATAGTCTACTAGCCTTTGGTTCCTTCATGGTCTCAGAAGTGCGAAGAGATGAAGTTTAAAATTCTATTCAAAATATTTTTCTTCATCATCATTAGTCTTAATCTCACCATTTGGGATTTAACTAATTTTTTAACTGTTTAATTTAAATTTTATTTTATTTTCTGTGAAATTGATGTTTTTGTTATTTCAATTCTTTGTTGGGCAGTCCATACTTGTTTTCTTCAACCCTATCAAATTTGGGATAACATTTACCTTTGGCAATTTGCTTGCTCTCGGGAGGTTTGTTTCTTTTTCGCATGTATTTTCATTTGTTTTTTATAGCGTGCATTGTCTTAATTTAATTCCTTTATTTCGCTGCATAGATTCTTTTGTTTTTTGTAATTCTCAGATTAACTACGATTATGTAATTAAAATAATCCGTCATGTCAAAATTTCCATAGATTTAACAGAAAACTGCTAGGCTGGCTGCCCTGCTAAGTATGATATTTTATTAGCTTTTTCTAGGCTTGTTCGTTGGCTGGACTGCTCATGTGATTCATGCATATGCTGAGAAACATTTTATTCTTATGCTGAGAAACCTTTTATTCTTATTGAATTAGGGGCTGTTTGGTTGCATACATTTTAAGAATGCATCCAAAAAAATAAAATAATTTTTTTGATTCCATCTCTGTCGATTTACTGTTCAAAGGTGGAGCTGAAGCGGAAGCGAGGGGTAGTGCAGGCAAGGGTTTTGGGCAGGATGGGTGGAGCCGGATCAGGATGGATGGGGCTAGAGCCCTAGTGCAAGTGTGAGATGGGGCTTAAGTACTGAGCTAGAGACAGAGCTCGAGTGGGCATCCTCAGTAGTGGGCAACACTGAGGATTGCGAGTGGTCGTTGGAGCTTGAGTGCAAATTGGAGATGTAGCCGGACTGAGGGGGAGGGTTGAGATACTAGTGATTTCATTCAACAAAGACGTAGAGATGTGGTGATGATGATGAAGAGGGCACGCAGGGGTCCAGTGATGATGGGGGTGAGCAGATTGGGTGGAGGTGCAGAAACAAAGAGAAAGGAATTCATCCGATCATGGAGATTTTATTTTGAAGGCAAAATAGACCTTTTGAAGTATTGTAAAGTCTCTAGAATTTTGCTTTTGCATTTATTTTTCCCCTCGCCTTACAGCAAAAAAGATAAAGCATATGGAAGCCGTCTACTTTAAATTCCAAATACTTCCAAGCAACAACAGCCCCTTGGTTTATCTTTTATCATTGGCATGTATGCAATAATGTTACTGATTGGGATTTATTGTTGTCATTGAGTTGCATTTATATTTTATACCGAAGTGTTCATTTCTTTGGCAGCACAGCATTCCTTATTGGGCCCAAACGGCAATTTGATATGATGCTCGACCCCGTTCGTATATATGCAACAGCCATATATATTTCAAGCCTCATAATTGCGTTATTCTGTGCTTTTTATGTAAGTATGACAGTGCTCTAATAGTATTCCCTTCCATTAAGCAAGTTCGTGGTAGAAGCTATCTTTCTGTACGAGTCATAATTTTGCTATTTTTGAAAATCCACAGGCTCACAGTAAACTTTTAACACTTTTAGCCATCATGTTAGAGTTTGGTGCCCTTGTCTGGTAAGTTCTGAAGCATGAAGGAAAATTTTGGTATATAATATATTGTTCCCAGTATGTCTACTTTATATAAAAATGTTTTCTTTTCTTATTTTAAAAGATGGATTTAGTCTTTAATATTGGTCATTGTTATCATAGTTTTCTTTTTTGCCTTTTTAAGGCTTATCATGTTGATTTTTCTATAATTTTTCCCTGAATGACATGGATATAACTAGAAGTTGGGAATTAATTAATGCTTAACTACTTTGTTTATTCACGCTTGCATTGTATGAGCAAAGTATTAATTTGCAGAGATAATGGTGTAGGGTGTAAAAAGCCTTTCTTGATCAATCATCATTTTTGAAGTGAAGCATGAATCTCGAGTGATGCAACCAGTTTATGCATTGAGATGAGCAGATTGACAAATTGAGGGGATGTTTGGCTGTGTTCTTATTATTATTATTTTTTTCAAAAACAACTACATATGTCAGGATACATGCCTATGATGTTCAAACATTTTCACTTGTTTCCGAATATATCAATTATAGAACCAAGAAATAAATACACATTCAAACATTTTTACTGAAAACAAAAACAAAATGAAAACAAAACTAATGAAAAAAAAACCCAAACATGCCATGAGTGATTATTTTACTTTGGCACTATTTTATCTGTTTTTAGGAATTTCAGTTTTAGTGTCATTGGATACATGCCTATGATGTTCCCTACAAGAATGCATGTATTCCTTGTTTAGTACTCCTTGGTGTGTTTCTTTGTTTGGTGCTGGGTTTTCTCTTCTCTGTTTGATGCTTATAACATTCTGCATGACCTTAAAACACACTTTCATTCCTATTGTATATTTTATGGCCTTTTTGCACACTTTTATTAGCTCTCTTAATGCCCATCACGAGACCTCCGTTGTCAGCTTGCTACCACTTCGCACTCATTGCTACTCCATTTCCTCCTAAAATTGTTGGTATTGGTGATGACTTCTCATTGCGAACAAATTGTTTGTGAATGATCTTTTTCGACCAAGGGGAATCAGAGTTGTTTGGCATTTGCTAGGTGTAGAAGCTTCAATACCTGCGGTATACGCAAGCTAAAGCCGAAATAATACAGAAAACTACAGTAGAATAATAAACCGAGGTATAGATGAAGATCATTATATCATATTCCTTCTGTTGATGTACAGTAGTTTATTTAGACTTAGAGCTACAGCCACTTTACATATGTAGGTGTAAGATGAGATGATTTGTTATGCACTAAGGGCTGTGATTTATTCAGGCATGTGGCTTTTTGTTACTTTGTCTGATGTCATGTGCTCTGTTACGCCCGTGCAAACTGATCAGTTTGGAATGACTGTCAGTTTGAGTCTTAGTAAATAAAATCTAGGAGTAGATAGGGAGATGTGGTGGCTGTTGAAGTGGAGGTAGGCAGAGAGATGTTGGCAAAGGGAAATGAATGTTTGTGGAATGTTACATGTCTTGAGATATGAATGCGATTGGTGGAGATGTCTAGGCACTTGTAACCCTTGTATGAGTTGGAATAGCCTATGAATACACATGGTGTAAATTTAGGTGCAAGTTTGTGGCGGAGAGGAGACGGTGTGAGAGGAAAGCATTCGCACCCAAAAGTGCGTAAGTGAGAGTAATAGGGTTCAATGTTGTAGCAAAGTTGGAGAGGGGATAGATTTTTGGTGGTAGGAGATGGCATACGATTGATAAGATATGCTATTGTGAGAATTGCATCAGGCCAATAAGAATAGAAATAGAGGCAATATATAGTAGAGTACGGGTTGTTTCAATGTAGATGTTTACGTTTAGTCAGACCGTTATGTTCAGAGGTATATGTAAATGAGATTTGGTGATGAATTTGTGCGCTGTAGAATTTGGGTGAGTTGATGGTTAAGGTATTCAATGCCGCCATTAGTTTGAAGGCATTTAATATTGTAAGGTATTTGATTCTCAATTTGGGTCTTGAAGTTTAGAAAAATTTGAGTGACTTCAGAGTTATATTGTAAGGAAAGTAACCAAGTAAATCCAGAGAAGTTGTCAATAAATGTAACATAATACTTGTAGCATTCATGAGAAGTAATAGGGGAGGGTCCCCATACATCAGAATGGATAACGGTGAGCGGTGTAACTTGCTGATTAGCAAAATTATCAAAGACTATCTTGGCTTTTGAGGTCTTACATGAGATACAAGAAAATGAAATACTAGTTATTTTTAATTCAGGATTTTGCTGTGAGATGGTAATAAGGGCACGTCGATGCTGGTGACCAAGTCAATTATGCCAGAGGTTGGAGGAGGAGCTGGTGGCAGTGAGGGCAGATTTACGTGAGCTGACTGATGAAAGGGGATACAATCCATCACAGCAGGGCCCCGTGAGGATGGTCCTGTTGGTATGTATATCCTTGAACGTAAAACCATTTGAGTCAAATGTAATGGAAATATTATTATCTTTTGTGAGATTGGAAATTGAAAGTAGATTGTGTAATGGGCCCCAAGGTTTAAAAAATTGCGTAATTAAGCCTCGAGGCGGTCTGAGGCGTAAGCCTCACGGACACAGAATTGCGTAAATGAAAAATTAAGGGTTTTAGCAGGTAAATAATAGCAATATTCTATCTTACAATAAAAATATCTAAATGATATATGAAAATAGTGGAAAGTAACAAAATAGATGCAATAAAATCATGTCCCAAAGTACAAAATCACAAAATATTAGTTCAACAAAACTCCCAAAGTACAAAGTGCATATAAAATGCAATCATATCCCATCACTAAATGGGTCTTCAAGGGAATTTTCTTCTCCAATTGTATTTATGAATGCCATATCATCATCATCTTCAATATGACTCACTTTTCTCTTCCCTGTTCAATAAGAGAAAAAATCATTATCATGTTAATTGCTCACTTGATATAAATATAATGTGATAGCATATAAGTTGTGGAATACTTTTACTTGATCATTGTGCTGCTGAGCTAGTGGATGTGTGTGGTGTGGTACTAGTGGATGTGCCCACTTGATCTGTTTCGCCCCTCAAGACATCCACACTTAGATCTTTTAGCTGTAAGTCTTATAATGACAAATCTGTCTCATCATCTATGAACCACTCATTATCAGATGACACATCATCACACACAAACGGGTTCTCATCATCCTTCAACCCCTTATTCCTCAACCTCCTATCTCTTAACCTCTTGTTGTGCATAATATATATGAGGGAATTCATTCTGAGTGTTGATAGCCGATTTCTTCTCTTTGTTTGCACTTGACTATATGTACTTCAGTTTCGTTCACACCCAGAAGAAGAACAAGTGAGGCCCAATACTCTTACAACAAAACTCTGTAACTCAGGGGTGGAATCACCAAATTGGATCCACCATTCAACTGTTTTCAAGAAGAAAAAAGATAATCATAATTGAATAAAATATCTTGCATTTACCAAAATAACTTTACATGGAGACCGTTTGACAATGGTTGATTTTGCTGCATTCAGACAAAAAAAAACCCTCTTTATTCAGATCAAATTGCTCATGTTGCAAGTGTTTTGCTGTGGTACTTTTCTTCATATAAGCAATAATTTCATCCTTCACCTTTTTCGTCACATTTGCACACGTTGCTACGTTTTTATGCGAGCATGATAAGTGTTCATTCGTGCGGGTAACACCTCCCTTCACCACTTTTTCGCAAAAATTGCATTTCAAATAAACATAGCTCTTCTCTCTGCCGCCTATGTCAACTTGTACACTATATTTCCAAGAAGGGTCCCTCCGTAATAACGTAGACCGCTTTTCCTTGCCTCTAACCATGATCCCTAATGAAAGAATCCAAAATCACACAAAATAATTCAAAAAATAAAAAACCCTAGAATTTCTTTCACTTGAAAAATCTAACAAAAAACTACAAAAAATACCTAAAATCGATTGTGGACTTCTCCTAGAAGGCGGCCAGACACTTCAAGTTCGGCGGGAGAGGCGGCGGGAAGGGAGGTCGACCGTGCGGGAGGCTCTCGATTTCGCGAACTGGGGCTTGCGGGCGGAGAACTATCGGGATATGCCTGGAGCCGAACGGGTTTAAGGAAAAAAAATGCTCATTTTAAGTAGGTGGGGCCATTTGGATGAGGTGTACGCCTCACCCATAATTGCGCAATTGAGGCGCGCCTCACACAAGGTGAGGCGTACGCCTCTACCAGGGTCCAAATTACGTGCGCCTCGAGGTGCCTTTGGGAAGAATTGCTCAGAGGCGCGCCTCTTGTTGCGCAATTTTAAACAGAGGTAATGGCTGGTTTGTGGAGTAGGGGAGACAGTGTGAGCTTATGAGACGGGGTGGGAAGTAGCCCAACCCCTGAGTGTGCGATCGAAAATGAGCGTCCATCATCGATCGTTATGCTGTTGGAGCCTTGGTAGGGGAAGGAGTTGGTCAGATTATCAAGAGAGTGAGTGAGGTGGGTAGAAGCACCGGTTGTTGAGGTACCAGTCGGGGGATGAAGTATCCGTGGAAGTGAGCATGGCGTGGTTGGACACTATAGGTGGATTGGGAATTTAGTTAACATTTAGTCGATGCTAGTAGACTGAGGCGGTGTGGCCCCTCTTATTACATATTTGACAAATGGTGGAGGTTTGCGGTGTGGATCTGGTATTTGGGTTGATGTTTGGGGAAATTGTCCTTGGCTGCGTCTGATATAGCCTCTCTGTGATTACAGGGCAGTGTGAGGATCAGATGCCGGTTTGAGTCGAGTTGCTTCAGTTGCAATGTTAATTTCCTCATTGATGAGGAGAGAGTATTTTCAAGGCTGAGTGGAGTGAACATGGTTCGAATAGAAGTTTTGAAAGCTTGATATGAAGGTGGAAGACCGTTTAATGTATAGAGGATGATGTACTCTGTATCAACGGTAGAACTGACTGCAGCGATATGTTAGGCTCCTTACTTACTCTAGGCGGGCCTTATAAATTCAAGTGTTGGAGGGAAAATTTGAATGGAGGGGGGGGGGGGGGGGGGGGAGAATTGAATAGAAGGGATGTTTAATGATTTTGTATGGGGATTGGTGTTAAAGAGGGGGAAAGGTGGGGATTTAGGTTTTCATCTTGAATTTGGGCTGATTTTTGGGATCTTCTTGGAGGCTTGGGCTATAGTCTTCTTGGCTAGAGATTTTGGAGAGTTCTCTTCCTCTTGAATTGAAGAATCTTGTATGTTTATTCTTTCCTTTCATCTACTAGTGGAATAAAAGTGGTTGGCTTGATTTTCTTCAGATTCCTACTCAATTTCTTACTGTTTTTCATTATTTTGGGCTGTTAAATTGTTGTAAATAACAATTTTGTTGTTGTTTTCTCTCCAATTTGGGATAGGGTTACTTGCGAACTCAAGTATTACCTTAGGGTTACTTGCGAACTCAAGTATTTCATATCAAATTGGTATCAGGGCGTTGCCTTGAGACCATCAGAGGCTAAAAATCTATGATTTCAGCAGTTTTTTTGCACACAAAGGAATCTCTTTGGTGCCGCATCAGAGGAATCATGGCCGAACAGAAAGTTGAAATCTTGGAGGGAGAAATAGGTCAATTGAAGATAGATTTTGAGGAGAAAATTTCATATTTTTAAAGTCAATTTGTGGCCGTTCATGAAAAGATAAATGGAAGGTTCGCCGTTTTGGAAGATTTGATGAAGAAGATGCTTGAAGACAAACAAAAACCGGTAACATCGGAATCGAAGGAGACCACTGGCGTCCAGGGAAGGGGAGGTATTCCGAACCCATTCAGGGGGAGGGAATATCCGAAAGTGGAGGTTGTCGAGGGAGAGGATGGCATGCCTCCGCTAGAACCGCTGTCTAGGGAGGAGATGAGCATGGGATATGAAAGGAGGGTCGCCGATTGTGTTGGAAGAAGGGAAGAAGTCTACCGTCGGGGTGCTGATTTTGGAGGACGGAGAGGGGGGAGTATGATGAAGGGTTTGGGCATAATTGTAGGAGAGAGGATTATGAAAATTGGGGAGCACCACCCTCTCGAGGAATGGGAGGTTATGGAGGATTCCGGGGTGGTGATCCAAGGGTGAGAAAATTGAAGATGCCCGTCTTTGAGGGCGAGGACGGCCATGGCTCGATCTACAAAGTGGAACGATACTTCGCCGTCCATGGGTTGACGGAGGAGGAGAAGCTGACGACGGCATGATTATGTTTGGAAGGAAAGGCACTTGCATGGTATCATGACGTGAAAGGAGGGAGCCCATTCGAAATTGGAGAGAGTTCAAAGAATGTTTACTAGAACGTTTCCGAACCGAGAGGGGAGGAGACTTCTATATGCAATTCTTTACCTTGACTCAGGAGGGGACCGAAGCCGACTACAGCGATAGATTTGAGTATTTGGCTAGCAGATTGGATCATATCTCAGAGACGACACTGGAGGGAAACTTTATAAAAAGGCTCAAACCGGAGATACGGACAGCAGTCAGAGTCTTGTAGCCAAGTAACCTGGGGAAAGCCATGGAGTTGGCACAACTGGTGGAAGAACAAAGGAGGATGGAGAGAGTGGCTAGGGGAAGCAACTCATGGGGTCATATAGGATGGCCACCACCTTTTTACCTCCCAGGGTCCAGCGCTAGGGAGCATGAAGGAGGTGCCGAAGGAGAGATCCGGAGGAGGGGGAAATTTCAAGAAACTGACTGAGAAGGAGATACAAGAGAAGCAGACAAAGGGGTTGTGTTTTAGGTGTGATGAGAAGTACATGCCGAGGCATAGGTGCAAGGACCGAACTCTTTAGATTCTCACCGTCTGTGATGACGAGGAAGCTAAAGAGGGAGGTGGGAGCGGGCTAGAATTGGAGGAAAATTTGCATCTTGATTTGGCAGAAGTATCCCTAAACTCTGTAGTGGGATTCACTCCTAATCACACTATGAAAGTAAAATGAGAGATAGCGGATAGAGAGGTAGTGGTATTGATAGATAGTGGGGCAACCCACAATTTCATTTCCACCCAGATTGTTGATCGACTTAGGATGTAATTAGTCGATACAGGAGGCTATGGGGTGATGATGGGTACCGGAAAGGTAGAGATGGTCAAAGGAGTTTTTGTAAGGGAGTGGTGTTGATGATTCAGGGGATCAAGATGAGGGAGGGCTTTCTTCCTTTGGAATTTGGAAGCACTGATGTCATCTTGGGGATGAAATGGCTACAATCCTTGGGAGATACCAAGGTGAATTGGGGGACATTGAGGATGAAGCTGATGGATAAGAGAAAGAAGGTGGTTATTCAGGGTGATGTGGGGCTAACTAAGACTGGATATCCCTCAGGTCTTTGATTAGAACTATAGAGGAAGTGGGAGGAGGATACTTGATGGAGTTGCATCGCCTGGAGGGGTCAGACTCGAAGAAGAGGGAAACATTCCCTCTTCAGTGCAACCGTTCATACAACAACATTTAACGAGATTACTACAACCCCTTGGCACTTCCAAATCGAGTCTGGGAGAAAGTGTCAATGGATTTCATTGATGACCTACCACGATCAGAATGATTCACTGTCATCATGATGGTGGTTGACATACTTAGTAAGTATGCACATTTCATCCTCTTACGACATTCCTACACCGCAGTCACTACAGGAAATTCATGAAATATCGGTGGTCTCTACCGGCGGTTAGGTGACCTCCGCTACTAACGGCGGTTTAAACTACGGCTATACCGCCGGAGCCGCCAGTATTTACCGGCGGTCTAACCGGCTGTTTTTTAAAATAACCACCGCCGGAATTAGCGGCGGTCAAATAATCGTCGGTTATTCTACGGGCATCAGTTATTACCGGCGTATTACTGGCTGTTTAAACCATCGGTGTTAAGTGTTTTTTTTTTTTCCGGCAGTCTGAACCACCGGAATACTGCCGGAAAAAGCCCTAAAATAAAACATCCCCAGCCTTCCATTTCATTTGCTCGCAACGCCCTCTCTCTCCTTTCCGACAGTCGGCACGTCTCCTCCGCCCTCTCGCGTGATCGAGACTCTCCTCCGGCCGAAGATCTCGACCCCGCTCCGACATCAAAGGCAAAGGATCTCGTCAACTCCTTCGTGCATCCGTCGTCCGCTCACGAAGGTTTGCGTTTTTTGTTTTTTGTTTTTTTTTTTTAATTTTCACCCATAGGAGTAGATGGATGGCTGTTTATAAGGATAGGTGATTCTATGGAGAAGTAGATTGATGCACTAGTGAACTTTGCAGTTACAAGCAAGGTTTTCTCATTTTCGAGATGGATTTGAGTCTATTGGTGATATAAGAATATTAGAAATTGCTAATCTTTCACTTGATGAGCCTAAATTAGAAGCTATGATATTTATTGAAGATGATATAGAAGTTCAAAGACAACCTACCGAAGAAGTTAATCATATCATTCCTTCTATTGAATAGTTGAAACTTTGTATTAGACAATTTATGTTTATTCTTTTGTTGTTGTATTAGACATTGAATGCTTACTTATATTTTGATATTATAAGCTACAAGGCTACAAATGATGTTATTTTCATATTTTTTTTTTGCAATTTTAAATATTATGCTTTGGTTATTTTCTTAATACCAGTATCATGTAATTTTACGAATTGACGTGTCCCATATCCATTTCGTGTCGTATCCGTATAGGTGCGACATAGCCATACTCTATATGGTTAATGCTGAAGTAGATGTTTAACTTTGCATTGATGTTAAAAGATATGCTTCTCTTCAATAGCTTATCTTCCCCTCCTTTCCTAATTGCCCTAACTTAGCATTGTTTTGGTAGCAAAGCCTTCACCTAGAAGTTCAATTGCCCTGAATTGCTCTCATATGTTTCTTGCATCCTATGATATCACATAATTAGAGTCCTACACAACTTCACAGGTTGTAGTTTTTCTTGACATTATAGCTTTACGAACAACATTTTTCATTCCCTCTATCGAGTCTCAATAGAATGAAGAATAAGTTTAACTCCTTATGGCTATTTATGATGGTTAAACATGAAGTAGTCTCGAAAGTATAGCATGTACACTTGTTGTGGGTGCATATCTTCTATAATTGATTTCATAACTATGTAGGGAGACGTTTACTTCAACATCTAAATGACTATCCAAGAAGAAAGATATTGGATGCATAACAGATTGTTACCGGGTCGAAGAGTATTGACAGATGAATTTATACAGGGAGTTGAGACTTTCATTCAAGTTACATCTCAACTGTCTTCCTTTAAGTTCGATAAAATATTTAGGTGTCCGTGTTTGAAGTATAAAAATCAAGCATTCCTCACGTCCGATGATGTGAAGCTTGATTTATATCGTAGGGGATTTCTTCCAGACTACTGAATTTGGATTTCACATGGCAAGTATGAGCCACACAGAGATACTTATGCCAGTCAATCCACAGCTTATGAAACATTTGATGAAGATCAAATGAGTAGTCGTATGAAGAACTTATGTTTGATGTAGCAGGTCTTATTTTAAGGGATAGTGTAGAAGAGCCACCAAATACAGAAACTAAAAATTCTTTGGTTACTACATGCAGCTCAAAAACCAATTTAGGACAGTTGCAAAACTCATTCAGAATTGTCAATTACAGCGAGGATGCTAAGTATTAAAACTGAATAGAATATTTCTCATGATTGTTTCAATGACTTCATTGGTCTTCTCAAGGAAACTAATCCAACGTATAATTTAATTCCCTCAGATTTGTACCAAATGAAGAAATTAGTATCCAAGTTGGGTCTCACTGCTACAAAAATTGATTGTTGTATCAATGGATGTATATTAAACTATAAAGATGATGCAACAGAAGTTTATTGTCGCACCTATAATACACATTGGTTTAAGCCAAACTCGAGAAAACAACGTCGTTAAAAGAAAGATGTTTCATATTTCCGTTTATTTTATTTACCGATCATTACAACTTCAGCGACTCTATGCATTAATGAGTTCAGCATGCCATATGAGATGACATAAGAAATAATTAGCAAACAGTGTTGTTCTTTCTCATCCATCAGATGCTGAAGCGTAGAATTATTTTGATCGAGTGCATGCTTCAGTTGCTGCTGAACCCCGCAACATAAGATTAGGATTATGTGCCGATGTTTACCCCATATAGTCAAGCAGCTACACCATACTCTTGTTGATCAGTTATACTAACACCATATAATCTTCCACCAAAGATGTGTATGACTACATCGTACATGTTCTTACCAATTATAATACTTGGACCACATTATCTAAAAGCAAAAATTAACATTTTTTTGCAACGATTAATTGATGATCTCAAGTTATTATGGGAAGAATGTGTTCTCACATATGACATATCAATAAAATAAATTTTCTCCTTCGAGTTGCATTGCTGTGGACTATTGGCGAGTTTTCAGCTTATGGTATGTTGTCTGGTTGGAGCACAACAGGAAAATTAGATTGTCCTTACTGCATGGAGATACTAAAGTTTTCACACTTAAACATGGAGGAAAAAATACTTGCTTTGATTGTCATCGTATGTTCCCACCTGCTGATCATCAGTTTCAAAGGAATAAGGATGCATTCATTAAAAAATATAGTTGAGAGGTCATCTCTTCCACCTAGATTAAGTGGTGATGATGTACTACAGAGACTTTCTGAATTTCAAACAATTATTCATTTTTCAATATTATCAGTCTAAATATCCGGGATATGGTGTTCAACATAATTTAATTAAAAAAAGTATTTTCTGAATATTATCGTATTGGAGAACTAATTTGATAAAACATAATTTGAATTTTATGCACATTGAGAAAAAACTTTCTGGACAACATTTTTAATAAAATTATGGATGTTAAAAGTATGAGTAAAGATAATATCAAAGCAAGGATGAACATTAAATAATACTGCCGGTAAAAAAAATTTGGAGTTAGTAACAACCACCGACTGCAAAATAATGAAGCCCAAAGCACCTTACTCGTTCACATTAGAGCAAAAAAGATCAATATGTCAGCGGTTCAAAGGTTTAAAAATGCCTGATTGCTATGGATCAAACATAAGCCGATGTGTTGACTTAAAATTTGCGAGATTATTTGAATTAAAGTCATAATTGTCACATAATTATGGATGTTCTTCTTCCGATCATAATATATATATATTACCAGATTATAAATCAAATATGTTCACTGAGCTTAGTATTTTCTTCAAAGACCTATGTTCATCTAAACTAAATGAAGAATGCTTTACGGAGGAGTGAGGAGAACATACCAATCATCATCTGCAAGTTAGAAAAAAATTTTCTGCCGGGAGTTTTTTGATTCTATGGAACATCTTCCAGTCCATCTACCTTACGAAGCTAGAGTTGGTGGACCTGTATAATATTGTTGGATGTATCCTTTTGAGAGGTAAAATATATTTTATTAAGTCTTTAATATTTTTGAATAAGTTGAGAATATATGTTTATTAACTTAATAATTGTAATTATTTAATAGATATTTAAACCAGTTGAAGAAATATGTTAAGAATAAAGCACGACTAGAAGGATCAATATGTGAAGCATATTTGTATAAAAAAATTACTCATTTTTGCTCATACTACTTCGAGCCCCATGTAAGGAGTACAAGAACAAATATTAGTCGTAACATAGGCTTCGATATAAAAATATAATCACAGGCTGCACTATCAGTATTTAGAAGTCATGGAAAGCCCAATGACAAATGTGGTGAAAGATTTTTCAACAATTTAGAAATCAAAACAATAAATTTATATGTGTTACTGAACTGTGAAGAAGTTGAACCAATCTTAGAGTAAGTTTTTTTATAATGTGCATAATGAGTAATGCTTATTTAAAATACTAAAGTATTATTTAGATGATTAATCATCAGGTATTTCATAGGCAATTTGTCTCTAATAGATTCTAGGGATATTGAGCAACTTGTTACAAATGAATTCCTAGCTTTGTTCAGATCTTATGTGAGCTCATAAATTTTAAAATTTTTATTTGAATTACATCTTATTTAATATCAAAAAATACTAATATTTAAAAATATTTTTAGGTTCATAATCTTGATAACAATTATTTCGATAAAAGTTTGCAAGCACTAGTATGAGATCCAATGCTAAAAGTAAAGACCTGACCAATATATATAGTGAATGAGTTTAGATTTAATATCAAGTTATGGAGTGAAGGAAGAAAAATAGAAAATTATGGAGTTTATTTTAGAGGGAATACTCATGAAGAATATGAGCGTGATTATACGGTATTCTAAATGAGGTTCTTGACCTAGAGTACTCAAGTGAAGATAAGAATTTTGTATACTTGTTTAACTGTCACTGATATGATCCAGTACAAAATAGAAGCACAAGGGTTCATCATGTGTATGATTTAGTAGATGTAAAACATAGTAGAAGATACAAGAAGTTTGATCCATTTGCGTTAACAAGTCAAGCTATTCAAGTTTATTTCAGCAAATATCCAAGTGGTCGTAGGAATAAACAAGATTGGCTAGCTGTCATAAAAATAAAAGCACGGAGAATAATTGATCAATAATACGTTGTAGCAACTGCACATCAAGAGGATGAGATGTTAAGTTATATGCCTGTTGAAATTATTCCCCGTGCTTTTATTTTTATGACAGCTAGCCAATCTTGTTTATCCCTACGACCACTTGGATATTTGCTGAAATAAATTTGAATAGCTTGACTTGTTAACTCAAATGGATCAAATTTCTCGTATCTTCTACTATGTTTTACATCTACTAAACCATACGCAGGATGAACGATTGTTCCTCTATTCTGTACTAGATTATATAATTGACAATTAAACAAGCATACAAAGTTCTCATCTCCGCCTAAGTACTCCAGGTCAAGAACCTCATTCAAAATACCATAATAATCACACTCATCTTTTTCATGAGTGTTCCCTCTAACATATACTTTACAATTTTCAGTTTTTCTTCCTTCACTCCACGATTTAGTATGAAATCTGAACTTGTTCACTATATATATTGTCCAGATCTTTACTTTTTGCATTGGATCCCATACTAGTGTTTGTAAACTTTTATCGAAATAATTGTTTTCAGGGCCATATACCTAAAAATATTTTTAAATATTAATATTTTTGGTATTAAAAAAGATGTAATTCAAATAAAAATTTTAAAAATTTATGAGCTCACGTAAGATCTGAATCAAGTTGGAAATTCATTTGCAACAACTTGCTCAATATTCATAGATTATGTTAGAGACAAATTGCTTACGAATAACTTGGTGATAAATCATTCAAAGAATATTTTAGTATTTTAAATAAACATTACTCAGGCACATTATAAAAGAACTTACTCTAAGATTGGTTCAACTTCTTCACAGTTCAATAGCACATAAATTCGCTGTTTTGATTTCTAAATCGTTGAGAAATCTTTCAACACATTTGCCATTGGGCTTTTCATGAATTTTAAATACTGATAGTGCAACCTGTGGTTATTCTTCTATATTGAAGTTCATGTTACGATCAATTTTTGTTTTTTGTACTCCTTACATGAGACTCAAAGTAGTAGGAGCAAAAGTGAGTGATTTCTTGAGACAAATATGCTTCACATATTGATCATTTTGATCGTGCTTTATTCTTAACATATTTCTTTAACTTGTTTAAATTTGTATTAAACAATTATAATTATCAAGTTAATAAACATATGTTATCAACTTATTCAAAAATATTGGAGATTTAATAAAAATATATTTTACATCTCGAAAGGGTACATCCAACGATATTGTACAGGTTCACCAACTTTAGCTTTGTAAGGTAGATGGGCTGAAAGATGTTCCATAGAATCAAAAAATTTCAGGGGAAAATTTTTTTCTAACTTGCAAAGGATGATTGGTATGTTATCCTCACTCCGTAAAGCATATTCGCTTAGTTTAGATGAACATATGTCTTTGAAGAAAATGCTAAGCTCAGTCAACGAATTTGATATGTAATCTAGTAACATACATACTATAATCGGAAGAAGAACCTCCATAATTATGTGACAATGATGACTTTTTAGTCCAAATAACCTCGCAGATTTTAAGTCAACACATTAGCTTATGTTTAATCCATAGCCATCATACATTTTTAAACCTTTAAACCACTGACATATTGATCGTTTTTTCTCTAATGTGAAAGAGTATGGTGCTTTGGGCTTCATTATTTTGCCGTTAGTTGTTGTTACTAACTCCAGATTTTTTCGCCGGTAGTACTATTTAATGTCCATCATTGCTTTGATTTTATCTTTACTCTTATCTTAACATCCATAATTATATTAAAAATATTGTCCAGGAAGTTCTCAATGTGCATAACATTCATATTATGTATTGTCAAATTAGTTCTCAAATATGGTAATGTCTAGAAAATACTTTTTTTAAATCCAATTATGTTGAATACCATATTCCGGATATTTAGACTGATAATATTGAAAAATCAATAATTGTTGGATAGTCAGAAAGTCTCTGTAGTACATCATCACTACTTAATCTGGGTGGAGGAGGTGATCCATTAACTCTGTTTTTAACGAATGCTTCTTTATTCCTCCGAAATTGATTATTAGCAGGTAGAAACATACGATGACAATCAAACCAAGTATTTTTTTCTCCATGTTTTAGTGTAAAAGTTTTAGTATTTTTCATACAGTAAAGACAAGCTAATTTTCTTGTTGTGCTCCAACCAGACAACATACCATAAGTTGGAAAATCGCCAATGATCCACAGCAATGCAGCTCGAAGGAGAAAATTTTGTTTTGTTGATATGTCATATGTGAGAACACCTTCTTCCCATAATAACTTGAGATCATCAATTAATGGTTGGAAAAAAATGTCAAGTTTTGCTTTTGGATTATGTGGTCTAGGTATTATAAGTATTAAGAACATGTACAAAGTAGTTATACACATATCTAGTGGAAGGTTGTATGGTGTTAGTATAACTGGCCAACAAGAGTACGGTGTAGCTGTTTGACTATGTGGGGTAAAATCATCGGCACATAATCTCAATCTTTTGTTGTGGGGTTCAGTAGCAAATGAAACATACACTCGATCAAAATGTTTCCACGCTTAAGCATCTGATGGAAGAAAAAGAACACAATTTTTTGCTAATTTCTCCTTATGTCATCTCATATGGCATGCTGAACTCATTGATGCATATAGTCGCTGAAGTCTTGAAATTATCGATAAATAAAATAAATGTGAATATGGAACATCTTTTTTTAAACGACGTTGTTTTCCTGAGTTAGACTTAAACCAAAGAGCATTGCAGGTGCGATAATAAACTTTTGTTACATCATCCTTGTAGTATAGCATACATCCATTGATACAACAATCAATTTTTGTAGCAGTGAAACCCAACTTGGATACTAACTTCTTCGTTCGGTACAAATCTGAGGGAATTAAATTATCCGTTGGATTAGTTTCATTAAGAAGACCAATGAAGTCATTGAAATAATTACGAGAAATATTATACTCAGTTTTAATACTTATCATCCTCATTGCAATCGACAATTCTGAATGAGTATTGCAACCGTCCTAAATTGATTTTTGAGCTACATGTAGTAACTCAAATAATTTTTTGATTTCTGCATTTGGTGGCTTTTCCACACTAGCCCTTAGATTAGGACATGCTACATCAAAAATAAGTTATTCATACGGTTTACTCATTTGATATTCATCAAATATTTCATAAGCTATGGATGGACCGTCATAAGTATCTCTGTGTGGCTCGTACTCGCCATGTGATGTCCAAATCCAGTAGTCTGGAAGAAATCCCCTACGATATAAATTAAGCTTCACATCATCGGGCTTGAGGAATGCTTGATTTTTATGCTTCAAACACAGACATCTAAACATTTTATCGAACTTAAAGGAAGGCAGTTGAGATGCAACTTGAATGAAAGTCTCAACTCCCTGTATAAATTCATCTGTCAATACTCTCTCCGACCCGGTAGTAATCTGTTATACATCCAACATATCTCTTCTTGGATAGTCATTTGGGACGTTGAAGCAAACGCCCACTACATAGTTATGAAAATAATTATTAGAAGATATGCACCATGAACAAGTGTACTTGCTATACTTTTGAATAAAAGTTTCAAGAGAAATGCTATGGAGAGTTCTTGAAAAGAAATGAGTTAATAATGCTTATATTGAGAAACATAATACTAAGTTAAGTGTTGGAGAGATGATGATGTTTAGGTCTACCTCTATTTTTCTTAACATAAGTCAAATCTAATACCTCAACTTTCCTTACCGGGTCATTAGAAAGCTTCCGTTTAATGTGACCAAACCATCTAAAGTGACTCTCTCTAATCTTATCTTCCACTGGAGCTACTCCAACCTTATCACGTATATGCTCATTTCGTATCCTATCTCTAAGGGTCAAGCCACTCATCCACCCAAGCAAAAACAACTTCAAAATTTTATGGTGCCGAATGTTGGCCATTAAAAGATAAGCATAATACTAAGTTAAGTGTTGCTGAGATGAGGATGCTTTGGTCTACCTCTACCTTTCTTAATATAAGTTAAATCTAATACCTATACTTTCCTAACCGGGTCATCTGAAGGTTGCCGTTTTATGTGACCAAATCATCTAAAGGCGATACTCTCTAATCTCATCATCCATTGGAGGTACTCCAACATTTTCACGTATATGCTATCTCTATTATTACTAAAATTACACTTAATATATTTAGTTTTAGATCTACTCAAGCGAAAACCTTTATACTATATGGTTGACCTCCATAATTCAAGTTTACCATCAACTCCCTTTGTAGTCTTATTAACAAGAAGAATATCATCAGCAAAAAGCATAAAACAAGGTACATCCTCTCGCATATGTCTAGTGAGAACATCTATGACTAAAGCAAAAACGTGTACTTTTATTAATCACTTGATCGCCCAAAGTCACAAATCCCTCACTAGGTCTATTACTACTAAAATTATACTTCATATATTTAGTTTTAGATCTACTCAAGCGGAAACCTTTAGACTCTATGATTGACCTCCATAATTCAAGTTTATCATCGACTCACTCTCTAGTCTTATCAACAAGAAGATTATCATTAGCAAAAAGCATACAACAAGGTACATCCTTTTGCAAATGTCTAGCGAGAACATCCATGACTAAAGCAAAAATATATTGGCTTAAGGCTGATACTTGATGTAATCTAACCGAAATAGCAAAAACAACTTGAAAAAAAAAACTAAAAACCCAAACCTCGGAGGCTGGTTTCCCGCATGAGCGGGGAGCGGGGAGAGATCTTTGGCCTTGCAGTGGGGGCGAGATCTTCGTTTGGAAGACCTTTTCGGTGGCCGGAGGGCGCGTCTCGATCGCGAGAGGGCGGAGGAGATCGTGGCGAGCGTCGTGCAGGAGAGAGAAGAGCAGGCGATAAAATGAAATGGAAGGCTTGGGACGGCTTGTTATGGGGCATTTTCCGATAACTTTCCGGCGGTTTCGACCGCCGAAATTAATTTACTTAACACCGGCGCTTCAAGCCGCCGATAATGCGGCTGTAAGATTTAATGCTGGCGAGTTAACCGGCGGTTTCCGGACCGCCGCTATTTCCGACGGCATTAATTTATATAACAGCCTGTTAAGCCGCCGTTATTACCGGTGGTCGGAGAACCGCTGGTAATTGATGAATTTCCTGTAGTGTTTCTACACTGACTGAGGATTTGGAAGTAGTTTTTGAACCACTGGAACTTGCAGGAGTAAGATCATATAAATAGGGCAACAAAGAAGTGTTGATTAGATGGAGATGCCTCCCTGAATTTGATGCTACGTGAGAGCCATTTGAAATAATGAAAGATCAATTCCCTTTATTTCACCTTGAGGACAAGGTGAGTCTTTTAGAGGGGAGTAATGTTAGGCTCCTTACTCCAGGGGGGGCCCACAAATTCAAGTGTTGGAGGGAAAATTTGAATGAAGGGGGGGGGGGGGGGGAATTTGAATAGAAGGGCTGTTTAGAGATTTTTTATGGGGATTGGTGTTAAAGAGGGGGAAAGGTGGAGATTTAGGTTTTCATCTTAAATTTGGGTTGATTTTTGGAATCTTCTTGGAGGCTTGGGCGCTAGTCTTCTTGGCTAGAGATTTTGGAGAATTCTTTTCCTCTTGAATTGAAGAATCTTGTATGGGGAATTTGAATAGAAGGGCTGTTTAGAGATTTTGTATGGGGATTGGTGTTAAAGAGGGGGAAAGGTGGTGATTTAGGTTTTCATCTTAAATTTGGGTTGATTTTTGGGATCTTCTTGGAGGTTTGGGCTCTTGTCTTCTTGGCTAGAGAGTTTGGAGAGTTCTTTTCCTCTTGAATTGAAGAATGTTTTCTTTCATCTATTAGTGGAATACAAGTGGTTGGCTTGATTTTCTTCAGATTCCTACTCAATTTCTTGCTGTTTTTCACTGTTTTGGGCTGTTAAACTGTTGTAAACAGCAGTTTTGTGATATGTCAGTTCACCAGGAACCGACTCAACCTCAGCCAACCCAGGTGGGGTCGACACTTGTATACAGGAGGCGGGTCAAACCGCCTCCTTCCTACACTGCCTAAGGGAGGGACCCACGCCCAATTTGTTTGGATTTAATTAATTAAAAAGATTTGTAAATACTATCTTATATTAGGAAAATGCATTTAATTAATTAAAAGATTTGATATCTTTTGAATTAATTAAATACTATCTTATATTAGGAAATTTTTAAGGTTGAGAGGGCTATTTAAAGGGCATGAAGGGGTTAGGGCTAGGCATGCTTTGGTTATTATCTTCTTGTAGTCTCGTTGGCATTTTGGGCTCTAGACTCTGTCTAGAGATTTGGAAGAGACGATCCTCCTCTCAAATAGAGGATCAATTGTATCTTTTCTTCTAGGTTATTTTACTTTGAGTATTTAATCAAATTCTATTATTTTCTTGGTTGTTTCATCTCTGATCTTAGATATTTTTGCTGTTTATACCAATTTCACATTAGGGTTGCTTGCGAACTCAAGTAGATTCGATAGGATTACTTGCAAACTCAAGTACTTCCTATCAAATTGGTATCAGAGCAAGTCGTGTGACTGGTGTGTGACTGGTGGAGGGTTGATTTTGACAAATTTCAGCGGTGAATATTTGCCCGGAAGAAAGGGGGATTGCTTTTTTTCGAGTTTCAAATCCGAAATTTGTGATTTTACATACTCCGGATTGCGATGGCGGCAAAAAAGGTGGATGCTCTGGAAGAATGGCTTGAAGGGGAGATGAATCAAATCAAATGATGGTGGAGGAAAGGATTTCCTTCATGGAAGGACAAGTCGCCGATCTCCAAGAAAGAAGATGTTAGAGATTCAAAACCAAACGGCGGCATCCGTGGCAAGAGGGGAAGGAAAAAGTACGAATTCTAAAATTTGTAGGGAGGAAGATGAGGTGGAAATCATGGAAGGAGAAAGAAGAAGACCCCATCTGGAGCCTATCCAGAGGGATGAAAGAGGGGGTGAATATGGGGAATGCCAGGAGAGATACTATGGTCGCTGAGGTGCTGATTTTGAAGACAGAAGGGGGGATTTCAAAGGGGATTTGGGCTATGGCAGAGCAAGGGAAGACCCGGAAACATGGGTTGCACCTAACACTTGGGAGAGGTGAAACTATGGAAGATTCCGGGGGCAATGGGGGTGACCAGAAGGCGAGGAAGTTGAAGATGCCCATATTCAAAGGAAAAAATGCGTATGGGTGGATTTACAAGGTGGAGCGATACTTCGTCGTCAATGGGCTAACGAAGGAGGAGAAGCTGATCGCAGCCGGATTGTGCTTGGAAGGAAAAACCCTGTCGTGGTATCAGTGGAGAGATCAGAGGAGGTCTATCAGGAATTGGAGGGAATTCAAAGACTGCATAATATAATGCTTCCAAATTGACTGGGGAGGAGATTTCTATGAGCAGTTCTTTGTTTTGATGCAGGAGCGATCGGTAGCAGACTACCGGGGCAGTTTGAGCACCTAGCTAGCAGGGTGGAGTGACTCTCAGATACAATATTGGAGCGAATTTCATGAAAGGGTTGAAGGCGGAGATTCGAGCAGCAGTGAAGGTTTTGATGCCCCGTGCAGGACCATGAAGTTGGCCCAACTGGTAGAAAATCAAAGGAATTTGGAGAGGGAAACCAAGAGTAGCAACACTGCGGGCACTTATAGGATGACAACCACTCATTTAGCATCTAAAGGTCCTGTAACAGAAGGGAGTCGAGAGGCCACCAAGGAGAAGACAGGAGGAAGCGGGGGAAATCTCAAGCAGTTGACGAAGAAAGAGATGCAGGAGAAGAGGGCGAAGGGGTCGTGCTTCAGGTGCGATGAAAAGTACATGCCAGGGCATCGGTGCAAGGATCGAACTCTTCAGGTTCTCACTGTCTGTGATGACGAGGAAACTGAGGAGGGAGGTGAGGAGGAAATAGAGGAGAATCTACACTTGGATTTGGCTGAGGTTTCCTAAACCTAGTAGTAGGATTCACTACGAATCACACCATGAAGGTGAAGGGAGAGATAGAGGACAGGGAGGTTGTGGTGCTGATTGATATTGGGGCTACTCACAATTTCATTTCCACCCAGATCGTCGACCAACTGGGAGTGAGATTGGTGGACACTAGTTGTTACGAAGTAATGATGGGTACGTGGAAGGTGGAGAAAGGCTAGGGGCGTGACTGACGATCAAGGGGATACAGGTGAGGGAAGACTTTCTTCTGCTAGAGCTTGGGAGCACAGACGTCATCCTGGGGATGAAATGGCTGCAAATTTTGGGAGACGCCAAAGTGAATTAGAGAGTGTTCACGATGGAGTTGACGGTGGATGGAAGGAAGGAAGTGATTAAGGGAGATGCGGGGCTTTCCAAATACCTAGTTTCTCTTAAAACGATGGTGAGGGACATCCAGTTGGCAGGCGGAGGGTATTTGAAGGCCCTTCACAGTTTACAGCTTTGATAAATATAGGATAGCTCTCTATTACAGCCATGAAGTTGATAAGTGGTCTTCTTTGTGAATCTGTCCACCCATCACAAACCACTCATTTTTCCTTTCAAACTCCTCTAGTAGGCTCGAACAACTTCTCAATATTATCCCTCTCTTTGCAACAACTTTGTTCTAATGATATTATATCCATGTGGCACGTATCATGCAAGATTATTATTGCATGCATAGGTAAATGCATTCTTGTAATGTGGATTCCTTGCTAGGTTAAAAGGAAGTCCAGCTGAGTAAAATATTCTAGCTATTTTCCCATCTAGTTGTTCTCTCATTTGTAAATTAAATGCTTTCTCCAAATCACTATCTACGGCATGTTTTCTTCTTTTTTGTTCAAATCTCTCCATCCGAAAAGACCCCTTATTAACAGTATTCTCATCACTTCTAATTGAAGAAGATGATGAAGGATATGAATCATGAGTACTTGGAAGTGGAATATATTTTGGAAGGTCTTTTTACTCCTTTGGTCAGCTTCACTGATTTTTCTTTGCAATTCAGCCATTTGTGATGCGCTTATATTCGGGCATATTTTAATTCCATGATCACTAATCTTCAATAAATAAGCTTTCACTCTATAATATGATCCTTTGTATGTGACATTACAGAAATTGCCTTTGAATGCAATATTGCCACCCCCTTCTGACGTTTTATCTATTTTTGTCACATAACGCCACAGAGGTTTGTTATTTTCAATATTAGTCTCTGATGGACCATCAGTAGACCCAATCCCTACACCACTAGAGCTCATTATCCTACGAAGGATCGACACAGATTAATCCACATGAATTTGAAACATGAAAATTTTTAATTAAAAGTGTAGATATGTTGCGCTTATGTCGGGGGTCCAAGGGGGCGCTGCCCCCTGGCGGGGTTCGACCTGCCCGGAACAAAATTTTATTATAAGAGTGGCTTTAAAGTTTTCTCTACCTTCTCGGTATTATTTGGTACCATTCGGTACCCCTCTGTACCCAGCAGTACCGAGTTTCGGTACCGAGCGGTATTGAGTTCCGGTACCGAGCAGTACTGAGTACCGAGCAATACCGAGTACCGAGCGGTATCGATAACTGAGCATTATCGAGCGGTATCGAGTTCCGGTACCAAGCCTACGATTAAGAAAACAAAGAATGAAGAAAACGAACCTTCAATGCTCACGTTGCCTTCACTGTTCGTATTGTCGAGTCGTCGACTAAGGATTCTGTTGGCTTTAATGCTTGCGCCGTTAAGCCTCTTTGTCGACGAAGGATGATACTGTTCGCTTCTATGCTTGCATAATCGAGCCGCTCCTTCGACTATAACGAAGAAGACGAACACCTGTGCGGAAACGAAAAACCTAGCTCGCCGAAATATTTATGCCGCATAAATGAATAGTCGAGCGGATAGCCGAAATGAATAGGGCAAATTGCGGCTCTATTTTTTTTTAACAGGACACACATATCTGATACGCGAGTCCGATCAAATTTAAATAATATTAATTGGACACGGCAAAGCCGTATCCGGCATGTATCCGTGCCGTATAAGAGGCGTATCCGTATCTGACACGTGTCCGATACAGCATGCCTCATAAATAGGCGTATCCGTGTAACATAGGCTATAGGTGAAGGGGATTGGGCAGGAGTTTGGGAGTTTGGTCACAGGCTAAGAGAGGAGGGGAGTTGGAGGTCGGCAAGAGGAGGCGTCGGGCAAGAGGAAGGAAGAACGGGACTGGGGTTGGTGGTCTGCCGGCCGAATACAGGTATGGTGGATGTTGGCTTCAGTGAAGTGCTGCTTTGGTCCGATAGTTGGAATCGTGGTCGATGAGGTGATGGAAGGAGTCGGGTGAGGCTTCAGTTAGGTCGTGAGAATGGCGAGGAAGAGGGAAGAAGGGAGGTCGGGCAAGGTAGTAGTTGAGAGGGATTTTGGCTAGGGCAAGATATGATGTTGGATGGCTCTGGGGGATCGGAAGAAGCGACGGGAGTTTGGATGTCATATGCAGTAGAGGTGAATGGGGAGGCTTCGGTAGAGAGCACGAGATCTTGTGAGCTGTGGGAGAAGCGAACGAACAAAAGCATCGCCCTCGTTTAAAGATGCGAAGGGTAGCGATCGAAGGGAGCGTGGGACGACTGCAACGGCGCCGATTCGCAGGGTATGTATATTGTAGAAACGGCGCGATTTGATTGTAACAAGATTTCAGCATGGGGCACTGTAGATGCGGCTTCGACAGAGATACGAGATGGCTCCAACACATGTAATCATTTTTAACAATTTTTTATTTTGATTTTGCTCTCTTTTTTTTTAATTGTTGAGGTCAACACTATCCATTCACCCTTTGCTTTAAAGTTGCTAAGGCATTAAATTCACTACCTACACTTACAAATGGGCCTGTGACATATGTCATACAAATATCTTATGTTAGCAAGGACTTGATAAAGCACTTCAACTTTAGTGATCATTTCTAAAATGTGATATTGAACAACTATAACAATTTGAAATGCAAATTCTAAATATTCTCCAAGGGCCATGTTTATAGGGAGTCCTACATGCATTTAATAGGCCACAAAATATTTTCTTAGCCAAGATCGGCTGCGAATTTGGCTTATTTAGTAAGTTTTTAAGCTTTATTCTAAGAGATCATATTGGATGTGATAATCTATAATTGCTAACAATAATCCTCAGACTGAGGGAAGAAATAATGTTCGTCTGGGAAAACTGCATGACGCTCTATTGAAATTTTGTCAAAAATTCAGCTTGGCCTGCACTCTTTGCACTTGGTAAATTTCTCCTACGTGAACTCAACCTAGTTTGGTGGACCTGGACTGATGCGTCCTTAGAGGTGTTTCTTGGCACTAAGAGTAATTTTTTCTGTAGCTTTGTCGGATTGACCCCTCTCTGTCTTGAGGCGAGGCGGGCCTCAATCAAGTTGAGGCGCAAGCCTCATCAAAAAAACTCATGGTGTAAGCATCTAGACGTTTTTTACTGGAATTGCGCAAAGGCGAGCCTCAGATTGTACAATTTTAAACCATGCAAATAGTTAGATACTGTCTCAGCATTGTCTTGCTTTTCTTTGCCGAAATAAGTTGGTTTTCTTTGCGGATAGATCTACCCCTTTCAGCTGTTGGCTGTTGTCTGTTTCTGTAACTCTAAAGCACTATTGTCACTACTTTCGGAGCATTCTTTTTTTTGATGATTTTGTACAGACCTCTTCCAATTGCCTGGGAGAAAAATTGGCATTTTGGTTTATTCCTATTATTTTTATTTTGTATTGCTTCTAAATCTTTCATTTAAAAAAATTTACATCTCTTACTTGTATGTTTAAACATTCCTGGACCAAGGCTTCATTTTGGATGGTTTTTTTATTATTTTGTAATGCAGAGAAAGTAACTATTTAAGGCTTCGTTTGGGACAGTTTTCTTCATGCTTTTTAAAGCAGCTTTTTAATAAAAAAATTTAATTAATTTTTTTAGTAAAAGTTGTTTTAAGAAGCAGGAAGAAAATCATCCCAAGCGTAATAGAAAATTATTGTAGAAAGCAAGTTTCTAATTATTTTTTTTTAACAGCAATAAAAAGAGAAATCTTAAATAAAAATTATGATTACGATCTGAAAAATAAATCAGAAATAAAGCTATCCAAGTGCTATGCCCCCTTTTATGGTTTTCAATTGAAAAAGAATTGCATTATCAGTAGGTTTTATCATGCCCAAAAGTGGCTAATATGGTAATTTTGTTTTTGCTATTTTTTATTGTATGCTTAATTTTCATCTTCTTTGATCTATATTATATTATTATCTGATTTCCTAAATAGGTACGGCCTGAGCTACATTCCTTTTGCCCGATCAATGGTTTCAAAGATCTTTTATGCTTGCATGGACACTGAGTTTTGAGCTTCACTCGTCTCTTATGGTGTACAAATTGGTTCAATTTATGGAGCTTTTAAGCAGGCTATTTTGTTCTGTTATAGAAACTGTGCTTGAAAGAAAAAAAAAATGAGGCCATTATTTCATGTTTACTTCCTTTTCTGTAAGTAGAGAGATGATTCCTTATTAATTAAATGAGATTTGATTTGAGCGTACAAAATTTAAGAATTTATTTCTTTTTTAATAGCATAATTTATTTCCCATGCGCACATGAGTATTTTTATTATATCAAACTATTAGTTTAAGTAAATTACTCTTCAAATGCATTGATAGCAGGTGTGGAATCAAACTCTTTTTTGAAGACGAGTAAAATATATTAAAATTTTAAGATTTTAAATATGAAGCTGTTGAAAATGTTAAAAAAAACTCATTTTTTATAATAAGTAATTTATTATTATTATTTTTTAATTTCGCACTATCATTTTATCTCTTTTATAATAAAATAGTTTTTCAAACTCATAAAATAAAGCTCCGCCTCAAATTTGAGGTTGATGAGTGGCTTTACCTTTAGAGATAGGATACGAAATGAGCATATACGTGAAAAGGTTGGAGTAGCTCCAGTAGAAGATAAGATTAGAGAGTCGTCTTAGATGGTTTGGTTACATAAAACGGTGGCCTTCCGATGATCCGGTTAGGAGAGTAGATGTATTAGATTTAACATATGTTAAGTTAGGTAGGGGTAGATCTAAAAAGATTTGGTTAGAAAATATTATGAATGACCTTTCTTTATTAGATTTAAATGAGAATTTGACTTTTAATAGCACACAATGAAGAAAAAGGATTCATGTAGTAGACCCCACGTAGTGGGATAAAGGCTTGATGTTGTTGTTGTAATCATACTCAAGTTACGAGTTACTTTAGCTTGATTATATTGGTTTATGCTCTTAACTTTGAATGATATTAATGAATAAATAAGTTGTTTGTTTTTAATGATTTGAATAATATAAATTAATCCTCATTGGGTTTAGCTGGATTGGTGGGCGAGCATGATTAGGAACCTCTTTAACTCATGTTTGAATTTCCTCTTATATGGTGAGGCCCTTTAAATGGGCAGAAAATAATTACGAGTTTCGTACATGTGTGGCTAGTTGCTGATAGGCTCGTCAAGGAAATAGTTACGCCGCCAAGCATCGTCTATGGGGGGATTGCAGCTGATAGATACCCCCATTATATATATATATATATATATATATATATATATATATATATATATATATATATATATATATATATATATATATATATATATATATATATATATATATATATATATATATATATATATATATATATAAAAATTTAGATGATAATAGGAGTAATGAGATGAAAGAGATTAAGCGGATAAATTATCATCAGCTTATCAATATGACAACATATTTTGATATGATTTTCTTCCTCATAAATTCAAAATTTTTTTTTAATTGTTCTTTAGGGGGATTGTTTGGTTGAATTTATGAGAATATATATTCGTCTATATTTATTATGATAGATTTTAAATGCGATTAAAGGGGCGTTGACGGTGAGTGAAAATTGGCAATAGGTGGTGGAGGTGACATGTATTCTAAGATTTTATTTAGGATAATTTTTTTTTACTATTTTTAAAGCAGTGTTTTAGTATAAAATTTTTTGAATGAGCAATTTTTGTAGCAGAAAGCTGCTTTAGAAAGCAATAAGAAAGCTGCCCCAAACTAAGTATAAGATTTCGATTGGGATGAGTTTCTTAATGCTTCTTAAATCAACTTTTTAGTTCAAATTTTTTAATTTTTGTATTAAAAAGCTGCTTTAAGAAGCAATAAAAAAATCGTCCCAAATAAAATTTAAGTGGGCATATAATCAAATTTGTGAAGTAAAACACATGAAAAATATAAGTTTTATAATATTTTAAATTTCTCATAATTATATTTTATAATTATTTTATTTCATTTCAAATATATAAAAAAAAAATCGAAAAACAAAAAAGATAATAATACCCTATTAATATGACCAAAACACACTAGAAGGTTTGATTGCTCTGTCTTTTCTTCCCAAAAGTCTACTGCAAACTATGTAAATGTAGAGCACGCAATTGAAAGTCCCAAGTCTTAAACAACTTATGTACTTTCTTTGCTATTCGAAAGGAAAAATTATTAGGTGCGGAGTGCGTATCGTCCGCACAAGTACTTGATATCTAGCGTTATCCATTCGGTATTGCTGGGTACCTAATATTTGTGCGGACGGTTCTCCCCGTCCGCACTACGTACCTAATAATCACTCGTTCGAAAGCAGGAAGATGTAGTTGGTGGCAACAGTTCGTTTTTGTACATATTAGTGATAATATTTTCTCTTAAATTATAAGACAACTGTTATAAGAATTAAGAAGCATACTCTAATGGTGTCTAAGTAGCCTATCAAAACTTATCTTACAAACACTTTGCCAAGTGGATAACCCCTCCTCGAAGCAGCAAATCTTGGCCATCTCCATAACCCCATTTTGCATCCAAAAATAATAAAAAAATAAATTCAAATACTCGGACTTCATTTGCGACGGCTTTCTAAATGCTTATCAAAGCAAATTTTTAATGAAAAAACTAATTTTTGTTCTAAAAAGCTGCTTTAAGAGACACTAAGAAAGCCATCTCAAACAAACCTTAGTGAATTAATTTTGACAAATTTATAATCAAGATAATATTATATGATAATACTAAACAACGACGGGTGATGGTGCACATGGGTTGAAACACGAGAGCGCGAGATGGAGCCATGGATCTGAACGTACAGTTTGTTGGCGGGATTGAGCTCGGTCCGATGGGTTTGCTCGTTGAGTTAGTGCAGGGTGCCGGTCGAATTGCAACAAGCGTGAGTTCTTATAAACGGGTGGTTCTTTGATCATAAAATCGGACCAAGGTGGAGATTTGTGTATTGGTCCGATTTTAAATTAGTTGTTCCTAGCATCCATTTATCCTCCTATTGTTATAAATAGAGAGGTGTAGAGTGTTGTAAGAAGTGTGCCTCTCTTGCAATAGCCCATTAATAAAAGAATTTATAATGCCTACAGTTCCTCTCTCCCTCTCCTCCCTTTCCTCTTTCTCTTGCAAGAAAGGTAGAAGAAGCTTCTTCTTCATCCAATTTCATAACAATAGCCTACCGAATAGCCTACCGATTGGGCAACGAGATTGATCCTAGGTTGCCCTACCTATGCAACATGCACATTCTTTTGACCATTTTATATTTCTCACGTGATTCACATGTCTGTGTATTGTGCATCACCTGCTCCCGCGCGAAACATCTGCGATCCAGCACTGAGCATCCTCCGATTCCGCGATCCAGCACTGAACATCCTTCGGTTCACCAGTTTTCTATGGACACCCGTGCGTGCTTCAACCTGCGACTTCGCACGAGCCACCCATCTTATCCCGAGGCTGGTGCTCGCTTCTTGCGCACACATGCATGATCTGCTTCGAGTTTCTTGAACCTGCTACCACGACTCCAATCCTCGTGAACACACACAATTGACGAACCACCCATCCAGGTCTAATTTCAAGGCTCCACCTCAAAAGATCTAAACCATTTTAACCATGAACAATTAAATCTCATATTCCTACCGGTCTCGTGCAAGATCTTGAAGCTCGATTCGTGCCTGCACGACACCAATTCTTCTGAGCCAAATCTTGCTAAAAATCATGCATATGCAGCCATTGCTCCCGCGTGCAATCACACATCAAACTAGAGCATGTTGTGCCCTACTCCCACGTTGAATTGAGCTTGATCTCCATCGTAGCATGCCTGATGTACAATCCTTCATGCTTGGACATTTGCTCTCACGTGTGCCTAAGCCATAGCCTCCGCTACGGACCTTCGTGCCCACACGACTCCGCCTGCGTGAGTGTCTCCACCGCTCACAATCTCACTGTGCTTGCCAAGTGAACTCATTGCCTTCCCATGCATAGCCGACCTTCCTCCTTGTGCACAATATCAACCCACCTCGCCGTGGAAGTTTGCTTGATCCCCTGCGACCCAACAACGTTTAGCCGACCCGTCCGCGCCATCTCCCGCACGCACTTGAGTCGTGCGTAGTACTCCCTTTCTTGCTTTCTTTGAGAAGAACCTTCCTCCTCGTTGATTGCCTCAACGAGACTCTGATACCACTTGTTATGATATTCTTGGGAAGCAGAAGTTCTTCTTGAACTTCTTGGAACAAATAGAGAGGGACACGGAAGGCAGAGGAAGAGCAACTCACAAGAATTCTATTCCTTTATTAATGGGCTATTACATAAAAGGCACACTTCTTACAGCACTCCACACCACTACTTATAACACTAGGAAGATGCAATGGATGCTAGGAATAACTAATCTAAAACTAGACCAATACACAACAGCTACAGTCATCTCTTAATTCTTATCCTCGAGAGCAGTCAATGTCTGTCTTCAACTTGCAAGAAGGTGCTCCCAATAATATACAAATTCAATGATCAAAACTACTTGAAGTTTTTACGAACTCCATAGGCCATGAAATTGCATGCCATTTGTGGCATTGGGTCATCCTTACGAAGACCATTTGATCTCGAGATAATAAAGTTTTGTAGCCGTTGTCCAATCCCCCCTACTTTATATAAAAAGCTTCCTACAATTATTGCCACTCTGATAGGCCTTCGATTTTTGAATAGCACAGGACGTCCAACCGCTCATTATTGACTTGAAAAAATTATGCCAACAACATCATTTGTAGGTCTTTCACTTTTCCAAAATTATTAGAGATAAATAAATAAATAAATAATTGAGCTTACTGTTTGATAATGATTCTGTGATTATAGTTATTACATCTTATACATCATCATCAAACGAGCATGAATCTCGAGGTAAAATCAAGTTGGAAACTTTCAAGACTAAAATTGGGACCATCCGAACTCCAATTTCATCAAACTTATAGTCAAACTAAACGTCTCGGAAATACAAATTCAACAACACCAAATTTGACTCAATCCGAGCCCAAATGGGTCCAGATCAAGGACCTGAAACGTTGTTGGAAGGTTCAAACAAAAATTTGTATTACCAAATGGTTCTCAAACATGACATGCTTATAATCGAATCGAGGGGCTCGACGGGCCGAATCCAACGAGCCCAAGATCACGGAATTCCGACATTATTAAGACCTTCAAATGTCTAATGAACAGTGCACGATCAAGGGATTTAACATCAACCGTTCATCCAAACCACTCCCTATTTACCTTTGTTCTTCTTTCTATTTACGGGCCATGCCACTCTAAGAAATCTATAAATAGACCCCTCCTTTCACTTGAAAAGGGACCCCTAAGCCTAAGGCGAAAAGAGAGATATCAGAGATCACTCTTGCCTCCTTGCCTTCTTGACCACTGCCTGGACTTCTGCCGAACCACCACGTGAGGCCGGAGTTCTGCAGAACCACCACGTGAGGCCTGGAGTTCTGCCGAACCACCATGTGAGGCCTGGAGTTCTGCAGAACCACCACGCGAGGCCCGAACTTCTGCCGGACCACATACTGAGGCCTAAACTTCTGCCAGACCACCACGTGAGGCCCGGAGTTTTATCGGACCACCACCTGAGGCCTGAACTTCTTCCAAACTACCACCTGACGCTTGGAGTTCTGCCGGACCACCACCTGAGACCCGGAGTTTTGCCGGACCACCACATGAGGCCTTGACTTTTTCCAGACCACCACATGTGCTCAGAGTTTTGTTGGACCATCACCTGAGGCTCGTAGTTCTGCTAGACCACCACTTAAGGCCCGAAGTTTTACCGGACCACCACGTGAGGCTCAGACTTTTATCGGACCACTACTTGAGGCCCGAACTTCTGCCAGACCCCCACCTGATATTCGGAGTTCTGCTGGACCACCACCTGAGGTCCAGAGTTCTGCCGGACCATCACCTGAGGCCCAGACTTTTGCTAGACCACCACTTGATGCCCGGAGTTCTACTGGACCACCACTTGAGGCCCAAAGTTTTGCTAGATCACCACCAGACGCCCAGAGTTATGCTAAACCACCGCCATGCTACCAACTGAAGCCCAAATTTTCAAGGAACGTTGGACTTCTGTCAGTCCACCAAGTGACGCTGGACTTTTATCCCCGTTTGTCACTAGATTTCAACCATAAGGTTAGCATTTGTAACCTGATCTCCCTTAGGGACGAGTCGGCCCACTGTAGTAGAATCATTCAATTGGGCAAGGGCCTGTGGGTTTTCCTCTTTTAAGGGTTTTCCAGGTAAAAAATCTTGTGTTTTATGTGTGTGAGCTGGATATCTTTGCAAACACTAAGACGTAGGATTTTAATTTTATCTCCACGAATATTTTAGCCCGCAACAATATAAAATAAAACAATAACTCTTAACAATCTAAATTACTTAGGTTTTATTTGGGACAACTTTTCTATTGCTTTATAAAATAGCTTTTTAATAAAAACAATTTAAGTTTTAAAAATTTTTGCTCAAAAAAACTGCTTTAAGTAGTAAAAAAGCCGTCTCAAACGAAACCTTGATTTATAATTTATTTCTTTTATCTTAAAATGACTAATTATCAAAATAAAATAAGTCAAGTATATGTAAATGCATTTTAATTTAATTTAATTTATATTTATGTATAATTAAGATGTGCCAAAGGCCATTTGACCATATGAGTAGCCAAATCTCTACTTTATTAGGAATGGAATCTAAAGAAGTCCAAGCCAACTAATAATAACTTTAACTCCAATGGTAATTCAATTCAATAACTATTTCAATTAAAGTTGAATTATTATTTGAGTTAATTCGATTATACTCAAAATAATTTGATTAAAAAAAATCATAAATAACCTCACATTATTTAAATATTTGTTCAAATTTTTATTCTGATTTATCTCTATATATAACTCCAAATAGAATAAATCCAACTCATAACAAGAATTGTTTGATTGCTACTTTTATAAAATCATTTATAATTAAAATATGAAATAATAAAAAAAGAATAAAAAAAATCTAAAACAATATTCTATAGACTATATATGTATATATAATAAATTAATTGGGGCTTGATAAAGTTTGAGCAAGCTACATTAGGCTCAAAAGCTTATCATTTTTTTTTTCGATTAAAAAATCTAATCATGATTTATTTAAAGTAATCCAAATCAATTAAAATTTTGAATACATTTGGACTAAGAATTTATTTGGGATAACTTTCTCATTACTTCATCTTTTAAATACTAATAGTTTAATTAGTGCTTTCTTGTTATTTTTAGCTATTTCTTTTAAATTTTTTTGGCGGAAAGCTGTTTTCTTACAACTTCGTTTGGGACAGCTTAATTTAGACCATTAATTTTTGTTGTTTCATGAAATTTTTCTTCTAGAAAGCAGTTGTAAAAAGCCACTAGAAAGCTATTATAAAAAAACTGTAAGAAAATTATTCCAAATAAAGCTTAAGGGTTCGTTTGGGACGGCTTTTTTACTGCTTTCTAAAACGGAGTTTTAATACAAAAATAAAAAAATTTGTACTAAAACTCCGTTTTAGAAAGCAATAAAAAAGACGTCCCAAACGAAACCTAAATTTTTCAATACATAGTCGTAGTAAAAAAGCAACTTTTTCGTATTATTAAAAGAGCGTATATTTATAATATTTACCTCAGATAATTTTTTTTTTCACAACAACTTCACAGTCATTCCAAACAGAAAATTAATCTAAAATTGCACATAAAACCACAATTTTCATGATTGTGATGACAACCAAAGATTAATTACATCAACAAGAAGCCAAAGTATATATTCATGAAGATGAACAAAGTAATTATTATTATTATTTTTGGGATATTTGGGCCAATTAAAGCATTCAGTCATATCAGCGGTAGTATTGTGCCACGGTACCGGGCAGTACCGAGTGTAGGGGTGATGTGGCGCATTTTGGTTGATCTCTGGACGGCGTTAACTGTCCGCACAGAATATTTAATAGAATCCAAGACCTCTTAGTTGGTAGCTAAAGCTCTCAACCAACAGACCAAATGGAATGAGATTCATATAATTTTATGTTAATAAGCAAATAAATCAGCATATAAAAATTTATACACATCACATCATCATTTATTTAGAAAACCAATCTTATTTGCTTCATTGGTGGTTGGCAGCAGCTTGGCTGTGATAAAAGCTAACTATATATAGTCCTCCAGTGGCAGAAAGTGCAGTACTGAATGCTTGCCTTACAGGCAAGTTCATCCACATGCCTGTTTATAAGAAGAACAAAAGACTTATATCTCTATAAGGACAGAAATCAAATACATCTAGCTATAAACTCCTTAGTTAATTTAGTAGACAGTGGATAGTGAAGTAGTTAAAGAGCTCTCCCTTCAAAAATTTCTTTTATTATTGTATAAATGTTTATGTTATAAATATTTTGTTCTTCTCTCACATTGATAGTTATCTTCTATCATTGATAATTTTGTCAAAATTTTTTTTTTTCTTGGATAGATTTTGCTTTGATTTGTCTCTCTTCTCCTATATATGCTTTTTTCCCCCTTATATGAAAAGAAATTTATATTGAAAATTATAGATTTTTTTTTTAGATTAGTGCAATATAAATTTTTCTTGTAGAAAACTAATCTCAAAGCAAATCTAATGATTTTCAAGCGTATCGTGATGAAAAGTGTATCAAGATTGATTTGTCTAGCATAATATTAGAAAGATTGAGCATTTTTAGTAGAATCAATAATTTAATCTTTTTATAATCTTTTATTTTGCCTACTTAATAAAACAATTTAGCTCATTAATTTTATTTTTTGTTTAAGTGCTTATCATTTCTTAAAAATAATGATAATTATTGGTGGAAAATTATGGCTCAGTTATTATTTTGCTCTACAATATTGTAAACAAAATTTCTCCAACAATAGGTATTTAATATTGCCATCTTTTTATTTCTTAATTTTTCCCCTAATTTTAATGTTTTATTTAAACAATTAAATTATGGCTCAACTTTTAATGTTTTTTATCTAAGGGTATGTTTAAAAACCTCCTTTTATTATCAGTATTGTTAATATATGATAGCTTTACGAAAATAATTGTTCGATTTTTTTTTTAAATTAAGAAATAATTATAATAATTAAATTTTTTTTCTCATAATAACTTCACCATCAACTTTAAAAAATGATTCTTCTAGCATAAATAAACTCTCAGTAACATAAATTAAAAGTTTAATTACTAAGGCTTTGTTAAAAAAAAATTACTAAGACTTTGTTTGAGATAACTTTTAACAATGATTTTTTCACCGCTTTCAATACATTTTTATATTAAAAAACTGTTTTAAAAAATTGTAAAAAAATTATCCCAAACAAAATCTTAGTTAAAAATTATGAAAAATATCATCAGAAATTTCACCTCTTCAAATATCATCAAAACCACCCTCAGATTCAGGCATGCAGTTGAGTAATTAAGAGTTAGTTTATGATTGATCTGATCAAACAACTTGTAATCAAGCAGCTTTGATTATGGATAATTAACGACAATAACCCAACCCAGTAATAAATTATGACTTTTCTTATAAATGATAGATAATAATTGAAGTGAAGCTTGCAGGTACAAAGCTCTTTTCTTTCAAAGCTACCAATCAAAAGGTTTGGGTTCAAATTTTAGGTATGTGATGTGTGTGATTGTTTTACTTGGAATTCATTTGAGACGACATTCTTACTGCTTCTTAAAATAAAATTTTCATATAAAAATTAAAATTTTTATACTAAAAAATTACTTTGAGAAGCAGTAAGAAGCTGTCCCAAAAGAAATCTTAATTGGCCTAAATGTTAAAAAAAAAAAATCTATAAATTTATCACCGCAAGGCATTAATTAAAACATGGTTGAATATATTAAAATAGAATAATGAGATACTAAGAGAGAGAATCAATAATTCTTGATTATGCAAAGGTAATTAAGCAGAAACCAGTCACACAAAAGAAGACAATCTTACTGTCATTTCCTTAACTGTTCCCTTACAGAGAATAATAAATTACTAGATAAAACTAGAACCAGAAAGCACTGGAAATTATACTTCTAAACACTAGAGTATATCAAGCTATAAGCTTTAATGACCATTAATAAGCACCATCACTTGAGCATAAGTAAGTAGTAAGTAGCAAAGAAAATCAGTTCAAGGGCTCTACAGCTAGCTAAAGCCTATCTCTGAACCACCTGACACTGGACATATTTAAAAATAAAAAGAAAAAAAGTGAGGAGGGGAGAGAGAGAGATAAGCTCATAAGCGCATGCCAGAGCTCCTACCAAAGCAAAGACCCTAAATCTAGACAACTATGTCAATTTATAACAATGGAGATGCAAAATTTCGCAAGAGAAAGATTTTGGAACTGAAAGAGAAGATAAAAGTTTTGTCATCTAAGCATCTAAGCCACCTGATATTGAACCATCAATTAGGAAAAATTAAAATCTTAGATCTTCAGTAGTAAATGTAGTAGTACTTCACTCCAGCTGAAGGTTGCTGGTCTTCTTAGCCAAGTTATGCTTGTTGTTATGCATCCAAACTTTGAGAACTCTTCTCTTGACTCCAATCTCATTGCACAACTCCTGCACCACACTCTCCTCTTGCTTCTGTAGCTTCCACCCAACTTTCTCAGCGAAACACAGCATCTTGTCCTTCTGTTCTGTAGTAAATTTTGTTCTGAACCTTTTCTTGATCACCATGGGAGGAGGAAACCTTCCTTCCATTTCATCAGATTCTGAGGTCTGCATTGAACTAAAAGGTATGATCATTTGGTTATGAGGAGAATGCTTTGATAGGATGAGGTTATTTCCTGTTGGGTTGTACCCAAATGCGTTCCTATGGCTAATGAACTTCCTGCCTTCTTTGAAGTTGAAACACTGTGCACAAGAAGGTGACTGATCTCCATCAATCTCTTTCCTGTGGAAGTTCCTGTGACAATTGCAAGCTGAGCACTTGAGAGCTTCGAGTGTGCCTTCTTCTCCACTTGGCATGAACTCTCCACAGCCATCGGTGGCGTTTCCACCAATGGAGGCTGCATGATTCTTGAGGCATTCTCTGTACTTGACAGACATAGTCTTTTTGCTGTTAAATGGAGATGAGGAGGAGAGTGGAGTAGGAGTTTGAAGAGGGAGAGATGGGACATTGGAAGGATGATGGTGGTGGAATGGAAGGGAGTTGTGGCTTTGGCTCTGTATATGGCTTCCACTCCCACCAACATAGTTGCTGCTTATTGGGATTGGGATCTCTCCTTCATGCACAGAAAGATCCATTCTCTTCTTCCCTCCCCCTCAATCCTTGTGCTCCTTTTGTGTTTTCTTTCGGATTTTTTTTAATATAATATGAAAACTGTTCTTTAATGAGCTGGAGAGACCAAAAGCAAGGGGAGAGGACTAATAAAATGATAAGAAAGTAGAAAGGAGGGGAGATATCTTGGGATTCCAAATAAAAAAAATAAAATAAATCAAACTTGTTTATTTGTCTTCCATTTTTTGTTTTAGCTGAAGAAGGAAAAGCTGTTGCTCTGAGAAGTAAGAAGCTTTCGAGTAGCTTGAGAAATCAGAGAAGGATTTTTCGCATCGTATGGAGGAAATTTTGGAAGCTTAACGAAGACCCTGAGTCTGGAAGCAGAGACATTTCATACTATCACTCCTCGCTTTGGAGAGGAGCTAGAAGAGGAACTTAAAAGACAAACTATGCTGCAGAAATGGAATGAAGGATCTTACAAAGAGATGATAGAAGAAAACACCAAATGGGTGTTTCTTCTAAGGCTTACAGATGATGACCCACACGAGCTTCTATGCGAAAGCTGCCATAAATTCCTCAATCTTGCATTGTTTAGCTTGTAGCGAAACTTACTGTGAGGAGCAGGGAAGAAGACAGCCAAACGAGAAGGGAGAGAATGAGTTTACAGTAGAAACGAAGGAGCTTTGGCTCAAGCACTGTGGTGTTGAAGAGCTTAAGCTGATGCTTATAGCAGTGAGAGGGTATAAAGGTGCGATTTTGGGGTAGCGTTGGAACTGATTTTAATAATAATAATAATAATAATAATAATAATAATAAAAGAGAAGGGAGCGTTTTAGGAAGAAGGCTGTGAATCTGTAGTACAAATAAAGCGTGTGGAGTTAACTTTGCTTGCAGTTTCGCCAAAAAAATTAAAAAAAAAAAATTTAAAAAAATAAAACTTTGCTTGCAGTAGCAGGCATCAATCTTACGCCAGATGAAGAAAGTGAGAACTGAGGGTGTCAGAGAAGAGGTTTTGCACACAGCACACTGAGAGAGAGAGAGAGATTGAGGGAGCAATGGAGATCGACCCCACAATAGAGTTTTATTTTAAATTGAACAGTGAAGAAATAATGAAAAATAACCAATAAAAATGGGATAAATTATTCTGTGCGGACATCGAACACAGTTTATCTTCCGGAGATTAATCAGAATGTGTCACATCAACAGTACCGAGTTGGATATTGAGCAGAGGTGTCATGACTCATTCTGACTGGTCTATGGACGCCTTTCAATGTCCACACAGAATAATTTCTTTAAGAATGGACTCCTAAGAAAGAAAATTCACAACATATTTTTGGTTCAAAGTATTTGTTTGGGACAGTTTTTAGTGAGTATAGTTTTATTATTTTTAATAAATTTCTATTTTAAAAAATTACTATAGAAAATAAAAAAAAAGTTGTCACAAATAAAGCTCATATCTAAATTTAAATTTTCTATTTTTATTCCAGCTAAATTTGAATCTAGTAAAAATAATTAATTTTGAATATAATATTCTGCCCTTAAAATAAATTTTCTTAATTTTATAAAATATTATTTGTACTTACTAAGTTTTTATCCATCTGAAATTCTGAATTACCGATCTTGTGTGTAGGGGTGTCAATTTCGGGTCACGGGTCGGCTCGGGTCGGACCCGGAACTGACCCGGGTTCAAACGGGTCGACCCTAACCCTACTTGGTTAGGCAAACGGGTCGAAAATCCGAACCCGACCCGGCGGGTTGTCGGGTTGACCCGACCCAGAACCGTGACCAGAAATCGCCGCAGCGCGGAGCGGCAGCAGCGCATTCGCGCGCGAGCGCGGGCGGAGCGGGCAGCAGCGCGCGAGCGCGAGCGCAGACGCGGTCGGGCGCGAGGGTGGACGCGGGCTGGCTCGGACTCGGACTGCGTGTTTCGGGTCAAACGGGTTGACCCGGCAACCCGTCGGGTCAACCCGAACCTGACCCGTTTTGAAATCGAGTCGGGTCCAACCCGAATTTTTCGGGTCGGGTCCGGATCGGGTTTTCGTGTCGTGTCAAATATTGACACCCCTACTTGTGTGTGTCTATAAATTTGTTCAAATAAAAAATTATTTGGACTTTTACTTTCAAATGGACCAATCAATTATGGGAGGATGACATTCATTTTTGCTTGGAAAAGAAATTTTAATGTCTGCCTAATCAAGTACTTATTTGACATTTATTTTTTATGTATAATTTTTGCAAAGTATGTAGTTTCTCTATGTTATTATATACTGAGTTGATTTTAGTTGAATCATGCTAATTTCAAGTTGGTCATCTTGAAGTTGGAGTTCATCAATTTCGATTTCAATTTCAAGTCTACTAAAATTTTAGATATTATTAAGTGCTTTCTTT
This sequence comes from Dendrobium officinale, assembly GCA_019514585.1. Lineage (NCBI taxonomy): Eukaryota > Viridiplantae > Streptophyta > Magnoliopsida > Asparagales > Orchidaceae > Dendrobium > Dendrobium officinale. The sequence goes on along the minus strand of CM033687.1, from coordinate 23,766,919 downwards.
TTTACTTATATATAAGATTATGAGTTTAGGCTTCGTTTGGGACGGCTTTCTTACTGCTTCGTAAAACAACTTAATTTTTAAAAAGTTGCTTTGCAAAGCCTAAGAAAGTAGTCCCAAGCAAAAGCTTAATCTTAGTGTGATTGATTGAAACTCGTTCTCTCAAGACTCGAGAAAGAAAATATACCCAAGAGATTACATATGAATCACTCTCACAAAACAATGCAAAGTCACATATATAAAATAAGAGATTGTAGATTTATAGTAGTTTGATCGAAAGACAATGCAATCACTTTTGGGCTAGTTGAGGACAAATAAGCATTATTTGAGGAGGGTTGAATACATTTATTAAGCTACTAGATAGTACATAGCTTTCTAAGACGAAAATAGAGAAAAAAGAGGAGAAAAAGAAATACAACATGAAGAGATTATACTGAAAAAGAAATTTAAGTGGAGAGAATTACAATAAATGATCAAAGGAGATGAAGAGAGCCTATAGCCTTTAAAGGACTTCTACCATTATCTCCAAACTCATGTGTTTGTCATAAATTCTTACATATATTCATTTGCATAAACCACAAAATGAGCTTATGATGGGGGTATTTATAGAGGATTGATTGTTTTGAAGCTACCACTTATCAAGATGGCTAATTTATGTTACCAAAAAAGCTAAGGTTGATATTTCCTAGGATATATATTAATGATGACATGATAAGTAAACGTACAATAGAGTGTGGTACCACATTTAAAAATAAAATATTGGTAGCGTTGATATTCTATAACTGGTCTTTGAAATTTGAAACTTCATGATATATACTTTTAGGGTTCGTTTGAGATGACTTTTTTTACTGCTTCTTAAATCAGCTTTTTATTACAAAGCCGTTTTAAGAAGCAGTAAGAAAGCCGTCTCAAACGAAGCCTTAATGTAGCACAATGTTGATAAAGAGTTATGATTTTCTTAAATTATTTTATATTCTAGTTGTATGATATGTGTTGATTGTCAACAATACTATTTAAAGGATCATGTGTGAGGTGCTTGAGGTTTGCCAAAGAAAATGCATAACCATGGAGGGATGGATAGCCAAGAGACACTTTTGAGAGGATTTCCAAGAAGCATATTTAAGATAGTGGCAATCAAATCTGCCATAATATCGATAGCCACTCATAAGATGTAGGCAGCATCAAAGGTTCAAAAAATTTTTGAGGATTACATTTTGAATTTTCTTATCAAATCAAAATGAGGCCTTACGAGCATATTATAAATAGTCTGATGTAGTCATGAAAGAGCAATCTAAGGCTTCGTTTGGGACGGCTTTCTTACTGTTTCTTAAAGTAGTTTTTCAGTAAAAAAAATTATTTTTTGATCTAAAAAATTGCTTTTATAAGAAGCAGGAAGAAAGTCGTCCCAAACGAAGCCTAAATGACCATTTCATTTTGATGATGGAAGAGATCTTTTAGTAATTTGATTTATTTGCTAATAATTCATGATTTGATTGCATAAATTCTGAAAGCACACAAGGCTCTGAAATGACCAATTATACTGTCCATTGTATGGTTGCTCTTCTTTCTTTGTGGACAATGGGAAGAATATATCCTTAAGCATTGCATTTGCATCTTTGTTTGAATATCCCTCATTGCATTTGCATATTTCTCTCTCTCTCTCTCTCTCTCTCTCTCTCTCTCTCTCTCTATATATATATATATATATATATATATATATGTGTGTGTGTGTTATCAAAATATAATAATAAACAATGACATGTAGAGATCGTTGGTCAAGTAAAATATGGATAATACATAAAATGAAAAATTAATTAGAGAATTTTAATTTTGAAAAAAAATCTTCTTATAATATTTATTTACTTTTGTTATAGAAATAAAATTTATTATTATATGATATATTTATAATATATTTATATTTATTTAATTTGTATAATTATAATATCATGTCAATATATATAATTCAAATAACATAAAACCAAAAGTCTAATTTATAAAATAAATATTTACAATAAAGTTCTATTTGAAGTTTTAAACTTCAACACGTAATATATACCAGGGTTATTTTCTAATCATTTTACATGTTAAACAGGTAAATTGACCCTACCTATCTAAATTAAATCATAATATTTTTATTCTAGTAATCTTAAATAAATTTTAAATTTATATATGATAATTTTAAATTTATTATATTATATTATTGTAATCTTAAATAAATTTTAAAAATTTAAAACCCATCAGAATATTTTATGATTTTATGATTTGATGATGATATTAATCTTAATATTCATTATTAAAATAAGATTATTATAATTTGCTCGCACTTCTTTTAATGTGACTTTTCCAAGCTGGATTAGAGGGTATCTTTGATCATTAGATCCAAGAATATGTCCCCAATAAAAGAGAAGAACTACAGCACTTTCGAGGAGAATGTTGTGATTGATCAGTCTTCTATATTTACATGGCCCTAACATTTTCTTTTGATAAATATGATTCTTTTACCTTTTGTTTTTTTTTTTTTTTTGATCTTTTAAATGCCCAGCACTTTATTCTTCCTCATTATCTTCTTCTTTATTCCACTAAGACAAATTCGAAGAGCCTTTTCTTCCCTGCTTGGAGTTTTTTGCCCGCCTTTGTTTTGTTTCAATCACTTTATCCTGTAATTATCTTTATCTCACACTGATCTTGAAGCTTGAATGATTCCATTTGTCTTGAAGAAATTGAAGGATTAACGTATCAAAAGTGATGAAGCTGAGAAGATAATTGTGGCTCTTCTCTTAGTATATTGATCAACATGTTTAGCATGGTGAAGAGAGCTTACATCATGATGTTACCTTGAGGATATGAAGGTGGGGTTGGAAGGATAGAAAGCCTTCTTGAAATGAGTTTCCTTAGCACATGAGCTTGATTTGGATATGTTCACTAGCGAGATTATTTAGAAGTGTGGTCAACATCGGGTTAAGTAGACTCAAAATTGATAGTTCGCCACTTTTTATGAAATTTATTGGGGTTGAGGTGAATGTTTGGGTGATTTTACGCTTGTCTTAGGTCTTATACGTGCAGGTCAGATAGATAACCTTCTTGTCATTTGCATAAAATTAATAATTAGAGTTAAACTCATTAAATCAAATAAATAACATATTTTACTCGTAAGAATTTTTAGGTTGAATTAGCTCAAAATATTTGCTAAGGTGCAAGGAGTCTTTGGCGAATTTCTAGTGCCCAAGTACAATGGATTAAAGACGTGAAGACAATCTGATTATGAAATAGGGGGATAAATTTGTTATTTATTTGAGTATTTAAGAGAGAAAAAGATTGTTCACGATGAAAAGAAAAAAATAAACAGGAATAAGAAAAAAAGTTCATTCACAAGGAGGAAGGGAGAAATAAAAATCGGAACAAGAAAGTTACTGCATCATAAATCACACAATCTCTTACAAAAAGTATTTAAGTGGTCCCTATAGATAGATGAACCATATGCCCTTTCATTTTCGCATTCATGGATCAATATTAATGCCCATCATCTATATGTTAAAATGCTAAGTTGCTTTCTAAATTCATGTACAAAAACTTCTAGAAATATACATCTAGAGATACTAGCATACTTTATGAATAAACTAAAATTCAATGACTTTTCATTTATAATTTTAACACCTACCACCTACACAAAAGGCTAGAAGTTACTTCAATTTGATGAATTGCTCCAAATGGAGAGGTTGGAGAAAATGCTAGCAAATTGACTTCTAAATCTCATCTATTCCATTTGAACATCCTTCCATTTCATTTGATTTCTAATAAAATGAGAACAAATGTCAATGTAGAACTCTTTATATCATAATGATATGATCTCTACCCCAATCACTATTCAAATAGACTAAAAGGTATAACTCAATAGAAAAAAAAGGATATAATAAGCCATGACCTAGTATTTTAGATGTAGATAATGATCCTCTTCACCATCTTGAAATGTGTCTTATTTGTCTTGTTCATATCACTATCCATCTTCTAAAAATAAGGTCATGATACCATTTTATAAGAAATTTGAGTATTTTGAGAGAAATTTTTTACTCATCAAGAGTAGTAGAGAAATACACATTGAAAATAGAAAACTACTTCATTCAAAACTTTGAATGCTCCTACAAAAGGGGTTCAAGATACCCCTTTTTATGAATACCCTTCAATTTCACAATTAGACATCAATATTATTTCCCTAATCTAATACATGTAAAAACACCAAGAAGCACTTCCTAAATTCGTGTACTAAGACTCCTGGATAACATTTATCAAGAAATGTTAAAAAAAATTTTATAGATAAATCAAAGTCAATTGTTATTGGATCTATGGGTTATGAATGGGCATTTGCACCTCTTTAGCTCAAGAGAAATAAACTAGTGAGAAAGGATGTTCTTTTAAGAGGTAGATTAAATATATAGCGATAAAACATTATCCCGGGATTTTAATCTCTTATAAAAACTTTATTTTCCTAATTTCCAAGGACTCATATGGCCATTAACATCATAGTTTATCATCTTTTTTGTGTGGGAGATCGAGAATGTGATTAATGCTAGTATTATAGTCTCCCTAAAATTTTTATTACTATAATAGCTCACTTATTGCACGGGTAAGACAATCTACTCTTATGCCTAGAGGGTTTTAGTTGGGGATTGTTGACTCACTTGGCTAAGATCTCATGATTTTATTACCATGGGTAATTATAGATATTAATCTATTTAGTTAATAGAGATAGCCAACCAACTTGACTTGAAAATACTTATTGGCAAACAAGGTTTGATTTTTCTAGGAGAACATTAATCGAGAGTAGAAGATCATTGATTAGCTAATTTTAACCAACTCAGGCTAATTGAGGACTTTATGCTAAATTATGTATATTAAACAAAACTGTAATCTAATAAGGAAAATACAAATCCTGATTGTAACGATAATATAATATATTATAATCAGACTAATTGCTCGATTAATTGGCACTTATCTCATCTTAACTTGATAAATGAAAAAAACAAAAGATTTAATTTACCTTGTTGTTTGAATTGATTTGAAATGTCACAAGGAATTTATGAATTTTTGAGCTTGAGAGATTTATTTTGCTCAACTTGATTTGAGTTGATTTGGCCATTTAATTTATCTTATATGATAATTATTTGATTTAAAAGGTATGACGGTGGAGAGCTTGATTAGGCTTTATGTTGTTTTGTAATTCCTTTGAGTCCATTGTTCCCGGGCAATGATGTAGTTGGGGCTCGCGTCCCTGACGCTTTGCTGGTGGCATGCAACCTATGGTGTGGCTTTGTTCGGGTCGGTTCATAGTTGGTTGCTGTCTCCACCTTATTGGATGGTCCGTGCGAGGCTTCAGGGACGCTGGAAGCCTTGGCCGCTTATTGAGCCGGCTTTTTGATTGTAATTTTCCTTTTTATCTTTTATTCCCTCTTTATTACTGTTGTAACCGTTGCTTTTTTTATATTAATATATATGTTGTTTTTGGGGCATTGAATTTTGAGTATATTTTGTCTCAGGATCTAATGAAAATTCAATTTTAGAGTTAAGAACGAGTTTTAACCATTTTTGCCTCATAAAAAAAATCTGGAGCTTAACATTATTCCTTAAGCTTGGGCTTGCTTTTTTGGGTTTGGCTTTCTGTCTTCCAGTTTTATTTTATTTAATTTTTTCTTTGTAATGTAGCCAATGATCCTTTACTCATTTAATTTTTCTCTCTTTTTTGGAATGTAGCTCTATGAGAATTTACCGAGTTTCAGATCCCTCTAAGTACTTGTAATTAACCTTTTTTTATAATAACACGTAAGTCCACTGTGAGTTTTTACAATAAATAAAAAACCATTTGTCTCATACTAATCAAAGATGTGAAAATAAAATTTTAAAAATATTTTAGCTAAGAGAGCTTAAATTCTCCTAAAATAATGGCAAGACTATGATGTAGTTCTAACTTCCAACTCAGGGAAGCAAAAAAAAAAAAAAAAATCATACAAATATATATTAGATGTGCAAAAAATGATATATAGAGCTAAAAGTTCAACTGAGGTTGACTATTTATATGAGTCAGTATCATTAGCTCAAAACTTTTGATGTAAAAAATACACATTTATTAATATATTAAGCTCAGCTTATTTTCCTAATGATCCACCTCCTAACAACATATTCTATTTCACAATAATCCACCTCACAATAACTTATATTACTTCTTTATATATAGTTTCATGTAAAGTAAATAAAATATTTATTTTACACAAGAATAGATAACAAAATAATGCAATGTTCCTATTTATAGATAGCAAACTTTTTAATTACAGGGCTTTTAACACAAATAATGGAATTATAATTGAAAATAAGGTATGAGGGCTAAGGTGACAAAATTCACAAAAAAAAATATTTAGTAGATATAGTTACCAAATATTTTTTTTCTCAAAATTTAAAAACTAAGGCTAAGACCACTCTTTTGTCCTTCTCTTATTTCACTAATGCAATGCTTTTCTTTATGCCATGGTGCTTTTATTTGTAGGTGAGAGATTTGCTACTTCCCTTGATATCATGTTGCATATGGACCATCAATTCTTTTTTATAATTAATTTATTGATTTTTTAAGTTTAATTGAAATATAAAAACACTCATGATATTGGTTTACAAAATAATAAAGCTTAAGAATATTGTGGTCCCTTAATACACACTTTATCAAATGTAAGCCTAATTCAATGTATTGGGTCAATAGAAAAGAAAAAAATAGAGAATTATGTTTTGCTCGCTTGAGATAGTTTTCTTACTGTTTTTTAAAATATTTTTTTTTTTGTAAAAAATTTTTTGAAAGAAAAAATAATAGTGGCAAAAGCCGTCCCAGCTTTTTTGATGCTTTATAAAACGATTTTTTAGTACGAAAATTTCTAATTCTTAAAATTTTGTACTAAAAAATTATTTTAGAAAGCAGCAAAAAAACTGTCCCAAATAAAGTCTTTGACAATAATGAAACAAGCATGCAAAGCTAAAAACATTTTAGGATTAATTAAAATTTGAAACAAAAATAACTTGGGATACATTTAGCAAAATTTTGAACATGATGGGTTTATGCGTTTGATATGTCATTAAAAAATCTTAGTGCATCTTTCAATTCTTAATTGCACATTAGAAACTTTTGAATCAATTTAAGAATTATTTGAATTCTATTTTTAACAAATTTATATTTGAAAAGCACATCTGATGAGTCAAATCAATAAGCTCAATATCATATCATTAAGAAGTCAAATGCTTACTTAATATCAAAAAATTTAGAGGTGATCATTTTGGACTATTTGATGAAGTGTTTAGGATTTTGTTGAAAATTACTTAAATATTCTTTTAAAAATCTATAAAAAGATCTTCATTCATTACTTAAAAGGGGAACTCAATCGGCCACAATCCACACACCAATGCTGAAGCTTATCATCTGCATTGCCCGTCATCATTAATAACATCGATAATAAGACCAATGTATATCATTGACACCAACACTAATTCGCGCCAACTCAAACTCTCAATTATTATAAATTTCCTAACACACAGTAATTCCAATAAATAATATTTAAAAATTAAATATCAAATAATAATCAAATAATGAATATTCCATTAAATTCAACCTAAGCAAAAACCCGCTACACATGGAGAATTATTCTGTGCAGACGCTGAATGTAGTTCACAATCAGGAGACCAACCTGAATGTGCCACGTTAGCGGTACATAGCCGGGTACTTAGCAATACCAAGCCGGATATATAGCAGGAGGTGACGTGACGCACTCTGATTGGCACCGAATAATTTTTCTTACCCATGACACTAGCCACCGCTAATAATGTCAAAGTGTGAAAGCTTGTGCTAGTCTTCTAATGCTGTTAGGCTCATAATTAATGTCATTAAATACAGAATGAAGGGGACTTGTGTAGGAATTCTTATTTATAATCTCTTACGGCAAGCAGATGATGAGAAGATTTTGCAATCAATGTTAGGCGTGTTAGGACCAGTTGTGATCACGAGCTAAAGCATGTAATCTTAATATTCAAAAGTTCTATTGACTCATATTCTCATAATGCAATTAGTAGCCCAATGGTCCCTCTTATGTAGATTCTGAAGCCCACTAGATTTTAAATTCAAATATTGTGAACCTTATCCACCGTTGCTTAGCTTTGTTGGTAGGCGAGTAAGATTGGGAACCCCCAACCCATGCTCCATTCTAGGCGAGCGGCAACGCCTTTTAAGTGGGACTCAATCAAATGTGGGCAGGAGAATTCTGGGGTGGGTGCCTCTTCTAGGTCAGCCGAGGATTAGTTCAAGGGTGACAGCGAGTGGATATCCCGTTCCAAAAAAAAAAAAAAAAAAACGGCGAACCTTTATTTCTTGCCCTTACATCAAATCCGAACGGGTGTTGGTCTAGGGGACCATATTTTGGGCTGATCAATCCAGACCAAATTTCTACCTGAATTTAAAAGAGCAGCTTTGTGTGGTTTGAGCTGCATTGGACCACAGTGCGGTGCTTTCAGTCGAGCGTCAGAATAATGAAACGGTCTACTAAACCAGGTTGGAGCGGGGCCGATCAAGGCAAGATGCCAATTGGATCAAGGCTTGGAACATTTGGGGCTATGCCTCAATCTATTATTTTTATAACGTTTAAATAATGAAATCCTATCTCTCTGCTTTAGTTTTTCTTTCCCGTTTGTGCTGCACCGAAAATTATTAGGTCCGGACACCGGACTTAGAAATAGTTCTGGATATTCAATTAAAATTTAACACGTGGACTGCACTTTGACTGAGCTTTTTGATTGCAATTTGACTGAGCTTTTTGACTGCGCTTTGATTGCGCTTTACCTGCACTTTACCCGCGCTTTTGGCGCTCTTGATTTAAAATTTTGCGGACACGTGTACATTCTACATGTCAATATTTTATTGGAGTTCGGACATATCTCTACGTCCGGTGTCCGGCACACATCATCACCATCATCAGCTCCCCCCTGATCCAGAATATACACTTTAAACGATCACGTCTCCTCCAATGAGGCCTTCAAAATAGTAATCCAAGCTAATCTCCAGCTCATTAGTACTTTGGAGTAGGGGTGTCAATATTTGATACGACACGAAAATCTGACCCGATTTCATAATGTAGAGAGAGAGAGAGGATCTAAAATTTGATAGTATGGATGGATAGTTTATATATAGTGAACACTGTTAGCATTCTTCATAATATCCAAGAGTTGGCAGTCCACAACATCCGAAAGCAGTTCTCCACATTCTAATGTAAAAGAATTCACCGTAACACACATTAGTAATGAAATGAAATAAATTATTCCTCCTTTCATCTCTTTATTTTAGTTATTTTTCTTTTCCATTTGTGGCATAAATCTAATTAAGATATATTTCATTTGAGACAGCTTTCTTTTTATTTTATAAAATAATTTATTAGTACAAAAATTTTTAGTTCAAAAAAAATTTTATACTAAAAAATTACTTTAAAAAATTGTAAAAAAAAAAGATCTCAAATGAACCCTAAAGAAGTGTAAAGAAACTTCAACGTTCAACACATTTTGATTGCTCAAGTTAAACATGCCCAGCTAGTTGAGTTTGAAGAAGATTAACCAAGTTAATGAAAAAAGAACTTGTTTGGCTATGTTTGATCCGTTAAAAAACAGTTATTTATATAAATAAGCATAAAATTATGAACAATATATGCTTTATATTTTGCAACGCTTATGAAATCTATCACAATTTTTTTTAAACAATGAAAGTCATCAACCAAAAAAATTGATGTAATTAATGATCATCAATTGGGATTATGATCATAGTTCCTTTTGATATTAAATAAACCATATGCAACAACAACAACCACATTAAGCCTTTGTCCCACTATATGAGGTCCGCTACATGAATCTTTTTTCTCCATTGTGTCATGTTAAAAGTTAAATTCTCGTTTAAATCTAATGATAAAATATCATTTCTAATATTTTATAAATAAATATATTTTAGGTCTGCCTCTACCTTTCTTAATATAAGTCAAACTTAATACCTCTATTTTTCTGACCGGATCATCGGAAGGCCGGCGTATGAGAATAATAATTTTAATTTAATGAAGGAATTTAATATATAGTTTAGGATGTTTTAATTTAAAAAATAATCTTAAGAAAAAGATTGATTTACAATATTCTAAGTTAAATTTAATTAATACATACTGATGATCATAGGTCGATAACAGATTGATTAATCTAAGTATTAGTTAAAAATTACATTTAAATTTAATACACATTTATTTAGATGATAACAAAAATACTGTCCAAATAAAAGTAGGTCAAATTTCAAAAAATGAGCATGTTATTAGCTAAAATTAGCTTTTTTTTTTTAGGGGAAACCCACGGTTGAGCCTATGTGTTGATAAAATAAAAAATTACAAGTCCTTAGAAGGGGTTTAAAGCTCGCTACAGCTTTGTAATGTGATATTGATTGTAGCCTATAACTGATAACCAATTTATGCCGATAAATAAAAAGTAACGACTCTTTATAGATCATTGAAAGTCACCTATAATGATAATTTATTTACTCAAAATAATAATAAGTGTGATGGATATGACTGATGACTAACAGAGAATCAATTGGGATTAAATATGTTGAAAATATTACATTAAAGTTGGATGACTTGCTTTACTAAACTATATGTTACTGATAACATATGACTAATTTATGCATCTCTTATTTATATTCATGCATATATATATTTTTATGATTTTATAGGTTATAGATGATTATACCAGACATATGTCAACACTATTGATACAGATCATACTGATATGAATTCTACACATTCATGATTCACCTCACTGATAGACTGATAATATTGAATAATAGCAGTGTTGATGTGTTGTTCCCTACAATATTGATTTATTAATTACTGATATATTTACATTCTCGCACCTATTTTTAATTTAAGGATTTCAATGTAATGATTATTACTTTTTGTAACTAGTTATTTTGATTTATACTAAAGAGGAATGATTATTGATTATATTAAAAGTTATTGATTCTAATAATTGAATTGAACATGCATATTAATTCTTGAATCTTGCATTGAAAACTTTGGTGAGTTTTTTATTCTGTTGGGCTTTATAAGCTCATTATGTGATTTTATTAATTTTAGGTTAGGGAAGGGGTCAAGGTTCCGTGGAGTGAGGTTGATTGAGATCTTCAAGTTTCTCCTTTTGTTAGCTTTGTATTTTTCTTATTTTTTTTTGGTAGTTAGGAGCTTGAGATAGATTATTGAATGTAATGATCTCTTGGCTATTGTAATTATAATTTTGAGAAATAAATATAGATTTATATTTTGATGTACATGAGATATAGATGATTTGTTTCTGTTGGATATATTGATTATTTATAGAAACTCTAGTAAATAATTTAAAAGATAGAATATATAATTATTTTAATTTATATTTTAGGGCGTGAAATAGTAGTCTTCTGTTTTACATTTATATTCAGTAATGGCATGTAGGGGTGTCAATTTCGGGTCACGGGTCGGGTTCGGGTCGAACCCGGAACTGACCCAGGTTCAAACGGGTCGACCCTAACCCGACCCGGGTAGACAAACGGGTCCAAAATCTGAACCCGGACCCGACCCGGCGGGTTGCCGGGTTGACCCGACCAGACACGGTTACCCGAATGGGCACGCGAGGGGACTCACTGGCGAGCGCTAGCGGTCTTGCGGGCGGAGGGCGAGCGCGTCCGCGGGTGCGGGAGAACGCTCCGGCGAGCGGGCAGCGCGAGTGCGAGGAGCGTTGCGGGCACCGCGCGGGCGTCGGGCAAGCGGGCAGCGCGAGTGCGAGCGGCAGCGTCGCGGGCTGCGCGCGGTAGAGTCGCGGGCAGCGTCGCGGGCACGGCAGCGCGCGGTAGAGTGACGGGCAGCGCGTGGCAGCGTCGCGGGCAGAGTCTCGGGCTACCGGTTTAGTGTGGGTTATGTGATTTTAAACGGGTTCGCGGGTTGACCCGACAACCCGTCGGGTCAACCCGAATCCGACCCGTTTTTCAAACGGGTCGATTTCTAGAACCCGAACCCGACTCGTTTTGAAATCGGGTCGGGTCCAACCCGGATTTTTCGTGTCGTGTCAAATATTGACACCCCTAATGGCATGCATGGTTCTATGGTGTACATGATTTGGATGATTCAGTCTAATAGTATTTCTCCAACTTGATCATAGTGTCATTCTCTACTTCTTGACACGATTGAACACGGTATGACTTGTGTGGTGCATGAGCCGTATTGAATTAAGCGGTGACATAATGTCGGCTCAAATTTGACTCATTAGCTCATCAGACTCGTCTCACAAGTCATTTCTTAAGTCGAACAGGAGCGGGCTCATGAATCAGCTTGAAGCACTTCCACCCTAATTCATATCATCAAAAAGATTGTCTACTTGTTAAAATTGTTTTTTTTTCTTTTTTTTTTTTGGATTTATAGCTTTATTAGTGTAGCGAAATTCATATTGAATATAATACAACCGATGGACAGCTAAGAAGCATTTAAGGTGATCGGCACAGTTGCTTAGTAGTCAGACGCTTCTGACGACAAAACTGTGTTTGTGATGAACTGCTCATTATATTAATTGACTTCTTAGCTTTTCATTTATTATAGCTTCCTAAAGAAATCTCCTTGAAGAAAAAAAACGTTTTAATAAATTATTTCTTACTCATAATAATATTATATAATTTTTAATATTTATAAAATGTTGATTTATTTTGTCAAACAACAATCATTGTTATAACATTTTTTTTTTTCAATTTTCTAGATGGTTTTATTAAACATCTTGAAAGTATTTTTAAAATGTTCAAACAATATTGTTTCTAAAATAATCTTTAATTTTGTAATTCATTTAGGGATATTTAAGGTTAATTTATTTCTTTATCATTTTTCTTAGGATAATAGTTAGAATTCTTTCATAGAATATGATGATATATATATAGGACTGTAAATAAATCGAGTCGAATAGAGTATCTATCTAGTCGAGTTAAAGCTTGAATTCGAGGTAAAGCTCTACCATATTGTTGAACTTCATTTTTTTTTATTTTAAATTAAAATTTTGGCATTTAAAAAAAAGTTTAAAATGTTAAAGTATATTATATATATACTAATTTAAAATTAATTTTTAAAAAGAGCGGCTCATTGATCTTCCAAACTGAGCTCGAACTTGAGCTCATATAATATATCAGCTCGAGCTCAAACTCGAGACTTGATAAGCTCGATTCATTAGCTAATTAAGGAATCGAGTTCCAACAAAATTGAGTATGAGCAGGCTTCGAACCCTAGAGTTCAATTGAGGAATTAAACTATGTGAATTTTTATAATAAAAATGAGAATATTGATAAAACTCAAAATTTAAATTTGAAAAACATTAAATATTTGAGAAAAAAATAATGAAATATATCATAATTTAATAATAAGAATATTGTTTTTTTAAGTATGTCTCATTGATTTCATGGAAGGAGATGGGGCCATGCTCGATCAAATCAAAGCTCTTTTCTTCTTTTTATTTAAGTAAACCGTACTATGCCCGTGAACTGCCATCGCATCATTAATCGTGCCATGCATTGGTGTTCCCCTTATTCCCACATGATATAAAATGCACATGAAAACAAGGACGTACGCTTTCCATTTCCCAACATGTAAATGATGAGGTTTGCTATATATCTCCAAAAAAATAAAATAAAAAATAAAAAAAAATAAAATAAAAATAAAAATAAAAATAAAAAATTGCAAGCCATGGCTCTATGAATTTGTAGAGGATTTCCATTCATAATGTTTAAAATTATTTTATTTATGTGTTTGATATTTAAAATATGTGCTTATTAAACAATTGTGTAGTATCTCATCTTTTGTGAACCCTAGGAGGCAAGGAGAAGGCATTGATGGGCTTAGTGATGTGTTTGCGGAAGTTTTTGATGAAGAAAGAGAAGAGAGGAAGTTGTCATGGGATCTTGTTGAGGAAGAGCATTAATAGGACGGACAACGTACGAACGTTGAGGAGAAAAAAGACGGAGGAAGTTGCATTGGTATGTTGTTGGGGAGGTGATTTGTCGGGATCGATAGCTTGTGCACCAATTTGGGTGTTAGAGATATAAATAGAATAATTTCTAGTGTTATGTATGCAAATTGTCTTAAATTTAATTAATAAAAAAAATGAAATAATTATATAGAGAGCTATAATTTATTTATAGTAGAGTATATGATTTGCATTGTTTAAAATAAAAAGAAAAGATAAAAAAAGAGATTATAACTTATAGGGATCTATTTCATAATCTTGGATGTAAAAAAAATTGCAAGGAATAAGATGAGCCAACCCCTAAAAGATGTATCTAAACCCTAAATTAATAATATTTATAAAAGTGAGAAATCACATTTAAGTTCATAATGTAATAAATCAAATATGTGAAATAAATTTATTTGAAAAACTTAAAAATTTTGAAGAAGAGCTCTTGGGCCACTACAAGAAAATGGGTCAATAGCGACCAAAAAAATAGAGACAAAAATAAATTGGTCGCTAAAGATATCTTTTAGTGACCAAAAATTAGTAAGGCCTCTAAATAATAGGGAAGAATATTAGCCACAAAAAAGGACGCTAATTTTGTCGCTAAAAATCTAGTGAATTTTTTTTCTTAAAAATATATAAGTCATTATAGTGACTAATTATTCTTTTTAATTGTGTACATAATCGTTTGCTTTGCATATATGTTAGGGGTCCAAGGGGGTAGCACCCTCTAGCGGGGTTTGACCTGCCCGGTCAAGTCGCGAGGTCAAGGGGCAGCGCCTCCAAAATTTTTTTTTTGTTGTAATAATATTTTTAAAATTCAAATTAATAAATAAAATGATGAATTCAAATTAATATTTATATTTTTATGATGATAAATCTAATAATTTATTGATGGATTAAATTAATTAAAAGATATAATATCTAAATTTCATCAATTACTTTTTAATATAAAATTATAAATTATACCAAACCCTACTCTCACGATCTTCATCTCAGGCACGTGAACTTCTCCCATTTTCACCCTAGCTACCTCTTTAGCCACGATATCAAACTGCAATCGCCAGCCAGGGGCAGAACCATTCAGGTTTGAGGGGGATTCGTTCCAAACGAGCAAATTTACACACAAGAATACATAGAAAAAGGAAATAAAATAAATTTCTCGGCAAGTCGACCGTTCCATACGAGGAAATTTGCCTTAGAAGGGGTAGCAGAAGCATTTTACTAAAAAAAAAAAAAAAAAACTTAGAAGAGGGCCTTTTTTGTAATTTTGCCCCCTTAAAATATTTATTTTGCCCTAATCGAACCGTTCGCTCTCTCTGTCTCTGGCATTCATCCCGATCCCGCACAGTCGCTTCAAGCCTCCGACCCCGTTTCTCTTCTCTGGCGAACCGCGAGCGAGAGATCTCCCTCGACGCCGACGGCTTTGTCTAGTCCCTTCCACCTTCATCGCTTCTTCTGTTGGTTCCACCTTTGGGCTTCGTCTCTTCTTCAACGTCGACGGGCGACGCCTCTGCCCGCAGGACAGCAGGCGTTAAATCCTCTATTCGGTATTCCACATTTCTTTTCTTCTTAATATTGATAGTTCGAGTATGTATGATTAAAATATGCTTTCAACTGTTTGTTGGGTGATTCCGTCATTGCTTGTCTTCATCTGGTCAGCGGATTTCTGGTTCATTTTTTTTCATCTTCTATAGTTTTGTTGGATTATGTGGTTAACAGGTATCATTTTGCATTACTTCAATATGTTGATTGGATTATGAGGCTTGAATGACTTGTCTATTGATTTATCTCTATTCTTAGTTAGTCTTTTTGAATCCCCTCCTAGCACTGTCCAAAATTCACATGACAATTTTTGCCACCAAGATCTCCCTCTCAAGAATAAAAATGGTTCTAATGGTTGACGTTTTTGTTGAAAACAATTAATTAAAGGAAAAGCCTCTTTTGGCTATGTTTTGGTAATTTACCTAATATATATATTAGTTGCATCTTGACTGTTTGGTTTAGGTGGTGTTGTTAAGGAATTGATTTGACCAAGTAAATTTGAACGTGTGTATTTCCCTTTATGATTTTGTACTTAAAATTTAAGTGCGTACAATTTTAAATTTGGTTATTCTTCAAAATTTCCTCAATCAAATAAATGGTGAAGCCTATTTTCGTTTTAATTTTGTTAATATTTTAATTTCCACTTCTCTGTCATTATTCCTGCACAATGTGTAATGCAATACACTTCACTTTCTTTAAATTTCCATTAATAGTCCTTATTAGGCAGCTAAATATATATTCGGAGTAGAAGGGATTGTTGTGTAAGCATCATGGCTTTGAGTTATTCAGTAAATTTTTTTGGTTCAGCGTCCATTACGAATCATTAATGTCGAGTGCTTAGTTTGTTTAGAAGATGAAGGTGTGGGAACTGATTGCGAACGTTCTTATTCTCATTATTTTAAAAGAGCATGGTTTCTTATCTTTCCATATCTTGCATCTTTTAATTACTTACACGACTGAAGTTTGAAGTGGATTTCAAAAAAAAAAAAAAAATTGATGTTGGTAACTTGGAAGGGAGTATGAATTGTAAATTTCAAACATTCAAAAAAGTGCGTGAATAGTATAAGATGTGTGAGGATATGAGCTACTATTCTTGTAAAATGCATAATAGTCTGAAATTCTCTCTTGATAAGAGTTGATTCTTCTAAAACAGGTAATAGTCTCTCACTTATGCAAGTTTGAGGGCTTTTGTGTTCATTTATAATTTTTATATGTAGTTTGAACCCCGCCAGTGGGCACTGCTCCCTTGGACCCCGGCATATCTGCAGGGGCGCTGCCCCCCTTGGGACCCCCGGCATATCTACAAAATATCTAGACTTTTACTTATAAGTCCCCCCCCCCCCCCCCCCCCCCCCCCCCCCCCCCCCCAATTTTAAGGCTGGTTCCGCCCTTGTCTCCAACTGCAATCGACGGAGCGGCCACGACCTCTTCACGCGTTGATATGAGTTTCTTCACTCAGTTCTTCGAACAATCTCGCAGTTTCCACGGCCCCCATTTTGAGAAGAAGGCTGATTTAAAGGGTGGTAAAACAACATAATTTATTAACATTTTTATAAGTTCTGTTCTAGTTGTTATGTTTTCTACTTCTTGCAATGAAAACTTAGAGAACCTATGCATTTATATTTTAAAATGATGTGCTTTCTTTTTATTGTAGAGCATGGACTATTTTCAAGGACATTTGGAAGTTTTCTATAAATAGTATTATTTGATTATTGTTCTATACCATAATTGAATTGACTCGGTCATACTTTAGGTGACATTTCTTCATAAAGGATTTGATGAAACACGCCGGCTTGGACTTAGTAGTGAAACTGAGAAGGTTTAGAGCTGTCTTATCCCTATTCTGCTGATGCAACTTTTAGTGCTTAAAACATGAATCTAATAATTCTTATACAAATGACATTGTGGATCACCTTTCGTGAATGTTCATTTCACATGTGCTTACGCACCACTCTTTCATTGGCTAATAACAAGCAGGTCGTGAGAAATGTGTCCTCTCTTGGTGAGACAGGAATGCTGGTTGTTGATTCCTTGGTAAGTAGAAGATATTTGATTTAACTGTGTTTGTTTAATGCTTTTTATGGATATTCTTGATCTACTACATATTCTTCTACAATGAAGATATATTGTAGGTGCCGGGTGGTCCTGCATACAAAAAAAAAATGGAGCTTGGCGATATTTTTATTTGCATAAATGGGGAGGTGAGGCTTCTTGTATTGAGTTGTGTTGTAGTCTTCTTCAAACTATCTTTTGAGATTTCATATTTATTGCATGTATCATCAATAGATGCCATTGTAAATGGTTAAACAGGCAGGTCTTGGAAATTCAGGTAGGTATATTATGCTTGCATTCATAGCACATCATCTAATGTTCTTTTTTTTCCTCGTCATTGGAAAACATCTATATCCTTGATTCCTTTACCTTTTGTATAGTATAAATTATATATTCATCTTTGACGTACTGATTTTACTTTGAAGGTCTGCATACTTTCAGTGTGAATTTGAAGGCAATCATTTCCTATTGTGAACTGACTTCCATTGTTGCACAGTTCAGTTCATATCATCTTTCTATTCTTATTTTAATGCAACATTAGAATTTATAATTATTTCTTAAATGTTGATGAAGCTACTGTTTTCCTTTTTTAATGAAAATTTAATGCCAGCTTTGACAAATTTAATCAGTTCCTTGTTGATGCTCATTTTTTTAATAGAAAAAGTAAACACTTGGAAATAGCCTTGAAGCTATTTGCTTCAAGCTCATGATTTCCCTTTTGCTTTAAACAATAAGCTTATGCTCCTTATGGTTAAAACAGAACAAAGTCAACGCATTCCCTGAATTATATACAAAAGTTTTAATTGTACAAGCACTAGCTATGCAAAGGATTTTAACTTCTGGTCGATGTCGGATTACAATGAAGAGCCAAGGATTCTAGCCTCCCGTCATTTGATCTCATTGGACAATCAAGGAGCTGGTAAGCAAACAGGCCAGACTTGATTTCCTTCTCTTTATTAATTTGACCACACATGAAAATCATATTTGTTCATTTTCTTATTCATTAACTCGGTCTCTTCTGGAGTTCAAAGGCCATCTTCTCTTTATAAAGCAGTTCAATTTCCATAACTTACAAGCAAGTACAGAGCAGAGTAGCGAAAATGAGCCAGCTTTCTATTGTTGTCAGCGGCTCAGACGGGTCAGAATTGATAGCCTTCAGTGAAGAAGAAACTCTTGTGTTGAAATCGTGGAACGCAATGAAGAAGGATGTAGCTAAGCTTGGTCTCAATTTCTTCTTAAGGTAAGATGTGAAACTTTTCATCTTCAAGAGCTGTTTTACTGAACTTCACAACATGTATTAATTTTCAGGATATTTGAGATTGCACCCTTGGCTACAAAGCTCTTCTACTTCCTACGAGACTCACAGATTCCTCTTGAGAAGAACCCCAAGTTCAAAGGCATGCAATGTCTGTTTTCATCATGGTAGTTTGCTAACACCCCCAATCATCTTCCTCACTCGTGCAGAGTTCATGACCATTATTGTTTTATTAAGATAATTGTTGTGATTACACACCTTTGTTTTACAGATATTATTAGATGTTATCATTTTGTAAACATTAAGATTTTATGGGGATTATATTTTTTGTATTAATTGCTGGATGTATTTGTAAAAGTATATGAATGAATACAATTTTTATTTTCTCCTAGAAAATTTTTAACAATGATACTCATGAATAAATATAATTTTTTTTATTCTAAGCTTTTTATTATTATTATTGTCTCAAGCTAATAAAATTTGTATTATTTCTCTATTATGTAATTTATTTAATTAATTGCAATATAAAGAAGTGATGGATTGATCTTAATTGTTATAGCCAATGCATAATAAATGGATAATAATTTTATTTACTAAATATAAAAAATTTTTATATGCATAAATATATATATATATATATATATATATATATATATATATATATATATATATATATATATATATATATATATATATATATATATATATATATATATATATATATATATATAAACACTTAATGTAATTAAAATGGCATGTGATTTTTTTGGTTGATAATTTTGCGATAAATTTTTATTTTGGTCGCTATAGGAAAAATATAATAAATAAAATTAATTATTAAAATTATTAAATAGCATCCAAATAAATATTCATTAGCGTCCAACAAAATGGTCACTAATATGTTCAATTTTAGCGACCAATACTAATTAGTGGTCGCTAATTTAGCGGCCTTAAAATTTTTTTGGTCGCTAAAAGCCTCAGCGACGAGGCTACTGCGACAAATTAGCGACCCAAATATTTTTTGTCGCTATTTGCTTTAGCGTCCAAATTAACATTTTTAGCGACCAATTTTGTTGGTCGCTAATTACCTATTTTCTTGTAGTGGGCACTGATTTGGTGTGCATAGTACGTAGCACTAGGCTATGAACAATATATAAATATATATTTTTTATTAATTTATAAATATTATAATATTATATTTCTACTGAAAATCATTTATAGAATTCCAATGTCATAAGAGTAGCTATCAAAATAATGAAGAAAGAGTCATTAAACTAAGTTATAATAATAAAAAGAGGAGCATAAAAAAGTATATACAACATACTGTGCTAAAATAATGATGCAGAAGTGTTAATAGATCAACCTCAAAAGGATCCAAAAAAAGTAAAATACATGGAGCTATAATCCATTAGATAACAACTATTTAAAAAAGGTGATTGCAAATATCATAGACTCTTGATTTTTATTTCTTTTTTATATTTTGATTCTATGGCTAAACATTCAATTTGATTATTTGAAACAAGTTTTGAGGGCATGAAGTTTTGGATATATTATATTTATAATTCCTATAAAGCCCTATATTATACACACAATAACATTCACAATAATAAATATAATCATTTTGATAGCATGATGGCTTTGAAAAATAAAGCTAAATTTCAGTGTTTGAATTAAAGTTGGATCAAAGTGGAACAAATTACCACTTGGTTGAACATCTCTTAGTAGCTATTATGAGAACGAGAAAAAAAATTGTGAGATTTATAGCTTATTGCACAAAGAACATATTAAATACTACGTTAGATACTCCTTCCTATTAAATTATCTATCATTTCAAGTTCATTTAGCCAAGCAACTTACGCAAATATTGACTACTTTAGAGATATCCTTATATATCATGCATAGCTAGTCAATGTGAGACTGTGAGTTTTTGAGTTAGTATATTTTAGTTTTAACAGCAAGAATGTTTTCTTTCCCATTTCATATAACTATTAATCTCAAAGGAAATATGGATTTTTGTATATTGGAACATTCATGAGGATAATGAAAGTTTATCAATCTTAGTTAATAAGAAAATTATGCACTCATAATTGAGATAAATTGAGAAAAAAACTCTTATTTGAAATGATTCTATTAGTGTGATACGTATGTTACATATGATACGCTTCCACATAATTTGAGGTTATATTTATATAATATGATAGATCAAAATTATGCAAGATGACTTTTACAGTAGATTTAGAAGGAGCTTTGGGTTAACAGATGTGCCATTAAGAGAACTTTGACAGTTTATTTTATCATTCTTATTACAGAAGATGATATATTTTTTTTGGAAGTTGAAACTGACATTCTAGAAGATGAATAAAAATCTCGATAGAGATGTCAGACATTAATGATATTAGAGTTGAAAGGATATAATCTTATTGGTATTGACAGACGTCAATGTCATTGGTAATGACAGACGTTGAAGCTGTTGAACATAACTATCTTTTTTTGTCAATAGTGAGAGTCTTAGTTGATGTCAATAATGTGAGCTATGCTTATAAGTAATGGCAGACGGTTAAAATATAATTTAAAGCTCTTAGATTTAGCTTGAGATGAATTTAGTATAAATCATTTATATGTTATATTTATTTAAAAATCTATTTATGTACATATTTAAAAATTTTAAATGAAAAAGCACCAAAGGAAATCTTTTTAAACCCTAAATTAAGGCCGAGGAGTTTTCTTGTCGTTTCTTTGTAGGCCTTTTCATGTGGCTGCCTAAGAGGAAACCTATATATGTATGCAATTATTCTTGGAAGGAATAATTGTTGTAGCTGTGCTTATGGCTTTGGAGCCACATGGAAGCCACTGGCTCTACACAATCAAGATAATATGGTTTCATCTCAAGAGTTTTTTTAATAAAAAATTTACTTAATTAACACTAAAAAATATCCTATTTATAAATATTTAAGATTTATTATTTTCTTAATCTACCTCTCCACTAATCCTATCTCACATGAAAAAAAAGTAATTTTACCCTTTTTTTTTGGACATTTAGGCCATTTAAAGCAAAAACTCACACACACAACCCATACACAGAGACTCGAACCCAAGACCTCTTAGTTGGAAGCGTAAGCTGTCAACCAACATGCCAAGGTGAGTTGTGTAAAAAAAAAAAAAAAAGTGGTTGTTGTGATCCGATCTTATTAGATAAGGGGATTGATGAGACCAGTGGCAAGATAAGAGTAATTTTGTCAAAAAAAAAAGGAAGAGGCAATGACAATAAGAGTTCATTGGGGAAAACCATTGATGCTATATTTGATGTTTGCAGTTTTGAAAATCTTTACTTCAAAAATATGAAAATAAGATATTATTTGGGACAACTTTATTATTGCTTTTTCAAAATAGCTTTTTAACACAAAAATTTAATAAAACCAGGGAAAAAGCAATACTAATCTAGACTTCGGTTTTGTTTGGGACGGCTTTCTTGCCGCTTCTTAAAGCTGCTTTTTTAGTATAAATATTAAAAATTTCAAACTAAAAAACTGATTTAAGTAGTAAGAAAGCTGTCCTAAACAAAGACTTCATTTGAGACGGCTTTCTTGCTGCTTCTTGAAACAGCTTTCTAGTTTAAAAGTTAAAATTTTTGTACCGGAAAGCTATTTTAAGAAGCAGTAAGAAAACTATCCCAAACGAAGCCCTAATTGAAGCAATTGATCTACTCAACCTAGATTAAAAAAAAAGGTAGATACTATCCTCTTATATCAAATTTCAATAATTGATCTAGAACATAAGATAGTAGCAATGTAATTATAGGCCAAGCCCACGAAATTAATGGGCATTTTTATTGATGTTGCGTTGGCCCATAATAAAATCACCATTTTGAAATGAATCTACAAGCCCAGAACTTGTGCATAAGAATTTGTCCGTGTAATATTATTACAAATATAGAATCCCATGTGATGCTTCAAAACTCATATTGGCACTGCTCTTTATTTGATTCGAATTGAATTATAATGATAACATGTCTATATAACGATAAAATAATATAATAATTAAGAAAAATAGTTGTTTGTACACGAATGCGTGAGTTATACCGAGTACTCAGTAAATTATGGACAACTGAAAATCTTCGTTTTCGAGAGGGATGATCAACTCCGCAAATATCGATCGAAACTTGAACCCGTGTATAGGTATGCAATTTGAGAAAGCACAACAATGGAAATGGGTAGTCAGTATTATCATGCGATGCTCTGATACCAAATGTTGAAATTTTTTTGAAAGAAAGGTAGATAGGTAAGCAACTGGTTATGGAGAATTTTAAGTGAGAGAATAGAAGAATTTTATAACAAAACTTTTGCTAAATAATTTTAAGCTTAACTTAATTACAATATGGAGACTTCTATAGCATAGCAATTCTAAAGTCTTTTTTATTTATTATAATTATTCTAGATCCTTCTAGAAACACCACTTTAGAGTCCTCTTTATTTATTACAAATACTCTAGAATATTTTTTCTATAAACAAAACTCTAGTATATATAGAATACTATAAAAATCTTGAGCTACAAGGCGAATCTTGCCATGAGCAATGATGCTTGCCATCAAAGTTTACTTGATTTTGAATGTCCATTGGAAGTCTATGACGATTTTATTGCTCTTCTGTTTTACTGCCCTACCCGTTTATTCCTACAGCACTCTAATTCTTTCATTTTTTCTTCCCAAGGAATGATAGAATTAGATACAAAAATGATATCAACATGTACCTTAAATGAAAATACTCCTCAATTTGAGCGTTCATTGACAGCAGGAATTAAGAATAAATAAAAATAATTGCCTGTTAAAACTGCCTGACAACACTATAAAGCGGTAGGATGCGGAGAAACTACAGGTTAGAAAGATGATGATGAGTAAACATCATAATGACGAAACAAGCAAGAAAGTAAAAACAGCATAAAAGTAAATGACACAAGGATCAACATCGAAAAACTCAAAATAGGAAAAAAAACTATGGTGAGCACTACATCAAGAAATTAACTATTAAAATTGGGAGAAATAAGTATAGATCTTTCTTCTATCTCACTCTCTCCTTGTTTCTCTTCTCACATGCATCGTTCTCACACTTGCCATAACTAAAAGTACAAGAGAAAGCCAAGTAAAATAACTCAAAGGGATGCAACCCTTCAGAAAACGAGAAATAAAACTGTCCAGTCCGTCTCGCAGCACTACAATACCAGTTTTGAAGCGTTGCGGTGCTCAAGCCTATGTCTTGAACATCTGCGGCGCCATATCTTGGTTGTTGCGGTGCTATGTTATCTGTTGTTCAACGGTGGGCTGCTCGGGAATGATGTGTCGGGGCGCTCAGGAATATAATACTAGGGCGCTTAGGTACCCAACACAGAGGAGTTGCACCAAAACCCAAGCAGGGGGTAAACCCCTGCACCCCCAATATATACAACAAGGTCTGAGATCCGAGACAACATAATAACCAGATTAATCAACACAATCAAATTCCACACATGACAATTCATATAGCAATTATTACTTAAAATTAAAGTTACCATAACTTTTAATAAAATTTGTTCTAAAATTTCTATGTAAAAAATAACTAAGGGTTCGTTTAAGAGAGCTTCTTTATTACTTTCTAAAGCATTTTTCAAGTACAATAATATCTTAAAAATAATGAGAAAGTAATGATCAAATGCTATTTCAAATAGGAACTCTTTTTTACTGCTTTTTAAAACAAATTTTTAGTTTAAAATGATTTTAACTAAAAAAAATTTGTGTACTGAAAAACTTTTTTAAAAAAAGCAAAAAAAGCCGCCCAAATAAGGCCCAAGTTATTTTTAAGTACAAAAAGCAGCTTTCCACCCAATTTTTTTAATGCCGTGATAAAATAGTATCCAAATAAAATTATAATTGCTTGAGATAGAAATTTCCCAAACAAATTCTAAGCCATTTTTTTTTTCATAATCATGACCCAATCAACTTGAGATAGAATATTTAACAACCTTAGAATAATTCCTATATACATTTTTTCGAGCTTGATGGTTGCCTATTCGCCTGAGAAAGATCCTCTGCAAATACTATGATTTGTGAATTCCTAATTTGAAAGAAAAATAATAATATCCTCTTAATTATTGGACTGCAAATAATATTATTGCCGATTAACGTACGTGAGAAAGATTCTCTTCGTATTTGGCTAGTCATCATAAATGCCCTTCCTCTTCTCACAGAGAAATTATTGGGTGTGGAGTGCGGACGTAGCTCTGTGTGTGCAAACGAATTGGTTCGCGCCACGTGGAGCCCACCTTGACCCCACCGACTTGAAAAGAACGTGTGCTCTGTTTACCCGATAACCCGATAACACGAACCATCCGAACTACTTGAAAAAATGCGCGGTACCTAGTAGTGCCGAGCGGTACCTAGTAGTACCGAGCGGTACCTAGTAGTACCTAGATGCGGTAAAATAAAGAATAAACTCTAACAACAAACCCTAGATCTACAATAACTTATGGAACTTAGAATGCTTACAGAAATATGCCAAATCCTAGAGAGTACCCACCTCTAGGTACTACTAGGTACCGCTCGGTACTACTCGGTACTACTAGGTACCTCTCGGTACTACTAGGTACCGCGCATTTTTTCAAGTAGTTCGGATGGTTCGTGTTATCGGGTAAACAGAGCACACGTTCTCTTCAAGTCGGTGGGGTCAAGATGGGCTCCACGTGGCGCGAGAACCAATTCGTTTGCACAAACAGAGCTACGTCCGCATTCCGCACCCAATAATTTCTCCTTCTCACAAGGATCAAAATCCCTTCTATAGTTGATTGTTGCCTATGCACTTCTGACTTCACTATTTTTTAAAGTAATTTTCTAGTAAAAAAAAAATTAATTTTAAGAATTTTATTTTTAAAATGATTAAAAAAACTGTCCGAAATAAAAATTGAATTAAACGCTTAACTTATGCCCCATCACATATCAATATAATTAATCTAAATTTATGAGTAGCTGGCATATGTCAATTTCCGCCCTCTATTACGTGAGATCTTGAGCTCTTCGAACAAGTGGAAGAAATCCTCACTAACAACAAGTATATATAATGAACTCGTTTCTATAGCAAACCTTGCAAACCCTTGTGATAGTGCGATGATGCAGCCCCAACTTAGGCTTCATTTGGATAGTTCTTGTTGCGGGTTAGAAAATATGTGGTGATAGTTATAATTCTACGTCTTACGTCTAGTATTGTACGGATATCCAGCTCACATATTGATAACACAAAATTTTTTTATGTGGAAAATATTGAAGAGGGAAAAACCACGGGGTTTGGCCAAGTTGAAAATGACTTCACTAAAATTAGAGTAGATTACAATGGGCTGACTCATCCTTCAGAGATTAGATTACAAATGCCAACAATATGGTTGAAATCTAGTGACAAACGGGGATAAAAATATGGCGTCACTTGGTGGTCCTGCAAAACTTTGAGTGTCAGGTGGTGGTTTGGTGGAACTCAGGTCGTTGCGTGGTGGTCTGGCAGAACTCAAGGTGTCCGGTGGTGGTTCGATGGAGCTCAGGGCGTCAGGTGGTGGTCCAAGAAAATTTCAGGCGTCAGGTGGTGGTCCGACGGAGTTTAGGGAGTCAGGTGGCTGTCCGGCAGAACTCAGGGCGTCAGGTGATTATCCGACGGAACTCCAAGCCCCAAGTGGTGGTCTGGCGGAGCTCAAGGAGTCAGGTGGAACTCAGGGCATCAGGTGGTGGTCCGACTAACTCCATGCGTCAGGTGGTAGTTCGGCTAAGCTCAGGGCGTCAGGTGGTGGTTCGGCGAAACTTCAGGGCATTAGGTTGTGGTCCGGCGGAACTCAGGGCGTCAGGTGATGGTCCGAAGGAACTCCAAGCTTCAAGTGGTGGTGAGGAGTGATTTGGATGGAGGTCAATATTGAATTACTTGATTGTAGATCGTTTACTAGACATTTGAAGGTCTTAATGATGTCGGAATTCAGTGATCTTGGGCTCATTCGATTCATCTCATCGAGCCGCTAAATTCAACTATAAGAATGTTGCTTTTGAAAATCATTTGGTCACCCAAATTATGGTTCTAATTGTCCAATAGTTCTTCGGGCCCTTGATTAGGACCCATTTGGGTTCGAATTGAGTCAAATTTGGTGTCATTTGTTTCGTATTTTTGAGATGTTCAGTTCGACTATGTCAGAACAGCAACTTTAGATATTAAAAATGTCTATTAATATATTTGTATTCTGCTGTCCAATAGAAACAAAACACATGTATAGCTAATGTTCTCCATGTCTTTATATACCCGTGTAATAGATTAGCTGAGTAATAAAAAGTTTTACATTCTTCCTTCTTCTCTGTAATGTGTCATCTTCTTCCTTCTTGATCTTCTGCTTCATATCCTGATATTCAACATGGTATCAGAAGCGGTTTGATTCTCTGGGCATAGTTTTTCGCATGGCTTCTTCGTCATCCACCACGGCGATCGCCTCCGGCGACAAGTCCGACAAATTTGCCCTCTATCCCTCCCTAAAATTCGTTGTTTCCAATTTAAAATCCTTGGTTCCTCATCATCTCTCTTCGGAGAGCTATTAGATCTGGCGAAATCAGATACTCAAACTATTCAAGGCTAATGGCTTTGAGGAGTTTCTTGAATCAATGTCGGCGTCGACTTTGTCTGGCCACGATCAAAATCAAGAAAATGAAGATCCAAATGTTCGCAATGCAAACTGGATCCTTACAGACCAAAATCTCGCGGCAGCCATTTGCTATACAATATCAGCTCCGGTTCTTCCATATATTATGCATCTAGAGACATCTGCGGAAATATGGCAAGCGTTGCAAACACGGTTTCAGTCGTCGAGTAGATCAAAGGTGATTCAGCTCAAAAATGAGCTACACAACCTCTCTATGAACACCTTATCTATGCAGGCTTATCTTGCTGAAATCAAGAAACTCGTGGACAACATCGCCTCCGCTGGTGCCAAGATGGATACCGAAGACATCATTCTTCATATCATGAACGGCCTGCCTGCCTCGTATCAATCGTTCAAGACTTACATCCGAACAATGCAAACTCCGCTCACTCTTGATGCGCTCTATGCTCTACTTATCTCTGAAGAAATTCATGTTCAAGCGGACTCTCAACGTCTCGCTATTCCTCAAGATACCCAGACTGCTCTCTACTCGAACAGGGGTAGAGGACGCCGAGGCAGAGGACGTTCATCTCAACCAAATCAACCTGTTCATAAATAGAGCACCAAATCTTCTCTCGTCTGCCAAATCTGTACAAAAAGGGGACACACAGCTGATATCTGTTGGCACAGACACAATGCCAACTACGTTACTCCAAGAACCACACCAGATACAAGTAACGCGCTTCTTGCCACGTCGGAATCATCCTCTACAGACTGGTATTTAGATTCGGGCGCCTCGTCTCACATGACAAATCGTCTTGATAATCTTACGCAAAGCTCGGTCTACAATGGTTCTGATCAGGTAACAGTGGGTGACGGCAGATCGGTTCCTATAGCTCACTCTGGGACAGGTCTGCTACCCACGTCGGATCGTAAGCTTCGTCTCTCAAATTTACTTCATATTCCATCCATCTCATATAATCTCTTGTCTATTTCCAATTTGGTTAAAGATAATCAAATCTCTATAACATTTGATCCTAATGGCTATGTGTTTAAGGATTTGCATACTCAAACAACTCTGTTCAGAGGACCGTGTAGGAACGGTCTCTACCCACTCTCATCCTCTTCTGTCTCGCACCAGCATCAAGCTCTCTCGGCAATTCCTCAACGGGCCATCTACTGGCACTTCAGGCTTGGTCACCCGCATAGCCAAACGTTGCAAGCTATTTCCACTAATAATCCTCAGTTACACATACCGCATTATGTTTCAAATTGTAGTTGGTGTAAAAGTTGTAAAGGTCATAAAATGTCTTTTGTCAAATCTATACATAGATCTACTAAACCTCTTGCTCTTGTTCACTCGGATGTTTGGGGACCATCTCCGGTCTCCTCGCATCAGGGTCTGCGTTACTATCTCATTATAGTGGACGATTATTCTCATTATACCTGGATTTTTCCTTGCTTACTCAAATCTGACGTTTCACAGCTGTTTATGAATTTTATTCTGTTTATTGAAAACCAAATGGATAGCAGAATTAAAGTAATTCGTACTGATGGTGGAAAGGAATACGTCAATAATACATTTCGCAAATTTCTACAATCAAAAGGTATTCAACACCAAACCTCATGCCCGTACACTCCGGAACAAAACAGAGTAGCTGAACGCAAGCACAGGCATGTGGTGGAAACTGCTCGGACTCTCTTACACACTGCCTCCATGCCACTATCATACTGGCCTGAAGCAATCAATACAACGGTCTACATTATAAACAGGCTCCCGTCTCCAACTACTAACAATATACCTCCTCTCAAACTCATGTTTAATATCACACCTGAGTACTCGCATCTAAAGACATTTGGATGCGAGTGCTTTCCTCTTCTACCACCTCATACTCGCACAAAACTTCATCCTAACTCTGTATCTTGTATTTTTATAGGTTATATCGATACGCAAAAAGGATACCGGTGCTTAAACAAAAATACTAATCGTATCTACATCTCTAGACATGTTCAATTCTCAGAGGATTCCTTTCCCTTCAAGCAAAGCGTCACTACTATACATCAACAAGCACAGCATGTTCCGGCTCCACTCCTTGTTCCAATTTCAACACTTCAGCAAACTAATACACCCTGCCAAAACACATCAGATAATGCTCCTTCCATCTCTTCACCTCATTTACATACTGACTCTAGTAACAGATCCCCGACGTCTATACCCTCTGCTCCGAACACTAGTACCAGGGAGGCAGTCAAACATCCCATGCTCACTCGAACACAAACTGGATCACTCAAACCAATTTGTCGCCTTAATCTTCTACATTGTGGCGAGTCGGCTGCTACAGCACCTACACCAACTTCATACAACACAGCCAGCAAGCACCTGGAATGGCGTAAAGCTATGGCATCCGAATTCTTGGCTCTTCAACAACAGGGTACATGGCGTCTGGTTCCTCCGCCTTCTAATGCATCTATTCTTGGCTGTCGATGGACGTTTCGCAAGAAACTCAATGAGGATGGATCTATTGCAAGATTCAAAGCGAGGTTGGTTGCTCAAGGCAATCATCAAGAATTTGGACTTCACTACGGCAAGACATTCAGTCCTGTTGCCAAGTTTCCAACCATCCGAATCCTCTTCACCGTGGCACTGTACAATGGCTGGCAAGTTCAACAATTAGATGTGTCCAATGCATTCTTGCATGGTAATCTGGAGGAAACAATATTCATGAAGCAACCGAAAGGATTTGAAGACACAACACATCCAAATCATGTGTGTCATTTACAAAAGGCACTCTATGGTCTAAAACAAGCTCCAAGGCAGTGGTATACCACATTTACAACCTATCTGATCAGCATTGGTTTTACCAATAGCAAAGCGGATCCTTCCCTCTTAACGCTTCATCGGAACAGCACTCACATCTACTTGCTCGTCTACGTAGACGACATATTAATCACGGGAAGTGACATAGGCGTTATTTCCACGCTTATCCAAAGTCTTGGATCCCGATTCACGCTCAAACAACTGGGTCCTGCGAAGGATTTTCTGGGTATGCACATACAATCCTCACCAAATAAGTACTTCCTCTCTCAATCTAAATATGCTTTGTCTCTTCTTGAACAAGCAAATTTAATTAATTGCAATCCAATTGCCAATCCCTGCTGTACAAAACAGCCAGCTGCAGCTACTGCTGATGCAACTCTCTCCGATCCTTACATGTATCGCCGCCAGACTGGAGCATTGCAGTATCTGACTCTAACAAGACCGGACATTGCATATGCTGTTAATGTTCTATCTCAGCACATGCATGCTCCGAAACCCTCTCACACTCTTCTTCTTAAGCGCTTACTCAGATACATCAAAGGAACGGTATCTTACGGATTACCGATTACCAAGTCAAATCTTCAGCTTCGCACTTTTTTGGATGCAGATTGGGCGGGTGATGCTCTCACTCGCAAATCCACCTCAGGATTCTGCACTTTCTTAGGAGATACACTTGTTTCGTGGACGGTAAAGAAGCAAACGACAGTCTCACGCTCTTCCACTGAGTCCGAGTATAGAGCTCTTGCGGCAGCTACCGCTGACATCATATGGTTAAAACGACTGATTGCAGATTTCAACATCTCTCATAAGGATCCTATTGAGGTATACTGCGACAACACCTCAGCAATTGCATTAGCAAACAACCCGGTATTTCACGCAAGGACCAAACACATCGAAATCGATCATCACTTCATACAGGATCACATTCAACAAAATACAATTCGTTTATTACCTATTAGCACAGTAGATCAAGTGGCCGATATTTTCACCAAGCCATTGTACACATCAAGATTCAAGACTCTCAGAACCAAACTAACAATCACTTCGGATTCGTTAGTTTGCGGGGGGCTGTCAGAACAGCAACTTTAGATATTAAAAATGTCTATTAATATATTTGTATTCTGCTGTCCAATAGAAACAAAACACGTGTATAGCTAATGTTCTCCATGTCTTTATATACCCGTGTAATAGATTAGCTGAGTAATAAAAAGTTTTACATTCTTCCTTCTTCTCTGTAATGTGTCATCTTCTTCCTTCTTGATCTTCTGCTTCATATCCTGATATTCAACAGACTATATGTTTGTTGAAACCAGAGTTCTGATAGTCCCAATTTTAATTTTGGAAGTTTCAAATTTGATTTTACCTCGAGATTGATGCCCGTGCATGATAATTTTTTGATTATGTATCAATTCTATTACTTATTTCTACATTAATATTTTAATATAATTTTTTTAAAATATTATAGAAAAGAATTATAAAAAATTATCTTAAAAGAAGCCTTAGTACTGCCCAATATCGACGTGGCTCATTCTCATGCCATCCACACGGAATAATACCAGAATCGGCCACTTCCACTTCAACATTTAAAAAGAATTAAAAACAAATTTCAAGAATATTTTCTTTATTTTTAAAAGATAAATATTTTTTAGAAAAAAAAAATATTTTCCTTCATATTTTATTTATTTATTTCCAGAAGTGTTTTTATTTTCCTGATCATTAATTAGAGCTATGCGAAATTAAGAAAGTTAATTTCGAATATATATATTTTAATAATTTATAATTTTTCTGTTATAAAGAATTTATTCCCTTTATTTAATATTTTTTATTATTAGATTATGTTCCATTATTTTTTATTAAATAAACTAGTTAATATAATATAAATTTTGTTTAATTTTATTCTAAATTTGAAGACGAAAATCTAACATTTTTTTAAAATAATATAATGACGTACAAATCCCATTTCTTCGGAAAAAGACGACATTATCTTTCAAAAAAAATAAAAATAAAACCTTACAGATTTAAAATCAATTCCAGTGACACAAAACATATTATACAATCATCAAAATATAATTTTTTTTTCACCACAAATTATTCCTCATGTACTAATCCTTCTTACTAGAAAAAAAAAAACTTAATTAAAATACATATTTACTTTGATCGTAGTAAGACTCATCGATTACAGGCAACAGCTTCTACACTTACAGCAATAACGCCACTTCAACAGCGCTTCACAAACCAGGAACAGATCCAACCATCTACGGATCGAAAAATAAGCCCTCAAATCTCAGCCTTAGAAGCCTTGACATCCACACCGCCCTTATTACCCGCCTCCACAATCTCCACAACCCTAGCCTCCGGCTTCTTCAGATGCTCGGCGAGCTTCGGCACCGTGATCCTCAACACTCCGCTCTCCATCTGCGCCCCGATCCGCTCAATATCGGCGTTCCACGGCAGACGGAACCGCCGCCAGAACTTGCCAGTGGGTCGCTCGGCTCGATGCCACTTCTCGCCCTCGGCCTCCTCCTCCGACCGCCGTTCGCCGCTCACACGCAGCACGCGTCCTTCCTCCACCTCGATCTTGACGTCATCGCGGCGTATGCCGGGGATGTCGAGGGAGATGATATGGGCTTTAGGGGTTTCTTTCCAATCGGCGCGGGCGAGAAGGGAGTCCGAAGCGGAGTTGGGTACGGCGAGGAGCGGCGGATCGGGGAGGCGGAAGGGATCTTCGGCGGCGAGCAGGGCGTCGAAGATGCTGCTGCGGGTGAAAGGCGTGAGGGCGTTAGGGGTAGGAAGACCTAGGGCGACTGCGAGGACGATGAAACATACGGTTGCAAATGAGGTTCTCATTGCTGGGGTGAAATGCAATCTGGATGATAGAACTGCAGGTAGACTAGCGTGAGAAGCGATTGGAATTGGTGACGATATGCTGTAGATGCCTCATTTGAAGGATTTACGGAATATTTATAGGAAGGAGGGGTAGGAAGAACTGAAGAAGGAAGGAGAAATTTCCAGAACGGGATATGAAGGCGAAGTCCTGGTTCTTCTAGTAGGTTCTGGTTTATATAAGGGCAAATTTTCGAAATAAGCAACATTAATAATTAAACTATAAGATTAAGCATGATCATTAAAAAATTTAATTTTAGGCAAAGTCGTTTGTTTAAACGGCGACTTAGGTGCGACCAAACAACAGCGTGACAGCTGATGTGGCGAAGGCAGATTTAAGTATAAGTCGCCCGCGTAACGGGCGACTTATAAGTCGCCGTGTTAAGCGGCGACTTAGGCTTATCTCATTTATTTGCCTTTCCCTTTCCCGATCCCGATCACTTTCCTCTTCGCCATTTCCAGATCCTGCTGCTCCGCCTCCGCCCGTTCGTCGCCGGATCAGGTAATGTGAAGTTTTTTTGATGCATTTTTTTTGTTAAATTAGTTAGATTTATGTTGATTATTGTTTATTTTTCTTAGAGAAGTAAAAAAATATGTGATTTACAAAGTGATTTTGTATGTTTTTTTTGTGAAACTCATATGGACTTGTAGTGTATTTGAAGATTTGCTTGTTCTCAACATAGATTTATGCATATAGGCTTAGAATGTATAAAATGTATTGTAGATCTGTGATTTAGGGTTAAATTCTTGCTTAGCTAAGCTTTCTTTAGGGTTTCAAATTTTATATAAAATGGGTAGAAGATATGTGCGGCTTATTCTTTTGAATCCTTTAATTTTAAAATTTAAATCGTTCGTTGAAAATTTAAATCGCATGTTGAAAAGCTAAATCGCATTTTTGCTTAGCTAACCAGAAATATCTGCAAATTTGATGATGAAAATTTAAATGAAGTTCTCCGTATTTGAGAAATAAAAATATTTAAATTAAAGTTAAATTATATAAATGCTAAAAATTTAATCCTTATTATAAATTTATTTCAATTTACATTAATTTTATTTTTAATGTTATTTTAATAATGATTTTTTATCAATTAGTTAAAATTTTTATGAATCTTATTTCATAATTTAAATTTTATTTTAACAGTATATGACTCACTAGTTATATTAAATAATATATTAAATAAAAATTGTAATATATTAATAATAATGATTATATACTATTATATTCTTTATATGGAGCCTTAATATAAAATTTAATATATTATTAAATTTTTATGTATTATACTTGATGATAATTTCTTGATGAAGTACCTCTCAAATTTAGGAGAAATTTTATAAATGAGGATGAGATCTACAATAATTTATGACATAAAATGTTGGCCATTAAACAAGAAGCGTAAAATTAAGGGTTGTAGAGATGAGGATACTACCGTGGATGAGTGACTTAACATGTAGAGAGAGAATGTGAAATAAGTATATATATGAAGAGTTGGAGTAGCTCCCATTGTAGATAAAAATAGAAAAAGTTGTCTTAGATGTTTTGATCATTGATGTATTCTCAAATAATTATCTTGATGAAGCATGAATCTTTAGGCAAAATCTAATTGAAGTTTCAAAAATTAAAATCAAGAGTATTCGAACTCCGATTTCAGCCAGCTTAAAATGTCACCATCCCATTTATTTGACTTTCAAGTGCATAGGAATATTCCCCTTCTCATTGGAGAAGGAGGAAGAAAGTATGTCTTCATTTGAGATCAATTTTTTTTCTAATTAGTCTAAATATGTCTTCATTTGAAGATTGTATAGTTCATATAAATATTTTACTCTTATATACTTTTATACTATTATATTTAGAGATAATATTAATTAAGATAAATATATATATTAAGAATTTGTGCTTTGTTTTTTTTTTTAGTAGAACGTACGAGCAGAATAATGAGTGGACGTGCTGCAACTTTCGTGCTCCTGTATGGAGGCGAGTTACATATTGATGAAAAATTTGCACCAAGTTATTCTGGGGGTAGGAATCGTCCGTTACATGTGCCAATAAATATAAAGTTAGAGCAGCTTAAGTTAAGGATCCTTAGAGCACTGAAGTTTGATCCTACAAAGTTTTCTGTGAACTTAATATGTCGAGTGCCTGTGGGAAACGAGTTTGTCGCTTCACATGTAGAAGATGACGATGTTTGTGAAGTTTTATTATGTCAAGCTGCAATAGAATTTCTCATCATGTATGTCGATGTCGAAGAAAAAATTATAAGTGAAGATAATATTGAGCCTCCAAATTCAGAAAGATTTGGTACTTCAACCCAAGTTGAAAGGGTTCAGGTGGCTAATACTTCAAGGTTTGAAGCAATAGAAGAAGTCCATCATTAGTGAGTTTCCTATTTCATGTTTAAGAAATAGATATGTACGAATTTATCTTTTTGATTAAGTAATGATTAATAAAAATTTTAATGTAGTGATATTGAAGACCAACAGACGCAGGATCCTCCTTTAGCGTCTGCACAAACAGTCCCTTCATATTGTTATGATTATGAGACTATGAGTAGTGGATCTAGTGAGCAGTGCTCTGATGATGAAGGTGTTGATCTATTACCAGTGGTCAACGATGGTGATGCAGTTGATAATGAGGAGATTAGAAATATTGTCCAAGATTATTGTACTAGATCTGTCGGCAGTACAGATACAATGGTAGCAAATAACGACTACGCCGAGACTTGTAGGACAACAGAAGAATGGGATAAGGAAGTTGACATTGATGCTGATTACGATGCGGTGATAGTAGAGGATGAGTTCTCGATTCCGAATGACTTAATAGAAGGGATGTGCTTCACAAGGAAAACAGATCTGCAATTTGCTTTACAAGGTTGGGCAATTAAAAATAGCGTGCAATATATTGTCATCGCATCGAATAGGACGAAATTTACAATTGTTTGTGCGAAGCATGATTGCCCGGTATATCCTTGCTTATGGCGACTTCACTCAGCTCAGAGTAAACGCTTAGGCGGTGTATGGAAAATCTCATCCATAAAGAACCAGCATAGATGTGTGTCTCCAATTCTTGATAGTGGCCACCGTCAATGCAACTCACAGTTTATAAGTTTCTATATTCTACCCACAATTAGGAAGCATATGGACTTGAAGCCAAGGGAGATAATCGGTCGTATGGAATCGAAGTTCAATATTAAAGTGTCATACATGAAGGCTTGGGATGCCCGAAGGAAGGCAATAAAAGTAGTTTTTTGGCAGTTGGGAGGAGTCTTATCGCACTCTTAATTTGTTCATGGATGCTGTTGCCTCTGTAATGCCTGGTACGGTATATCGAATTCAAAGCACGCAGACAAATAGGTTCCAAAGACTATTCTGGGCATTTGGTCCTTCTATTACTGGGTGGAAATATTGTCGGCCAGTTCTTTCTCTTGATGGCACATTCCTACTCGGTAAATATAGGGGGACATTATTAACTGCGATAGGTATGGATGCTAATAATGGTCTATATTCACTTGCATTTGCTGTAGTTGAATCAGAATGTACCGAATCATGGATTTGATTTTTAAGACAAGTCAATGAGCTACTCCCTGTAGTTACGAACAGGCCTAATCTCTGTATCATATCAGACAGGCATGCTGGTTTGGTTAGAGGCTGCAGGGAAATCTTTCCTAATGTTGCTCATCGACACTGCCTAAGACATTTACGTGAGAATTTCAAGAAAGCAATACGACAGATGGGAATAGGAGACGTTGATTTTTTGTGTCAAAAAATGTACGCAGCAGGAAATACAGATGATAAAGCCTTTTTTAATAGATGTATGGAAGACATAAGGAGGATCAAAGTGGACATCCATCAATGGCTCGTAGACCGTGATGTAAGTCGTTGGTCCTTAATAAATGATGGTGGATTTAGATTTGGGGTAATGACAACTAATGCTGCAGAGTCTTTCAATGGAGTTTTAAAGCGAGCAAGAGGATTGCCGATACAGGCCTTGATTACGGCTATATACTATAACATTATTTCAATGTTTATGAGGAGGTTGGAATTCATTGCAACGGAGGAGCAACAAAATAATAACTTCTTCGCTCCACGTGTTCAGACATTACTAAAAAAAGTTGAGGAGGAGGCTAGACGAATGCCTGAACCAATCCGGCTTAACTTGAATGAATTTCAAGTTGTTGACATGTCCTCTAGATCATACCGTGTTGACATACTAGACGGGAGGAGGTGCAAGTGCAGTTGTGAAAAACCTATGCTGTATCACTCGCCATGTTCACATGTGGTCTGTTGTTTGGCATTGTTAAGACGATCACATTTCGAATATGTTTCTCCCTACTACACGACAACTAACTACAAATTAAGTTATTCTGGAGAATTTCACCATATCCCTAATAAGGATGAATGGGGAGAGCATAACCCAATCTCTGGATTAATGCCACTACTCCCACCAAATTATCGAAGAAGATCTGGTCGTCCACGAACAAATCGTTATCGTAATACGATGGACGAGGCACAAGCTGGGAGCTTGATGTTGAGCATGTCATTTTTTATCGTAGTTGGTGTCCGACATATGACCAATTTATTAAAAAATTTTATAAAGATCGGATGAAGGAGGTAACACTTGTTGGTCAGCTGAGAGAGTTCTTCAAATTTGAGGATTGGCAGGACCTACAGTATGAGTTTGAGTGCAGGATGAAGTGTTGTCCAACACAGTCACAACTCCAATCACGTTTGCATATGCTGCTTAGGAAATAGTACACCTGTAGCTCCAATCGGTTTGGCTATGACCTTCGAGACGTGGGTTGGGATAATCTGCAACAAAATATCAGGTCTAGACTGTATGGTTTAATGTGTGGTAACTATTTGCAACATTTATCATTTGATGCAACTTTAATGTGTAAGAATGGTATAATTTTTTTTGGATGTGTGGTTACTATTTGCTGTATGCTTTGTATATTTGATTTAGAACTATTTGCTATATGCTTTATTTTCTATGATGTTTGGTATTTTGATAATCTTCAAATTAATTATTAATTAAAGTTTGAAATAATTCTAATTGATCTTTATTATATTTTTTAGGATTAAATAATAGTTTACTTAAAGTTAGTACATCACTTCATTAAATTTTGATAACTTTATTAAAATAATTATAAATCATATTTATTAAATTTTATAACTCTAAAAAAATCATAAATTATTGCAATTTATTTAGTTTATTAATTGTTGTCAGTAACATGAATCTCACTTTAATTTTCAATAATTTTGAGTTTGAGAAGTTTAATCTCTCCTAAAGCAATAAAAATATATTTTTCATGATTTACTATATTTTTCACGATTATTTTTTCAAATTAATATTAGTAAAAATTAATTTAAATAAATAATTTGGGGTCAAAATTGAAAAGGTTTTATTGAAAATAAAATATCAAATTTATTTTATTAAGAAATAGAATAATGAATATATTTCTCTGTTGTCATCTTGCATTTGTAGATAAGTTAGGTTTCGACCTCGTTTGGGGTTGCTTTCTTAATGATTTTTAAAACAATTTTTTATTATATAGTTTTTTAATATTATTTGGATTGAGCATAAGGTCAGAGCCAAGGATAGCAAAGACACCAAAGATTTAACATGAATGTAGGTAGGTATTTTGGTGTAGAGAGATTCATATGAAGTTGTTGTGTAATTTTCGGGTTGGTAGGAGATTAATGATGATGTAGATTATCGTTTTTATAAATTTATGAATTCATAGGAAATCATTTCATGTTTTTCTTAATTTAATTAAACTTTTAATAATTTTTTAAAATTTAGGTAATTTAATTTGTGAATGAATATCGAATGTAAATTGAATTATTTATTTAGTTTATTATTCTTTATGGTATATTTACTTGCATAAATATATTTTGAATTTTATGAATTTTAAATTAGTTTCTCAAAATTGAAATTTTATATGAATTTTTTTTATCATTTTATTCTTTTTATAATTAGCTTCCTCTTTCTAATATTTTAAATTTAGCTTTTTGTTTAATTTAGTTCAGTTCAATTTTATTATTATTTCAAATTGAAAGATAATTTTAACATGATTGAATTTTTTAATATATATTTATCAGCTCTATGATATTTTGTTCTCAGGTTAAATGGCAACAGACCAACGACGTCGCAGAAAGAAAAGGACAACTGGTGAGCCTTCCGAGAGGGTACTAGTGAAGCACCCCCTCCAACTCAGATCCATCCTAACATAGCTTCATTGGTTGGTACACATAGAGCTGCACATCCTGATGGGGTAATTCTAATTTTTTACAAAGTTAATAAGATTATGCCAAATATTAAAGCTTAATCTAAGTTATTATATGTCTATGTAGGGAACAATTTTGGAAGCAGCATCGCATCTTCTAATGGTGCATGATTGGCCGGTGAATTGCCCAAGGTTTATGGAAGCTTTAAGATTGGTTGGGCTAGATTGTGTCAGCCAGATGAAATATTTACGGATGGACCACCATTTGCTGACAGCCTTAGTGGAGAGGTGGTCTCCTCAGACTAATACTTTTCACCTGACCGTTGGCGAGATGACCATTACCTTGCAGGATGTTGCTATGATTTTGGGAGTCAATATAGATGGTCCTGCACTGGTAGGTCATACTGTTGTTGGAGCTGGGAGACGCTGGCTTAGTTGGCCAGACTGCTGTGATGACTTGCTTGGGAGCCATCCACTGGCAGATGTTGTATATCAGGACCCATTCGATCATCGCATCACCTCAAGGTTTCGTATGGGACAGGCACATACACAGACTTGTATTCCCCTTAGATGGCTACGTTGGACATTTTGGCGTGACTCGTACTTGGACCTGAATGATATGGATTTTTGGAGGCATGTCCGAGCTTACATTTTGTTCATATTGGGTTGTCACCTTCTCCCAGATACTTCAGGTTCAGAGATACATTTACAATACCTGACTATTATGGAGGATTTAGCAGTATTCAGTACGTACTCTCTTGGAGGAGCAGTTTTAGCCCATTTGTATAGAGAGTTGGGAGAAGCAACACGGCCTAGTAGAGCCAACATAGCGGGATGCATCAATTTGTTACAAATCTGGGCTTGGGAGCATCTGCATGTAGGACGACCACTGCTTCGTGTGTTCCATTTCCAGTGGAACTTGATGGACTAAGTGTTGGATTCAGGTATGAGAAAATTTTAATTAATAAATTTTATTAATACTACATTCAATAAATTCTTATTTACAATCTTAATGTAATAGGTGGAATGAGGATCGTCTCAGAGAATTGCCGGTTGGAAATCTCATTACCTATAGAGATGAGCTCGATGGTTTACTAGATAGTCAGGTATCTCCTTAAACATCTGAATTGAAAAATTAACTCTTTATTTCACATTTACTAATCTAATTTTTACAAAAATAGGTAATTTGGCAACCATATACGCCCGATATTCAAGCACAGGTTGCACAGATTTGTTTGTCAGGGGCGGACATTTGGACTGCACGAGTGCCTCTGATCAGTTGGAAGAGGGTTGAGTGGCACTTGCCGGATAGAGTCCTACGGTAATTTGGCTTATGCCCACGAACTGACATCCAACCAATGGATCCAAGCTTCAA
Organism: Dendrobium officinale; assembly: GCA_019514585.1. Taxonomy (NCBI): domain Eukaryota; kingdom Viridiplantae; phylum Streptophyta; class Magnoliopsida; order Asparagales; family Orchidaceae; genus Dendrobium; species Dendrobium officinale. The sequence goes on along the minus strand of CM033687.1, from coordinate 23,726,099 downwards.
ACGGGTAGATGGTCGTGGGAAACCTGACATGGATTGGATGTTGTACCACCAAGCACATATTGCAGTATGGGAGAGTAGGCGTGGATTCATTGTTACAGGAGATTTACTGGACCATCATAACACCTACTCAATTCATCAGTACATACACTGGTACAAGTCATGGGCAACACTTTACATGTTAAAGGCACCTGTTGAGGCTCCAACAACGGCCTATCCTAGAGCTCCCTCAGAGCGCCTTCTGGTAAGTTCAAATTTAATATGCTATAATTTTTTGAAATAATTTCCTTCTTCTGGTAACATATCTTTTTGGTTAATTCAGAGGGATTTTTTCCTGGGTACTGAACGAGCATTGCAGCAACACTTCAATGGTATTGATGATACACCACAACAGAGGGACATAAACACAATTGCAGAGCTTTGTCGTGGTTTGCGTAGGCAGATGTATATTGAAGATCAAGGATATTTTGAGGATAGAGGTGAGCATGATGCACCATTCTCCATGACCCAGGAACTGTGATGCCCCGAGATCTAACTTGGAAAGAATGTCAATCAATTTCACAATAATTTACCAGAGTTATCTATAAACCTTCAGTAAGCAATCTATCAAACATCTATAAAATTTCAACATCAATATTCAAGTCAATTCATATCTCAAAACATCATATACAATACTCAGGAACTAAACTATTAATACAAGTAGAGAAATCTATCCTGTCCTGAGTACAAAAGAATCATCTATCGATCAAAAGACAAAAACCTGAAGATCTGGATCAATTCCTATCTCCTGCTCCCGAGCCCTGACCTGAAAATATCAACCACATATAATGAGCTTTACAAAGCCCAGCAGGTCACCTAAAACCTATAACTGAAATCAAAGCACGGCGATGCTATCAATATGCATGTCAATCTATCAATCTGAATCAATCAATGGTCAATGAGTCTATACAGTACAAAAATTCAATAGTCAATAAAGCCAGTCAATGCAGCAGCAAGCGAATCGATAAATCAACTCAATAAATCCATGTCAATCTCAAAGAAATCTGTACGCAATAGGAAATCAATCAATCCGTCAAATCAATTGCTATCAAATCAAATCAATGCGGTCTAATCAATACTATTTATTCAATGAAATCAAACGAGGAAAGCAGTACGATAAATCTCAATTTAGTCTAACAATGAATCCATGCAGCAGTCAATACGGTGCAGAAACAGTAACAACAGTGAATCTCAAGATCAATAAATCCATAGGCAGTAGTAACAATAAATCTATAAGCAGAAATCAATGAATCTATAGGCAACAGTGTCAATAATTCTATACTATTCATGTCCATGCTATCAATACAATATATATATCCATCCATTTCTATATCAATGCTCAATGTCGATGCACAGCAATCAATCAGTGAAATCAATGAAATCGTACGATCTAGTAAATCCAATCAAAGTCGATAAAGCAGGAATCTATAAAACAATGAATCCATAAATCAATACAGTAAACATGCAATTCAATACTATATACTGGACAAGTACAATCAACTGGCTATGTTGCTGTTGTATAATCCATATTGCTGTTGTAGATATCCATACATTGGTTCTATCAATAAGAGTCGTCACTCTTTTCGCCCGTCGGCATTTTTATAAACTCCTTATGACTCCCAATCGTTATATCAATGATCAATGGTTTAAAGGAAAGCCCGTCGGCCCACCATCCTGTACAGGTATCAATATCAATCTTCAACCAATGTTCAACCAGGTTATACGTGTGTTCCAGTATCAATAATCAATCAATAATCAATATTAGAGCAATCATATCAATAATCATAGGCATATCGATTCAATCTATCAATTTCAGTCAAATCAGGAATCATACAAAAATCGGGCAGAGTAACAGTAGTCTATCGAATTTACACAAAAATCCTGCAAAAAGACACAAGTTCCAAATTCTCCCAAATTACAGTAGAACATTCACGACATCAATATAAGACTATTATTCTATAGAATCTAAATCAAATCACGTCCTGATATTTTTCTATTCAATTAAAATCGCGTAGAATCAATTCCGACCGGTAAAATCATCGCAGAAAATACTCAAATCGTGTACAATATGCATATCTATAACATACTAAAAGTTGTGCGGTGAAAGTCGTGTCAATACAAAATCAGGTCAAAAGTTCGACTACAAAAACACAAAACAATGCACAACTCGATCAAAATACAAAATCTTCGAAAACAGAAATAGGGTTCGGAGTCCTTACAGCGAGACAAACAAATCTTCTAACAGCGTCGTCAGACGAAAAGCGCTCCGCGGGCTCCAAAACCAAGCTTCCTCTTCTCTTTCCTTCTCTTTCTCTCTCCTGCCTTCTCCTTCTCTCTCTTCGAAATGAATCCAAAATATCTCAAATCCGATATTTATTAACACTGATCGTCCCGGACGATCCAAAATTTCGTCCTGGTACGATGGGTTCTCTGGACAAATTTCGTACAGACGAAATCCAAATTCGTCCCGGGCGACTTGCTCTCTGGACAGATTTCGTACAGACGGATCGTCCCGACTGCTCCAGGTTCGTACAGACGAAAATGGCAGATTTCTTCACAAATTTCTTCAGTTCGTCCAGTACTAAATCCAGTTCGTACAGACGAACTGCACTAAAAAAATCAGCTTTTTGAAGGGTTTTACAATCTACCCACCTAAAAAAAAATGTCGTCCTCGACATTTCTCTTAAGGGATCGAATGCAAAATCGATACAAAGCAAATCCGTCCACTCAAAACTCAAATCGAATCGAATCGAATCAAAATCAAAATTCGTTGAAATCCATACCACACACACAATGCAATCAATCAAATGTCAATATGCAATGTTCATATGTCAATATCAATCGGTTAGTCAAATCTATCTTACCAGTAGAACCTTCTGGTCGTTGCTGATCCTCACGATGCTGTAAACTCTGTAGACTGTAGATGCGTGGCACCACTGGAGGAAGTGTAGGAGGTCGTGGCGCAACTGTCTCCCTCTGATCCCTGACAGCTCTATCATCCATCCTGTTTGCTGATCTCTCACTGTAGGCCCTCGAGCCAACAGTCCTCTGCTGTCCTGTACCCGTGCCAGAATCAGTCCTTCCACCCAATCCTTTCTGAGGACAATCTGCTGCTCTGTGCCCCTGCTGTCCACAGTGAAAGCACTGTCCCGTCAACAGGTAGCACCGACCTGCATGTCGTCTACCACAGTGAATGCACGCTCCAGAACTACCAGACGATACTACCGATGCAGATCGCGATGCAGATCCTGATGCAGATCCCTTCGAACCCTCATACCTGCTTCTCTTCTCTCTATCTCTGTCTCTATAAGAATCATCTCGTCGTACCTCATCTCTCCTCCTTCTGGTATCCTCGTACCTCGGTACCGGTGTCGCCAAATCAATCTCTATCAATCGAGCTCGCTCCACTAGCTCAGAAAACTCATGGATCCGGAAAGGTACTAGTGGATGCCTCAGCTCTCTGTTCAATCCGTGCAGGAATCTATAACATTTTTCCTCGGCCGTAGGAATCAGATGAGCAGCGTACCTCGCAAGAGCAGTAAACTCGGCCTCGTACTCCATCACTGACTTGCGGCCTTGCTCCAATCTCATGAAAGCTTCCTGCATCTGTCGCTGAGCTGACGGTGGTACAAACCACATCCTGAACACTGTAGTGAACTCATCCCAGGTGATCTCAGCATTGGTCTTCCCCTGGAATTTCTCTCTCTGCTGTCCAATCCACCATCTCTCCGCTTCTCCTTCAAATAGGAACACAGCTAATGGTACCTTTCTATTTCCCGGACACTGCATGCTGTCAAAAATCTTTTCTACTCTCAGGATCCAATCCTCAGCAGCCTGTGGTCCCACAGCTCCTTTAAACAACGGAGGCTTCAGCTTGTGGAACATCTGCAAATGTCTGTCTACCTCTTCTTCCTTGCTTCCACTCATCTTGCTCTGGGCATCCCCCATAACATGTGCAATCGCAGTAGCCAACTGCTTCATACTCTCTGAAGGCACTGGAGCTGCGCTGTGTTGCTCATTTGGTACACTGGATTCTGCTGGAGGATCCATATCTTTTCACCTGCACAATTCAAAAACAAATAATACACACATGCAATGATGTATGCCAATGATGCTCTTAAAGCTACCCAATCTACCCAACTCTCAATCCAAACCTACAACTCTGGTAATAATCCATTCTTCCAATAACACTGCTCTGATACCAACTGTGATGCCCCGAGATCTAACTTGGAAAGAATGTCAATCAATTTCACAACAATTTACCAGAGTTATCTATAAACCTTCAGTAAGCAATCTATCAAACATCTATAAAATTTAAACATCAATATTCAAGTCGATTCATATCTCAAAACATCATATACAATACTCAGGAACTAAACTATCAATACAAGTAGAGAAATCTATCCTGTCCTGAGTACAAAAGAATCATCTATCGATCAAAAGACAAAAACCTGAAGATCTGGATCAATTCCTATCTCCTGCTCCCGAGCCCTGACCTGAAAATATCAACCACATATAATGAGCTTTACAAAGCCCAGCAGGTCACCTAAAACCTATAACTGAAATCAAAGCACGGCGGTGCTATCAATATGCATGTCAATCTATCAATCTGAATCAGTCAATGGTCAATGAGTCTATACAGTACAAAAATTCAATAGTCAATAAAGCCAGTCAATGCAGCAGCAAGCGAATCGATAAATCAACTCAATAAATCCATGTCAATCTCAAAGAAATCTGTACGCAATAGGAAATCAATCAATCCGTCAAATCAATTGCTATCAAATCAAATCAATGCGGTCTAATCAATACTATTTATTCAATGAAATCAAACGAGGAAAGCAGTACGATAAATCTCAATTTAGTCTAACAATGAATCCATGCAGCAGTCAATACGGTGCAGAAACAGTAACAACAGTGAATCTCAAGATCAATAAATCCATAGGCAGTAGTAACAATAAATCTATAAGCAGAAATCAATGAATCTATAGGCAACAGTGTCAATAATTCTATACTATTCATGTCCATGCTATCAATACAATATATATATCCATCCATTTCTATATCAATGCTCAATGTCGATGCACAGCAATCAATCAGTGAAATCAATGAAATCGTACGATCTAGTAAATCCAATCAAAGTCGATAAAGTAGGAATCTATAAAACAATGAATCCATAAATCAATACAGTAAACATGCAATTCAATACTATATACTGGACAAGTACAATCAACTGGCTATGTTGCTGTTGTAGAATCCATATTGCTGTTGTAGATATCCATACATTGGTTCTATCAATAAGAGTCGTCACTCTTTTCGTCCGTCGGCATTTTTATAAACTCCTTATGACTCCCAATCGTTATATCAATGATCAATGGTTTAAAGGAAAGCCCGTCGGCCCACCATCCTGTACAGGTATCAATATCAATCTTCAACCAATGTTCAACCAGGTTATACGTGTGTTCCAGTATCAATAATCAATCAATAATCAATATTAGAGCAATCATATCAATAATCATAGGCATATCGATTCAATCTATCAATTTCAGTCAAATCAGGAATCATACAAAAATCGGGCAGAGTAACAGTAGTCTATCGAATTTACACAAAAATCCTGCAAAAAGACACAAGTTCCAAATTCTTCCAAATTACAGTAGAACATTCACGACATCAATATAAGACTATTATTCTATAGAATCCAAATCAAATCACGTCCTGATATTTTTCTATTCAATTAAAATCGCGTAGAATCAATTCTGACCGTAAAAAAAATCATCGCAGAAAATACTCAAATCGTGTACAATATGCATATCTATAACATACTAAAAGTTGTGCGGTGAAAGTCGTGTCAATACAAAATCAGGTCAAAAGTTCGACTACAAAAACACAAAACAGTGCACAACTCGATCAAAATACAAATCTTCGAAAACAGAAATAGGGTTCGGAGTCCTTACAGCGAGACAAACAAATCTTCTAACAGCGTCGTCGGACGAAAAGCGCTCCGCGGGCTCCAAAACCAAGCTTCCTCTTCTCTTTCCTTCTCTTTCTCTCTCCTGCCTTCTCCTTCTCTCTCTTCGAAATGAATCCAAAATATCTCAAATCCGATATTTATTAACACTGATCGTCCCGGACGATCCAAAATTTCGTCCTGGTACGATGGGTTCTCTGGACAAATTTCGTACAGACGAAATCCAAATTCGTCCCGGGCGACTTGCTCTCTGGACAGATTTCGTACAGACGGATCGTCCCGACTGCTCCAGGTTCGTACAGACGAAAATGGCAGATTTCTTCACAAATTTCTTCAGTTCGTCCAGTACTAAATCCAGTTCGTACAGACGAACTGCACTAAAAAAATCAGCTTTTTGAAGGGTTTTACAGGAACCTCCTCACCAGTACAGTGGATATGCTGGACCGTCCTCTTATCCTGATCAAGGGCCCTCTACGGACCTCTTCAGCAGCCAGGTGCCAACAGATTTGGAAGCATACCTCAGCCCAGATTTCGTACCGAGCTCGATTCATACAGATGACATAGCTGAGGAAGAAGCACCTGAGGAGGAACAACACATGCTACGTCAAAGGCCACGACGACCGCCTCAGCATTACACTCCAGGCACTGATGCATTGCCACAGAGGCCACGTAGGCGACGCTAGTTCAGCTGTTTATGTATTTCATGCTTATGTTACGAATTATTTAGTTTCAATATGCTTATGTTATGAATTATTTCGTTTCAATATGAGCTTGGTTTTTTACTGCTTTGTAATGCTACTATAAAAATATATATAACTATAAAAATGCTACTATATACCTTGGTTTTTTACTGCTTTGTAAATCTAGTTTAAAAAATTTTTTAAGTATAAAAATTTCTTTAGTATAAGAAAAATTGTCTCAAATCAAACCTTAAAGTTGTTATAGAAAACAATTTCTTTGTATGGCTCCTTTTATTGTATGATAATCTGCTAACATATGTACTGTCATTTAAATATTCAGGTTTCATTTACAATCATTTTCTTACTTCTTTACTTTATATTTTATATTTTTTATTTATTTTTTAAAAAAATTATACTAAAAAGCTTCTTTTTATAACTGTTTTTAAATTACTTTCGTTTACAATAACTTTACAAAATATTAAAAAATTATCTCAAATAAAATCTTAATCATTTGAGGTTGGAAAGATGATTTAGACTTTGTTAGGAACGGCTTTTTTACTACTTCTTAAAGCTATTTTTAGTATAAAAATTAAAAATTTTTTGTATTATAAAATTTTTTTAATAACTACAAAACTATTTTAAGAAGTGGTAAGAAAGTCATCCAAGAAGAAACTTTATTCTTCACTCATTAATCTATGTTCATATATTCATATTCACAATGAAATGATTAGTTTTTAATTAATGGTTAGAAGTAGGACTGAGAGATATTTATAGTAATTATACTATAATATAATATAACAAATTAAAGGCTAATTGATAAAAAATTTGCATTTTGATTGTGTGTAGAACTTTAAGAAAGCCCCATTTGTTTTTAAGAAACAAATTTAAATGAAATTTAGAGAACATATTTTTCCTATTAAAAAAAGAGGATACTTTAAGAGAAAAAAAAGAAACTATCTCAAAATGATGTTCATTTATAATGACATATAAATAAAATTTCTTAATAATAATTCTTATCTTTGAGAGACTATGGTCACAAGGATTAATCCAAGTAATTATTTTTTCTGATACAGGGGTCCGAACATGGTGGCCGAAAACCAGCTTGCCCAAGAGGAAGGATGGGTCATATGCCGAGTCTTCAAGAAGAAAAGCCTGCAAAAGCTCGTCGTCGACCATGCTACCTCCTCGCATTTAACCAACAACTCCAAACCGCATTCAAGTAGCCTAAAGTTGTTATAGAAAAACAAGTTCTTAATCAAACCTAAAAGTTGTTATAGAAAACAATTTCTTTGTTCAAAATTTCTTTGTTAAAAAAAATTAATTAAAAATTTGCTTTATAAATTAGTAAGAAAGCAATCCCAAATGAAGCCTAAATTAAAATCTTGACATATTGCCTCAGAATTCGTTTTAATATTTTAATTTTAGCTATGTTTAATAAACAAAAGCACTCTATATCATTTTAAAAAATATATAGTTTCTTACCAATTTTTATCATCTAAAAAAAATTCAACAAGTAATGCAAAATTATCACAAAAGTAGTAGTTGTTCATAGCAGGAGTTCAACAAATGTTTAAGTTACATCAACCATATAATAGATCAAATACACACATACAATCACTTCTACTAATGGCAATGATCCGAAGGACCAGCGACTATATATTGGGAACTTACTAGTCAAGTAACTCTTCTACTGGTTCTACCCTAGAAGGACCAGCGACCACATCATCCCTTTCTGCTGGGCATGAAGTTTCGTATCTTTGTAAATTTGGAGGGTTAGTATTATCTCCTAACACCTCAATCTCTTTGACATCAACGTACATTATAAGCAATTCTGTTGCAGCTTGGCATAACAGAACTTCACAAACTTCATCATCCTCAACTTCCGAAGCGACATACTCATTTCCAACAGGCACCCGATATACTAACTTTACAGAATACTTTGAAGGATCGTACTTCAGTGCTCTAAGTATCCTAAATTTAAGCTGTTCTAAGTTGCAATTTCTTGGCACATGTAGGGGTCGACTCCTACCCCCAAAATAGCTTGGCGTGAAAATTGGTGTCCACTTTTAATTCACCTCCATACATAAGCATAAAGGTCGCACCACGTCCACTCATTATTGATGTACTCGTACGTATCACTATGCAAAATGAACAAATTACAAAATACTTAATATTTTAATTATTCTAAAGACTACTAAAATATAATTAAAATTCATTGAATTTTAATTAAACGAAAAGACTACATTACAATTTAGCTCTTATAAATTTTTTTTAAAGAATTATAAATTAAATCAACAATTATTATATATTAACAAAAATATTGCTTTTCAATTTATAGCAATATACAAATACTTATTCGTTATATCTACCAATTTTTAAACAAAATATATGTTCTATATCAACTTATCTCTAGTTCTGTCAAACAATATTACAACTAACTCTTGCAAAATTAGACAAAGTAATAGATATACCAAAAAAATGAGAAATAAACTAAAAAGACTCAAATAAGATCATTTTTAATCAAATTTCTACAACACCTCAAATACTAAACATAATAAACCACAAATATTAAAAATAAAACCTTACCTAAACACTTGATGGCGAGATCGGCGACTCCAAAACTCCCAATGGCGACGGCTGCAGAAAGGGGGAAGTGAAGGAAATGAGATCGGGAAGGATTTTGGGTATTAAAGTATTAGCATAAAGTCGTCCGTTAAACGGGCGACTTATAAGTCGCCCGTTAAACGGGCGACTTATAAATCGCCCGTTAAACGAACTTCGATCTCGCCACATCATCACCACGTCGGATCTTGACTATTCTAGTCAAAGCATAAGTCGCCCGTTTGACGGGCGACTTTGCCTATTTTTAAATTTTTTTTTAAACATGTTTAAGCTCTTAATATAATTTATAATCATGCTTACTCTTAAAATTTTCCCTTTATATAATTATATGTATTCTCAACTTGCGACTAATAATTTATTTGAATATTATTATTACATAAAGATAATTTCATGTAAAGCAGCCGTACTCATTTTTGCAATGCTATTTATTTGATTCGAATTGGATTCTAATGTAAATATAAATTTGTTGATATAAAAATTGATATATCTACAAAAGAATTGGCAACATCAGCACAAAACTCCATATAAAAACTTGAATTAAAAATTATTGAAGTTAAATTCAAGATCATATGTTTCAACAAATTTATAATTGTTATAAATGTCTCAATGTGAGTGCGGGAATTGTTTGCGACTGGGAGAGTTGGAGTAGAGAAGGAATTTTAAAATAAATTATTAAACGATATTATTTGCGGTCTTCTTAACGAGCTTATTCGTGAACTTTAAATGACACTATTTGTAAACATAAATAAACTGAACACTAAGTTGTTCAAGCTCATTTATTTAGCTATCGAATATTTATAAAAAATGTTCAAGCTCGTTCATTTATCTTATCAATGTTAGAACACCTTAGCTGATCTCGGACAGCTCAGCATTCCGCTTTGTTATTCTTGTAATCCTATAAGATCTGTACACGTGTAAAGTCATTACACAATACATTATATATATAGGCTTAGGCTATAACGGAGACTAATTAAGCAAATACAAAATAATATTTCATTTACTGTTCATCTTCTTCCTTAGATGAGTTCTTGAAACTCACAGCTCTTTGCAAGAGATTCCACAATCAAGCGAACATAAATGAGGTATTCTCGAGTCGAGCCACGAGTAGCTCGTTGAATGCTCATTCATTTGAAACCCTAATCAAAATATCAATATATATCTATATTCATACTCTATAAATTATATACAAATACAATAGTCATACAAATACAACACCTCTCACTCGTGAGTATAAAACAATATCTAAATACAAAAAGAAATAAACAACAAAAAAATCTAAAAAATTATATAACTAATCAATCTCACACTCATAATCATCTTAGCTAACATGAAATCATTTAAACTACATATAATGAGTTAAAAAGCTCACACTCATAGTTTTCTAGCACGTAACAAAATTAAGAGAAAGGACAAAAAATATAATACAATAAAATAGAATATCATTAAAAAGCAGTAATAAAACAGTCCCCAACAAAGCCCAAGCCAAATAGCTGGCTCTTGCTAGAGGCGATTGTTCAATAAGGAAATTGACAGGGGGCTTATTAAAAAACTGAGGGTCATCTACCTGTGCTAATTTTTCCGCCTGACCAGTACCAACTTGAAGTCTCTGGAAGCCTCTTTACCGTCCCCTACCTCCCACCACTCGCTCGAACCTTCGCGTCATGTCTCAGATATAAGCTACTCCCCTATATATAACAATCCTTCTTCCTTAAAAAACTTCAGCCCTAAGACGATCGATCGAAACAACTGCTAATTCAACACGAATCTTGACGAGAAGTCAGCCATGATCACTTGCACCGCTTTCTTCTCCTTCAGCCTTCTCCTCTTCCTACTCTCAACCACCACCTCATCTTCCGCTTCTCTGCTCCAATCACTCGACCCGGTCACCGAACGCCTCATAGACCCGTTTCGAATCCTCGAGCACATACCCTTCGAGCTGGACCGGGCCGAATTAACGCCGGCGGTCTATCCAACCACCGCCACCGTTAACTGGAAGGAAACTCCGACCGCCCATGAGATCTCCATCGACGTCCCCGGAATGAAGAAAGAGGAGCTCAAGATAGAAGTATTAGATGAGAATCGAGTCTTGCGTGTCAGCGGCGAGCGGAGGAGAGAGGAAGAGAAAAAGGGAGAAAAATGGCACCGCGTTGAACGAGCAGAGAGGTTCTGGCGTCAGTTCAGATTGCCGGAAAACGTTGAACTTGACTCCGTTACGGCCAAGTTAGAGGATGGTGTGCTTACCGTGTCCCTGCCTAAGCTTGCGCTTGACAAGGTGAAGGGTCCCCGGACGGTGAATATAGTCGGCGGCGAAGTGGAGAAGGAGAGTTTGAGCGGCGGTAAAGATGTTGGAAAGAAGGTCGAGCTCTAAGCATTAGTGGACATAGAGCGTTTCTGAATAGCCGAAGAGCTGCTAATTATGTGCGTGTTATCAACGGTTGGGTGCTCTGTGTTTTGTTTTCGATGAAAGTTTGGTCATATGGCTTATCGAAATAAAAATTTAGCGTCGGTTTTGGATTATTTTTTATTACTTTATTTTTATAATAATTTTTATTTGCTTGTTTTTTTTTTTCTTTTTCCTTTTTAAGATTTTTTTTTCTGTAACAAGTTTTTAATAGCGGCTTTAAAAAAGTTAAATTTTAAATAAATTTATAATTAATTTTATAAAAAAATTATTAATTTTAATTTATGAAAAATTTATTATCTTCTAAACTCCAATAAAGTGTAATTTCTTTTTTATATAGAGAGTGCATAAGAGTGAGAAAATAGATTGCAACTTTTATAAAATATTTACCCAATTATTAAAATGTACAATAAAATTGAACTTCATATTTCTTTTAAATAATATAACTTGACACTAAAAAATGCATGAATTCATTAGTTTATATTTTTAAGATAATTATTAAATTTATAGATATGCATAATTTAAATATCTTAACATAAATTTCTATGAAATTTGTGAATGAACTATCATTTATTAGCACCTTCCCAAATTTGTAATAATTGATCAAAGTGGTTGATCCATCAATATGATCAACGATATAGTTCAAGATGGTCAATGACAAAATATTGCTTAAATATATTCTAAATTTCTAATACATTTTGCATCATAGTAGGGTTCAAAGTTTTTTTATTTTTATTGAAATTAGTGTAATTCTTAGATATTACATATAGCACTAATCTCATATAGTGGTTTAGTTAGCCCTTTTTTACAAAATGGGCATAATTTAAAAAAATAAATAATAATAATAAAATAGATAAAAGTGTGTGAATTAGTATGTTTAGAGAAAAAAATACAAACAATTAGTAAGATATAATCATTAAATTTATAGAAGGAAAATATAAGAAGACAATAATGTGTAAGGGGTCAAATTAGTCAGTTTTTATGAGAATTGGGCAAAATTGTAAATTGAAGATGGAAAATTTATAAAATTAGTCTTTTCTTCAAGATTTTTTTTTTTTTTGGCAAATTACTCATTCTAATATGATTATATCCTTAATCTTTGAGCAAATTAAAATATCTTATAGCTCATTCTGATAAAAAATATATCAAGATGTTTTTATGTAATTTTTTTCAAATCTTCATAAAAATATAATTTGAGGGGATTTTCATTCCTTTTGTTAAACAAAATGCTTGTAAAATATTTTTTTATAAACATGAAATATATTTGTAGAAATACCCCTCTACTTCATTTTCTACAATATAAATTTGACCAACTATATAGAAAATTTCAAGGTTGTGAAAATTGAATTAGACAATGAACTGTAAGAAGGATAGGTTCACTGTTCGACTGATTGAATTGGATGATGTAATAAATAATAATACAAAATTTTAAAATTCACAAATGTAATTTCTGCGATGCTAAAAAAATACAAAAATTCACAAATTCAATTTTAGTAATAGATAATATTTTTCAAAATATTCTTTAAGCAAGCATGATAGATAAATTTAAGAATCAACATCAAGCCTTTGTCCCACTATGTGGGGTTGGCTACATGAATCCTTTTTTGTCATTGTGTCCGGTTAAAAGTCAAATTCTCTTTTAAATATACTAAAGAAAGATCATTTTAATATTTCCTAACCAAGCCTTTTTAACTCTACCTCTACCTTTCTTAACATAAGTTGAATCTAATACCTCAACTTTTCTAGCTGGGTCATCGGAAGGCTTCTATTTAATGTGACCAACCCATCTAATGCGACTCTCTCTAATCTTATCTTCCACTAGAGCTACTCCAACCTTTTCCTATATATGCTCATTTCATACCTATATCTAAGGGTCAAGCCACTCATTCACCTAAGCATCCTCATCTTTGAACACTTAACCTAGTATTATGTTTCTCTTTTAATGGCCAACATTCGGCACTATAAAGCATTACAGGTCTCACCACCATCTTATAGAATTTTCCTTATGTTTGAGGGGGACTTTTCTATCGTACAATAAGCCCGATGCAATCCTCCACTTCAACCATCCAACATGAATTTTGCTGATAATATCTCCATCTATTTCACCATCACTTTGAACAATAGAACAAATATATCTAAAATGTGTACTCTTATTAATGATTTTATCGCCCAAAGTCAAAATCCCCTCACTAGGTCTATTGTTACTAAAATTACACTCCATATATTCAGTTTTAAATCTACTCAAGCGAAAACCTTTAGACTAAGGTTGACCTTCATAATTCAAGTTTACCTTCAACTCCATCACTAGTCTTATCAATAAGAAGAATATCATCAGTAAAAATCATACATACTTTTGCAAATCTCTAGTGAGAACATTCATGACTAAAACAAAAAGATATGAACTTAAGGCAGATACTTGATGTAAGCCAATCGAAATAGGAAAATATTTGGTCAAACCACCTTATGTTTGAACACAAGTAATAGCTCCTACATCCATATCTTTAATTAAACTTAAAACATAAATATTAAAAATAAATTTGATTACATAATTAAACTTAAACACATGATTTAAATCACCAATCCAAAACGACACACCTTGCAGCTCCAGGTTCTTGCACGAGATGGTCCAACCATCCAGCGGCTTCCGATTCATGCCTAATTAAATTCGATGTATAGCATCAATTAATAGAGTTGAAATTTCATATCACTTGACTCTATGTCTAACATCTTCTTGTTTGTAGAAAAAATAAGATGAGAACTCCGTAGAACTGAAAATAGTTATCAATGAGTGTGATCATATTAGTCGCATTGATATCACAGTCATTGATAACTAATAATAAAGTTTTTTTTCTTAAGATTATTTATATCCATTATTCGCATTCACAAACAACAAAATTTATCTAAAAATATCATATTGCTTAATTCTAATTTCAATTCATAATGATTTTGAAATCCCCACTTATCAAATCTCTGATCAGAGTGCTCTGATCCAATTTTTTTGAAAAAAACCTTTTTTTTTTATTCTTACAGCCTTCTGTCTCATTCCATTCCAAATACATCAAAATAGCCAAAAAATACATGTACGCCCCTGCAAGAACTAAAACATGGAAAAAATGACGACTATGTCCGGCGATCTTCCTTGGCATCCATCTCTCCGGGACTCTTGCGGCGTAAATCACCTCTCTGACCCCATAGCACAACCCCATCACACGAAAATCCAACTTAGAACGAAATCACATCGGTAATAATCACAGCCCGAAAATAATTAAGAAATTAGATTCTATAAAAATCACACTGCATCGCAGTTGAAGGAGAAGAACCAATTCTTTAATTACGAAGATCAAGCGGAATAAAATCCAATCACTGCTAAAACAAAGGAAATGTTGCCTGGAGTTAATCACCTTCTTAATATCGTTCTTGATAACTAGAATCGAAGAAGCTGAGAGCGAGGGAGTGCGAGATTGAGCTTTCGAACAGGGCTCACGAGCAGGAGACGGAGACGGAGAGACGAACAGAACTAGCGAGAGAAAAAAATTTTGGGAGCGGAACAAATGTTGTCTTCGTTAGGTTATTTTTCTTATGGAACTCCTTCGCCGTTGGATCTTAAATCAACCGCTCAAATTCATAAATTTTTGAACCGCGCGGTTCTTAAGAAGGGGTGCCGGTTCGGCGGTTGTTTTTAGCCGGGCAGACGGTTTTTTCGAGTAGGGCTGCAAACAATTCGAGTTGAACTGAGTATGTGAGTGTTCATATTTGAGTACATTTATTATCAATTTGTTCAAATTTGATTCGAGCTTTATTGTTTGTATTCATATTGATTCGTTTAAATTAGTGAATGTTCATGTTTGGTTCATGTTCGACTCATATTTGATTCGTTTAATGTTTAGCGAGCTTTAAATAAACAAGTCTTAACGAGCTCTACTTCTAGATGTTCACTAACCTAAAAACGAGCTTTATCGAGCCTCATAACAAACAATTATATCAAACATATTCATGAACACTAGGGGTGTCAATTCGGGTTGACGTACAGGTTGGGTTCGGATCGAACCAGAGTTGACTCGGTTCTAAAAGAGTCAACCTGAACCCGACCCGTTTTTTGTAAACGGGTCGGCTATCTCAACCCGGACCCTACCTGTGCGGGTTGTCGGGTTGACACGACCCGACCCGATTAGTTAAACTCTAAGCAGCGGCAGGCGCGGCGGCAACAGGTGAGCGGTGGCAATGGCACCGCGACACGCGAGCAGCGAAGTGACTGAACTCGAGGTCCAGAACTAAAGCGGTCCTTGCCGCGCTGGCACGCGAGCGGCAAAGCTGAAGCGGGCTTAGCCGCACTTACATGCGAACCGCGAAGTCGAAGCGGGCAACGGAGGGCTGGCAGCCTTGCACGTGTCGCGATTCCCGAACTGCGAAGAGACACGATGCGACGCGACTTGATGCGTTGGGCAGCCGGGCAGTCGACGCGGGCAGACCGGGGAGAGGATTTCCGGGTCAATTTTGGGTCATTTTCGGGTTACTGGGTTAACTCGAACCCGACCCGTTTTTTGAAACCGGTCAGTTTATTGAACCCGAACTTGATCCGTTTCATAAACGGGTCGACACGAACACAGATTTTTTCGGGTCGGGTTCGGGTCGGGTTTCGGGTCGTGTCAAAATTTGACACCCCTAGCTGCAAACAAATCGAGTTGAGTTGAGTATGTGAGTGTTCATATTTGAGTTTATTTATTATCAATTTGTTCAAATTTGATTCGAGCTTTATTGTTTGTATTCATATTGATTCATTTAAATGAGTGAGTGTTCATGTTTGGTTCATGTTTGGCTCATGTTTGATTCGTTTAGTGTTTATCGAGCTTTAAATAAACAAGTCTTAACAAGCTATAAACGAGCTCTACTTCTAGATGTTCACTAACCAAAAAAACGAGTTTTATCGAGCCTCCTAACAAACAATTATATCAAACATGTTCGTGAACATATTTAACGATTTCTTCTTACTTAGCATATCTTATAATATTTAATTAATTTAAATTTTATTATTTAACAATAATTATATCATTATATTATAATAAATATAAAATATTTATATTATGTATATTTATCAATTTTATAATTAAATATTAATTAAGTTTTTATCAAACTTATTCAAAAGTTCTGAATCGAACACTAATCGAGCTTAAAGTCGAACTTGTTCACGAGCTTTAAATAATGTTGTTCATGAACATAAATGAGCCGAACACATCAGGGTTCAAGTTTGTTTTTTTATGGATTGAGTATTTAAAATATTGTTCAAGTTTGTTTGCCTAATTAATTAAAGGATCAGAAACTAGCTTTAATCGAACATAACAACAAGTAGCTCGTCGAATATTTGGTTCGCTTGCATTCCTAATCCCTGGTCTAACTTGAAGTGGTTTTAAGGCTTAAGCTAACCGGCCGATCCGATCCCATTTTTAAAACCAAGGAAAAACCCTTTATCGCAAAATTAATTGGCATAGTTCAGCCAGAAATGCAAAACTTTGTGAAAACAATGATGAAAATTACATCAACATTCTTAAAATATACTGTAGACCTTCCCTTCATCATATTAAAACTCAAAATTAAACATATATAATAATATTTAACTCTACTCATAATTTCAAATTTAACGTTATAACACTATCTATTTACTATTTATTAATAAGTTTTACATTTTTCTGCCTTTGTAATTACATTAGATATGGGGGTCTTCCGACAAAAAGGGACAACTAGAAGAGCGTCGGTTGATTCCATTAAAGAATTATAAATTTATTTTCTCGTGAAAGAGTTATAAATTTATTTTTTCTCGTGATCTCCCGTTGTCTCTCTCTTGTAATTTATAAATTATCATCACGAACTTTTCGCCAACTTTTTCATGGGATTTATAAAAATTTATATATCTTAAAATTTGTATTGTATTAATAAATACAAAAAATTAATATTAAATATATAAATTTACTAAATTTTATGATATATATATAAATTTAAAATAATATATTTGTCCGTTTTCAGATGACTTGACCAAAGTAAAAAAAATTATATATTATTTTAATTTATGGATATTTACATAGATAACACTTAAAAGTCTCTTAACTTAACACCTAAAATTATCTATTTACACACAAACTATTTAAAAACATATAAAAAAATAAAATAAAAGACTTAAAACATATTCATTGCATCTAAAATACCACTCTCGCTAATTCCCGTCAAAATCTTAACTATATCCACCTCTATGAATGTGATTTTTTGGAAAGATTTTGGCATCAACAACCACAAAATGGAGAAGATGAAAATGCATAAAAACAATGATAGAGAAAATACTAAAAGAGAAGGTAGAGGGGTTCCACGTTAGCACTTGATTGATCGAGGAAGAGCGCATATGGGAGGTTGAAGATGTGTGAAGGTCACATTAGACGTCGAGTGATTATGCTCGATCAGGAGGTTCGCACGTAATGGAGAAGGAGAGTTGCATGGGCATGTGGTTCAAACGAGTTGCTCGAACAAGGTAGAGAAGATGAGTTTCGTGTGCAAGTCTGGCGAGGTTTTGACGGAGGTAGACGAAGTAATAATTTAGAAAGCCGAATAGGTTTGAAATGGTAGGTGTGTAAATAGAGAATTTTAGGTGTTAGGTGAGTAAATAAGCGATTTCTAAGTATTATGTAGGTAAAAATTCCTTTAATTTAACTAATTAAAAAAATATAAGGAGATTTGTTTTTTTGAGTTATAACTATTCTGTTCCTCCATTTATAGCCCCGAGCATCTTCTTCCCCTCAACTCCGCGCTGCTCTCTCTTTCTCTGTAGCAGAAAACCTCGCCGCGGGCCAGCCGTATTTGATTCCCAAATTAAAGTTTATGGCTTAGCGGTGGGTTTGCATCTTTGCTTTCTGAAGCCGTTGATCTTATTCCGGTTAGCTGTCGTGGCGTCCGTAGATTGCCGGAATCTGATTTTGCTGGAAGACCGGCAAAGATTACAGTTTTGTTTCTTTCTCTCTCTTTCTTTTGCTGTTTCTCTTGTTTTTTTTGAGGGAGATCTAGAAATCTTGGATAGTGATGGACTTTCATCACATTCTCTTCTGTTAATGTGATTTTAACTCCGATCACTGCGTATTGGAATCTCAAAGCAACTATTTTGAGGGTTCAGGTTTGGCTCATCGTTGTGATCTTAGGGCTGATAAAGCAAATATGTATAAAAATGATTTTTTTTTAATTTTATATGTGGAAGTGAAATATTTTTGCTGATTTTTTTATGAAATTTCAAACCAACGGTAATTTTTAACTGTAGCAGTTGTGATTGAAGATCGCAGTGGCGGAGAGATGAAGATACAGTGCGATGCGTGCGAGAAGGCAGAGGCGGTTGTGCTCTGCTGCGCGGATGAGGCGGCGCTCTGCTGGGATTGCGACGAGAAGGTGCATGCAGCCAACAAGCTAGCCGGAAAACACCAGAGAGTACCGCTCCTCCTCCCCAGCGCCGCTTCTGCTACCTCCAAATTGCCCGGTTGTGATATCTGCCAGGTATGTAGTCTTCCCTCCTGTTCCAATTAATTAGATCTTTAGTGCAGAGTTATTGTCAATTTGTACCAAAGCTGTAATCTTTACTCTGCTTTCTGTATCGAAGAGAGATATCCTATTTCTTCCGTGCATCATCATAATCATGTCGCCTTATCCCAACTATTCTTGATCGGATTTTCTCCATTTGTTCTTGCCAATGTTGCTTGATGTACTTAACTCTATTTCACACTTTTTTTTGTGAGATCTATAACTTTCTTATCTTTGATATTTCCTTTCTTTTTTAATGGGGGGATTATGTACATAACACTAAAAATTACCTATTTATAAAACTAAGGTTTCTTTGAGATAAATTTCTTACTGCTTTCTAAAATGGATATTTTAGAAATTTTTGAACTAAAAAATTGTTTTAGAAAACAGCAAAACAACGGTCCCAAACGAAGCTCAACATTCATGTCTTTTTTTTTTATACTACTGACCCGTGTATTTGCATATGCTGAAAGATCAAATCATTAGGAATTTGATAATAATGAGAAATATGTATTGTGATTTTACAATTTGAAAAAAAAAGCGCAAATTTTGCATACAAATGTCAAAATTACATTTTTCTTGAACATTTAAAGCATTTTCTGAAGCAAGCTTGAGTGTAAGACATTTCACAATAGCAACCTATTTCTATGAAAATTTGATCAGCTAGGAGTTGTACTCTCAGAGAAAGGGCAAATTATTCTGTGCGGACGTCGAAGGCCGTTGAGAGACCAACCAGAATGCACCATGTCACCCCCACTCGGTACTGCTCGGTACCACGCTCGGTACCGTGCTCGGTATTGCTAACGTGGCGCATTCTAGTTGATCTCCGAACGGTAAACATCGTTCGACGTCCGTGCAAAATAATTTTTCCTCAGAAAGACCGCAGAAGGCAGTTGAAAATAAATAATCTAACCAATAAGCATAGGGAGCAATCTGCCTCACCAGTCTTCTCTTTTAGAACAATTTGCACAGGATTTTAATTGTGTTGTAAATAAGTCATAAGTTAGGTAATTTGTTGGTGGAAGCAAACATCGATTAAATTTCAGGTCAATTATAAACTCCAAAATCATTAAGGCTGATTTGAGACGGCTTTTTTATTGCTTTTTAAAACATCTTTTTTGTACAAAAATAAAAGTTTTAAGAAACAATAAAAAAGTCGTCCCAAATAAAGCCTAAGTGACACCTATACAATATTCCATTACTAATCCTAAGATTATAATTGTTTGAGAACTTTATTTGGTTCGGATTACATCCAATTAGAATCATACTCATTTAGGCTTCATTTGGGACAGCTTTCTTCTTGCTTTCTAAAACAGCTTTCTAGTATAAAAATTTATTTAATTTGAAAAATTTGAACTAAAAAGTCGTTTTAAAAAACAGTACGAAAGCTATCTCAAATGAAACCTTCATAGGGCAAAGAAAGGTTTAGGCTTCAATTGTTATGATGCACCAATCTCCAATGAAATGTGTTTCTATTCTGTCCTAATTTAGAAGCCAAACCATATTATTGCATGCAATCATTTCCGTCGATTAAATTAAATATCTCATATTCTACACTGAAATTCAGTTTTGTTTGCATAATTAAAGCCTTTACCAGCAAAGAAAGAGATTTGATATAAATGATTTGGCTGTTTCTTATATGGAAGATCATAAAAAAGGAAGTTTAATATCCTAAAGATGTGGAAAAGTTGGCTTGTTATTTAATTATATGTAACCATGTGATCGTTCTCTTTTAGATGACAGTTGTGGTAGCCATATCTTTTTCTATATTGCTCACCTAAATTTAGCAACTTTTCATCAATCCTTATTTCTTTCTTTTAGGTCATTGATCTTCCTTTCGGTATCTTGATGCGACGTTTGAGGTTTCGTTTAGGACGGCTTTCTTACTGCTTCTTAAAGCTGTTTTTTAGTTCAAAAATCAAAATTTTTATACTAGAAAGTTGTTTTAAGAAGCAGTAAGAAAGCTGTCCCAAATGAAGTTTGAATCTCCTAATTGAAATGGATTTTTATCTGAAGATAAATGCAAAGATTATTTTGTAGTATAGGTCATATAAAACTATGAGAAACATGCTAATGAGATATTATGAACCATTATGCATGTCAATACCAACATTTGTAATGCTTTTCACCATATAATGGACGGTTGAGTGCTATGAAGTTAGAAGCCATTGAATGTGTTAATGAAATGTCTGGTTTTCCCCTATTAATGACTAAGGACCACCATGTCTTCAGGGAACAATTATTAGGTCCGGTGACCGGACGTAGCTCTACGTCCGGTCACCACTGAGATCGCGCTACGTGCTCTTACTCTTTACCGCGCGGCTCGACGACTTGACCCGAACCGGAACCCTGGAATGCTATGTTCGCATATTGCTAGGTATTACTCGGTATTTGCTCGGTATTGCTAGGTATTGCTTGGCAATAACGAGAAATACCGCTTTGTGAAGACGAATACCGAGCAATACCGAGTAATACCGAGTTTTTTAGAAAAACTCGGTATTGCTCGGTATTACTTGGTATTTGTCTTCACATAATGGTATTTCTTGTTATTGCTGAGCAAAATCGACAAATACCTAGCAATACCGAGTAATACCTAGCATACAGGGTTGTCATGGATTTAAAAAACACACGTGCGACATACCCACTATTCGCCGGCTCGGGTCCGCGGTTTTGTGCCTGCTACGTGGCGCGATCTCAGTGCCGGCCGAACGTAGCTCTACATCCGTTCACCATACCAAATACCATCATCTCTTGATGGACAGATTGAGGAGGAGCTCTTTTTAGTGTAGTTACCTTTCTTAAATTTCATTCACAAAATATAATCTTTTCTTGGTGTCGGTTGTTAGATTAATTATTCTGTGCGGATGCCGAACGTTGTCTGGAAGCCAATTAGAATATGCCACATCACCTTGTGTTCGGTACCGCGGCTCCGTACTGCTGAAGTGTCGCATTCTGGTTGGTCTCCAGACGACGTTCTTCATCCAGTCTCCGCACAAAATAATTTATCCGGTTGTTAACATGATTAATAGGAGATAACTAGTTCAAAATGCTTTTAACCCTTATTAAAAAAAACCTTAAGAGTTCAAAATATGCTATGCCATTTTGTTTTCTCAAACAAAAGTTTCATATGAGACAGCTTTTTTACTGCTTTCTAAAGTAGTTTTTTAGTTCAAAATTTTATTAAACTACAAATTTCAGAACTTAAAACTGTTTTAAAAACAGTAAGAAAGTCGTCCCAAACAAATCCAAAGATTTTACAATTTATTATAAAAGTTTTTCATTGTTCTCAACAGCTTTAGGCTTCGTTTGGGACAACTTCTGTATTGCTTTTTAAAATGTCTCTCTAATACAAAAATTTCAAATTCAAAAAACTTATGTACTAGAAAGTTGTCGAAAAGAAAGTCGTCCCAAACTAAGCCTTAATTAGGACATGATTTTTTTATTTTGTTGCTCTTTTGCAGGAAAAAGCTGGTTATTTTTTCTGCTTGGAGGATCGAGCTTTGCTCTGCAGGCATTGCGATCTAACAATACACTCAGCAAACCCTTTTGTATCCCACCATCAGAGATTCCTAATCACTGGTGTGAGGGTTGCTCTTCAACACTATCTCACAAACAACAGTAGCAGCAACAGAAGCAGTGCCGCAGTGAATGAATTGAGTAACAGCAGTGGAAGTATTGGCAATAGTAGTAATCCTGCTGGCTCTCTGGCCTCAACAAGTCTGGCTGTGGAGAAGACTGAGGGCTTTAAGCCTAACTGGCCATGGAATGAGATATTTGAGGGTCCTGATTTTGATCATTGCTAAGCGTTGATGTGTTCTTCTCTTTTTTATGTAACAGATGGGATCTTGGTATCAACATCTCATATAGAAACTGTATCAGAATGGACTATTTTATGTAAAATCTGTAATGCTCTTGAAAATATGAAATAATTTGATAATAAGTAGAAGACGATGAAGTCCATGTCTTCTATTTTCATAAATTCGAATGTATTTTTACTGTGGGATATGTATTGCTTATTCAAAAGAATTTTGCATCCAGATTTTGTTATATGTGAAACGTTTGAATTTTAGGCTTCGTTTGGGATAGCTTCTCTGTTGCTTTCTAAAACTATTTTTTTAGTACAAAAATTTTTTGAATTAAAAAATTTTGTAATAAAAAATAATTTAATAAAATAACAAAAAATTATCCAAAACTTAAAGCTGTTGATAAATAAGAGAGTCAATTCATTATAAATGGTATGGATATATAAGAAAAAAAAGAGAGATTTAAAGAAATAATTAGTAAAATTTCACTTCTTCATTGGTTGTGTCACTCAAAAATTATATCTAAGGCTTGTATGGATGATTTTCTTACTGCTTTATTTTTCAAATTGTAACTATAATGTTGGTTTAACCACTGCTTTTTATTACTTTGTAAAAAAAAAATGCAATTAAAAAATTTGGAATAATTTGGAGTAATTTGAATGAGTCTAAAAGATATACAAAATTAATATTTTGTTTATTTGCTTGTTTTAAATAAAATAATAAAATAAATATAATATAAAGTCCAACATTG
Source organism: Dendrobium officinale (assembly GCA_019514585.1). Lineage (NCBI taxonomy): Eukaryota > Viridiplantae > Streptophyta > Magnoliopsida > Asparagales > Orchidaceae > Dendrobium > Dendrobium officinale. The sequence goes on along the minus strand of CM033687.1, from coordinate 23,702,296 downwards.
ATTGATAACGAACCATTACGAAGACAAAGACGGTTGGTGATTGTGGGCAATGGCTGTTGTTGACGAACTTTTATTCTATCCAGTGAACGTACGCAGAGGAAAGTTCGGTTTTAGGCAAAAAAACACCTGTACGGTACAGACGCTTTTTTGCCTAAAACCAAACCTTCCTCTGCGTACATTCACTAGATAGAATAAAAATTTGTTGTTGACAGGCAGGCAAGCGATACAAATTGTTAAAATGACATAATTTACAATCAGATATAACAAAACATCAAAATTAAACTATTATATAAATTTCAAATATTTTAAAATTTAACTTTGAATATCTTTTAATTAAAATTAAAGGTCAATATTTTTAAAATATTTGTATTTGAAATATTTTATATGCCTTTTACTTTAAACCAACCAATCCTAAATCTTCAATGTGACAACCAATAGTAATTGACAATACACATTGCAAATATTACAAAAAAAAAGTAAATGTTTTAAAAATATGGAAAAATAAAAATAATGATAAAATCTAAACGTATAGAGGAGATTTTTTTTTTAACAAAAATTTTATTAAAGACAAATCAGTACAGATATAGAAATTAAAGAAACAACACGACAAGAAAACGAATTAAAATACAAGATACGAGGGCTCAATTAAAGGCCGAGACTTCCAGCTTCCCTTAAGTCAAGCTCAGACCATTCAATTTGATGAAGAATCACGCGAGGCAGCCAAACCAAACCATCATCAATAGTTGCCACAAGCCGGCTGAAGGAGAAGCGAGCCCAAGCCACATCATTGCCCATCCAAACAAAAACCAACCGAAGAGGTCCCAAATAATGCAACATCATCAAGCAACAATAAATAAAGGCAACCACCCGCACAAAGAACCCAATCCAACCACAGCACAAACCCAAAAAACCATCCAATCGAGCCACAATATAACCACAGCCATTATCGACCCCGTCTACCCCTACCACGAGCCTTACCACGAGAGGAACGTATAAGGAGATTAGTTAACCAAAACTCTAATATTTATATAACACAATAACCAAGCATTTAAATAGTCCATTCTTATATCTCAGTAGTTGGAAAAATTATTCTGTGCAGACACTAGCAGCATTCGGAGACCAATCAGAACGCGCCACATCATTTTTTTTTGCTCGGTACCACTATTTGTCAGGTGACGTGGCGTGTTCTAATTGGTCTCCAAACCATCCGGTGTCTGTACAAAATAATTTCTCCAGTAGTTGACACTCTAATGTAACCACATCATTGGGCGAGCTCAGCGCAACAAGGCCTTGTTCTGCTGAACCCTATAATGGGACTGTTCCCTAATTGGATGATTAGTTTCTCCAATTTCTTTATGATGAAAAGACCACATCTATTTTCTTGCAAGGCAATACAAAAAACCTAAACAGTTCTATGCTGTGGAATTCATAAGCAGCAATTTCCTGATTCTAGAAAGTATCAACACACAGGCAAAGATGGTTGCAGTTAACAGGGCATGCAAATAGCTATACAAGAAGAAAATTTGATGTTTCTTGCAGCAGATTATTTAGAAAGATAAGTAATAAACCACTCGAAAAAGTTCACAGTTTTCTCCACACTAGAGACTCAGAAAGAAACAGATTGAGCAGTAGCTCCAAGACATCAGGTGCTCTTTCAGGTATACCTGCATAGAGCAATCGCAATATTTTAAGAATCTATAAGCTTGATTCAGAGAATTTAATCTATGGATTCGCTTAAGTTGGAAAAAGAACAAGCTGTGAAAACAGGCAATCACTTGAAAAGTAGAAAATAATATAAGCATATAATGCTATTTGTCGATTTGATTACTGACTCCGGATTTAGGCTTCGTTTGAGATGGCTTTCTTACTGCTTCTTAAAACAATTTTTAGTACAAAAATAAAAAAAATTGAGCTAGAAAGCTACTTTAAAAAGCAGTAAGAAAGCCGTCCCAAATGAAGCCTTAATAAAAAGAAATATATCGTTTTGTCATCAAAATGTGTATCTTAGGACAATTAAGTTATTTAAGAGAAACTAATTTACCAAATCAATAAACTATTTTGCCAAGATTTTGAAGAACGGCAGGAAAATATATATCTCAGATTTTGATGGCCGCATAAATGATTGTTCGCGCAGGAAAATACAGAATATGTGAGTGCTTTTTTTTCAATGAATGGTGTGTTTTTACTTGCATGTTCCATAGAACATTGCACCATTTCCCTCCTAAGAAATTATACTAATTCATGAATTATTATAAATCGAGGGATTCTCCAGTAAAGACTACACACAAAGGATCAAACAACATGATCACTTTACCCGATGCTTATACACTTCAATCGATGCTACTTTTCATGAGGCCAATCCTATCTATTATCCCCCATCTTTTATACCTTCCTAACAAGTTACTCTTCCTCCATAAGTTGAGATGTCCACGACTACCCCTCTAAAGATTTAAATATGAAGAACTCAACCACTGTCCACAAAATCCTCAGCTAACTTGCCAAATTGGACTTAGCATCTTCTTGCTAATGAGCTCTCTGATCAAAAATTTGTGGTATGCCCTGGGACAAGCCTTCCTGCATGCGTTCTCACCATTGTATTAGAGCTTTATGCTCTTTTAATGTTGTCTTGACTTAGGGTGTAGGGTGAAGGTCAATCAAGCGGGCTTGCAATCTGGCTCAACTTGTTAATGAGCTTGCGGGTCAAACTCATGAAGTCACCAGCTCAAGTTTGAGTTTAATGTAGCTTGGATCATCGACTCATCGAGCTACTAATTTAGTTTCCTAATTGGCATAATCATAGGTCCGCCCCCACTTTGATATGGCCTGAACTCAAACTGCAATCTTTTATTTTTCTATTCACGAAAGGCAGAATGCAGAAAGCCTAGCAAAATGTGAAACACCAGTTTCATCATTCCCCACTAACTCCTCTCAAACTCATCATTTCCCGTATCACAACAAGACAAAACTATCTTAACACTAAAATTTTTTAGGATTAAATTCATGATCATCTGAACTTAGATTTCAAAAAGTTACAGTTGAACTAAAAGTTTCAACAAGACGAGAACCCAATGACACCAAAGGTGTCCAATTTGAGTCAAATTGAACCTAAATCAAATACTTGAAGCCAATTTTTAAAATTGTGTATTCAGGTATTGGGGCGCTTTTCATTCGTGAGGCGAGGCGTAAGCCTCAAGGAGTTTTGAGGCGTAAGCCTCAAAATCAAAAGATTTCGTAAATATAAAATGATAAATTTTTTATATACTAATGAGTGAATAATATAAAACATAAAAAAAACATAAGATATGAAGTGAAATCAAAATATCTCATTAATAAGACAACATGAAATATAGTTCAACTCAAAATTCTATATTTCCCAAATCCCAGTATTCTTTTCATTAACATATAATTCCAATTTCCAAAAATAAATATCAATGACATATCACATAAGAACTCATAAGTCATCAGCACTATCATCACTAAGGGGTTCTTCATTTGAATCATCATTATGGTGAACTGCTCTCTCCCCTTCCTCCATTCTTATAGAGTCCAATGTCGGGCATTTACTTCAAGATTTATGTAAGTTTTAATATATATAGCGTGAAGCGTAAGCCTCATGCCAGTGAGGCGAGGCGGGCCTCAACCAAGTTGAGGCGCAAGCCTCAAAAAAAAAAAAAAAAAAACTCGAGGCGTAAGCATCGAGGTGTTTTTTACTTGAATTGCGCAAAGGCGGCCTCAAGGCGAGCCTCATATTGCGTAATTTTAAACCATGCTTGAAGCATATTTGGAATGTTTGAGACATTAATTATACTATCAAATGATTTTCTAATTTTGCATATTTATAGTCAAATCGAGCAACTCGATGAAATGAATCAATGAGCCCAAATTCATCTAATTTCAAGAACTTTGAGGAACTTAAATGTTAAATAAAATGATTCAATATGTATCATATGATAAAGTGTTACGAATTATAAGCTAGATTTACAAAAATATCAATCTCAAAATAATATAAATAGACTATGTTCTCCACATGAAGGGGGCCTACACTGGAGTTTGAAGAGAACTCATTGATTTGAAGAACTCCAGAGCTATACCAAACATTTGACACCGACGATTACGACTAGCCACTACCATCATCTAATTGCTATTCTCAGACCGCCATCACCATCATCTAGCCATTGTAGCCCCACCAACATTATTTAACCACAATTACTGGCTATCATAATCTATTCACCATCATTTGATCGCCATCTTTCGACCGCCATCATCCTATGACCGTCATTTCATTGCATCCTTTGACTTTCATCATCATCCCTCCACTATTTCTCCCATAATTTCTACAACTAAGGGAGACCAAGCGAATGTTCTCAACTTTGTAATCTTGTCGGCTCTAATTGTGGAGAGTAGCAAAATTCCAGAACTTTAAATATATAGTGAATTATATCAACTGTATTAGACTCCATAATTTCATTTAAATGTTTTTTCTCATAAAAAATTTTGTTGGCTCTAATATTCTTCTCATGTATATGTGTGCTGGATTTTCATGCAAAGTTAGGACATAAAACTCTTTATCCATTGCTATAATTTTTATAGCACGTAACAATAATAAAAGTGTATAACCTGCAACAACTAAATTAATTAGATGAAATTAACTTATCAAATCAATTAACTAGTTTTGCCAAAAAATTGAAGAACGTCGCCATTACGTGAAATAAATAATTTTAGAATGTGATCGTAGCAGGGACTACTGTTAACGCTAGAAAATATCAAAATATGAGAGTTCTTTTTATTTGACACATGGTGTATTTTTATCTGGATGTTTCTTACAACAATATATTTTTCCCTCTTAAAAACAATACTAATTCCTCTATAATTATAAATTAAGTGGTTCTCCAGTGAATAATGTACCCATTAAAAGATATTTGCCAACTAACATGGCACTAAAGCGAGATTAGTCTCACCCCCTCAAATCACTTCTCCAATCAATCCCACCTTCCATCTCCCTTCTCCGCCCCCAAGCCTTATCCATTATAGGGTCCCATAACCCAAGTCATATAGCATGTGTCCACATGTTGTGCCTTACAGGTCCCGTCCGCAACTGGTTGAATATGTGTTTCACTACTTGCACACATGCTCCCTCCCTCCCTCTTAATATCATGGCCATTCCACCTCAGCTTAATGACTCAAAAGCTTCCTCCAATAAAACCACCATCAAATTCAATATTCCAAATACTTGTTGCGTTCAAAAACCTTTCACGTAATTGTTGTTTCTCATGAAAAGCTCAATCACCTTAATGCACTCCTCTAGATTGGCATGACACCGTCAAGTTTGCAAAGTGGCAAGCGTCTAACTATGCTATTCGTATTTGATTGCTCAACAATCTTGAACCCTCAATTACCTTCACACTTAGGCTTCTGACAGCTAGCCAAGATGAAAGATATTCTTTGTTTCACCAACTTCCAAGAAGTACTATCTCATATTTACAGCTCATATTCTAAGATATTTTCTCTAGTAGTATGTTGATCTCCTGACCATTCCATAATAGAATCCATGATTCCTAACAGTGTGACTACTCCTATTTAGGATTCATTATGCCACTAAGCTCTCAAACTTTGCTTCCTGATTAGTTTGCTCTCTGTTGGAGTAACTACACTAGAAGATAAGAGCCTTAGATGGTTTGGTCACATAAAACGGCGGCCTTCCGATGACCCGGTTAGGAAAGTAGAGGTATTAGATTTGACTTATGTTAAGAAAGGTAGAGACAGACCTAAAAAAACTTGGTTAGAAATTATTAGGAATGACCTTTCTTTATTAGATTTAAACGAAAATTTAACTTTTAATAGGACATAATGGAGAAAAAGGATTCATGTAGCCGACCCCACCTAGTGGGATAAAGGCTTGATGTTATTGTTGTTGGATTGTCTATCCTTCCAATTCTTCATCTCTCAATGTTTTATGTCCCACAATTTCCTATAAACCTATTGTCCATCCTTTCTTATTAAATCTTATAATTTTTACAGCCCTTTTTCCCCACAATGTATTTTTTAGGATATTAATTTAATGAAGACAATTGGAGGGGTTGAAACTAGTGAAATTTACCACATAGTGACTAATAACTAATCCATTCTCTCTTCCACTATTACTTCACATCACTGGCATTGTCATTTGAGTCATCCTCATCACAAGAGACTTAAAAAATTTGTACACTTATGCCTCTCCAAAATTGAATCTCGAGCCCGCAAAGCTAGATAATCATCATCATTTCTTTTGCTTCAACCACTAATCATTGTAGTCATACTTTCGAGTTTAGTTCAGTTAGACATTTGGGGTCCTAATCTTTAGTTTACTCCCATGGGATTTATTTTTGTCACATTCTTTAATAATATCAAGGGTCTACTTCTCAGCTTTCAATTGAAAGTTCTTAATCTATTTCAAATTTTTATCGGGAATTTACAACTTTTTCTAACTTTAATTAAAACTTTGCACATTAATAATAGCCTGGAATTTAAAGTTGTTTCAATTTTAAACTTTTCCCTTTAATAATGATATTATTCATCAGACCTGTCCCTATACAGCTCAGGAGAATATTGTTGTTGAATCCAAAAAATTAGCATTTGCATAATGTTTCCAGGGTACTAATTTTCATATAATTATCTTTTATCAATTCTAGGGAGATGCAGTCTTCAAAGCAAGTTATCTCATCAATCATATCCTCTCTCCTCTCAACTGATCATTCGCCCATCTTCACTCTTTATGCTAGCCAAATTATATTCCTTCTTACACATATGGTATTTGGTTTTTTACTTTGCTCATCTATTATGCTCCCATCACAAGCTCTCTTGTCATGTCATTCAATAATTTCTCAAGCATTCACACACATACAAATGATCAAACATTATGATCTCTTTACCCGATACTTGTACACTTCGACAGATACAACTTTTTATGACACCAACCCTTTGCCCCTATCTTTTATGCATTCCCAACATGCTCTGCTTCCTCCATAAGCTCATATGTCTATTTCAAACCCTCTAAAGATTTACTCATTAACAACTCAATCACCATCAACAAAATCTGTAACTAAATTATAAGACTGGACTAAGCATCCTCTTGTTAATGAGCTCTCTTATCAACATTTTCCATATGATTTACAACAATATAAAAGAGAATATATTCCTCCTCCTATACACTCTTACATGACATTTGATCATTATCTCCTTCCATCTGTATACTTCCCTTATCAATCATTTACATCTATTGAAATGTGTGCATATACTACTATTCTTCTTATTGTTGGAAAATGAATAAATGTCAAAGATGAAAATCAAGATCCTATGAATTCAAGAAAAGCAAATCAACATAACATATTCATACCAAAGAAGGAAAATAGGAACCCATGAATTCATTAAAAGGAAAAAAAAATCTAGAGCTTGTTTTTAAAATCTTTATTTATTTACATAGTTGTAAAAACATTTTTATTTCATTTCTGGATCAATCTTCCTATTGCTTTCTATCAAATACTTTATGATTCTTTCCTGCAGGTCTTCCTCCCATGATATTAAATCTTTAAGCTCTTCTAATTGTATTTTGTCTTGGGGTGCAGCTAAGTTAACCTGACTTGCACTTGATTCGCTAAGAAGCTTGCGAGTAAAGCTCATTGAGCCATGACCTAGAGTTCAAGCTCATAACTCAGAGTCGATTTCATATGTTATACGAGCCTGAGTTTGAGTTTAATGCAACTAACATTATCAACTTGTTAACCTACCTGTTTAATTAACTAATTACTATCATCATAGGTCCATGTGCCACTTTGATATGATCCAATTCAAATAGCAACCTTCTATTTTCTACTTCCAAAAGGGGAATGCAGAAAACCTGGCGAAATTCAAAATGCTATTTACGTCATTCTCCACTTCAAAATACTATTTACGTCATTCTCCACTTCGCCATTCCCCAACTCTACATTTCTCAAATCCTAATTCCCCTTAGCCCTTAAAACATAGAAACCCTAGGATTTGAGAATTAACTTCATGCCACAAACTTTCCTTCACACTACAAAGCTACCTCCACACTCCCTCGCCTTCACGCCCAACCCCGATTGTGCAAGTGTTGAAGTCCAAATGAAACTTTGTAGATCATCAGCTTCTTCGTCCTCTACATCTAGGAGCAAGTTGTGCGCTCACTCTCGGCAACCCCTACCGCCCTACGCAAGTAAGTTGCCTTAACCTTGAAACAACTTCTTCACGAAATCGTCCTTATTCCGTCAATATCGAACTATTTTGCACAATTCACTAGGCATGATTTTCCTACCCATCGTCAAATTCAATTTCACTTTGCATCATCATTAAAAATAAAGTGATTTATCTACACATCATTGAATTCAATTTTTGCATCGTGTCCACTCCAATTTTGATTCCAACAGGGTCTTCCCAGCCGCGATGACACCAATGATTTCTCTTCTTATTTCTATATGTTCCAATTCTTGTAGGTAACACAGTTTCCACAATTCAACTCATGGGTGTACATAATCAATGATTTTGTTAATCCCATGGATTCTCTTCTTTGACTCCCCATTCACATTGATTTCACATTTTTTGAGCTTTTCATCACCCACAACCTTCATTCCTTGTGACCTTCATTGCAACATGAGCCTTCCCTAACCACAACCTTCATACTGTTGTTAGATGCCCACCTAATGTGCTGAATTTTTCAAAGAGTTTCTTTGCTCCATTGTTTAAGTTGACCAACCCTCAAAACCAAGGCAACTAACTACTCAATCAAAGTCAAAGGTAATTCTAAACCAGAGATAATTTAATAAGGCTTTGATAATTACTAGTGATAATATAACGCCTAAGCTCAATGGTTTCAACTCCTCGACACTCTTTGGTAACTATGTCCTTCCCTACAAACAACAAGCCTCGGATAATGCTATAAATGAATATTGGGTCATACATGTAGGAGTTACAAATCATATGACATCAATCATCAAATTTAGCACCTACACTTCTTATCCAAGTAATAGGATAAATTTCTAATGTTGGTGGCTCTCTTACCATAGAAACAAGATTAGGAGACTTCCAGATATTACCACTATTTGTTCTAAAAGATGTTCTTCATATTCCTAAACATTCTATTAATGTTATGTCCATTCAAAAACTAACTTGAATTCCAAAGTAATAATTTTTCCTGCCTGCTATGTAATTCAAGATTAGGATGTGGGGAAGAGAAATGGACTTGCTAAGGAAAAAAAGGAGGATTATACTTCCTTGAAACATCAAATCAAAAAGTGTAAAGAATAATCTAACTTTATCTTTCCATTTCTCCTCAAACAATGATATCTTATGGAATTATCATTGTCATTTCTCCTCAAAAAAATAATATTAAAGGAAGCCAATTGAATGGCGCATCAGTAACATATAATAGATTAGGGCACTGCAAATAATGTAAAAGATTAGGGCGTTATGCCAGTGAAATCATATGTTCGACGCAGAAAGCCAATAAAATCTCAAAATTTAAAAATGTGAAGCAGTACCTAACCTAAAGCTACCACCCATACATGCTAAAGAAGTTCTCATTTTAGCTTGCAAGAGCAAGGGATCGAACGAAGACAATCTCTTTCGATAAATGTCACTCATAATACTATTTTTGAAATATATGCACGGTCAGAAAATCAACTATTCTCAGTTCACCGACATCATTTGTAATTCCTCTAAAAAAATAAACTACAGCATCCACCTGAATCTTGAAAGCCCCAAATCCAGAAATATGTATCTCCAACAAACATGGACTTCTCAATATCCAAACTATATCAACGCATACAATCAAATGAAGGTTTACGGTTGACTTCCACACCAAAAAAGACCCCATAGAAAAACCCTAAACTTCGATCATGCATAGTGAAGACAAAATCGAAAGTTTTCAGAAAATAAATATAAAACTTCTGTGGTAAAAAGGCACCTTTAAGGGATCTTAAGCCCTCTTTAGTGAGAAGCATGGGGATCGGAGCTGTTAACGCGGTTGTAAACGGCTTCACCAACAAGGTAAACACCGAAGGCGATGAGGGCGATGCCAAGGCCGGGTGTGGCGTACCTGAACTGGTTGACCAGCATCGGATGCTTCCTCCATTCATCCCTCCTTTTAAAGAATTCACCAGTCGGCCCTAATGGCTTCGCCATTCTGCTCGGTTCTTTCCTCTTTCCCTTGTATTTCCTGAGATCTACAAAGAACTTCTGTAGATGACGGTGCTTTTTCCGGTTAAGAGAAAAAGGGCTGAATATTTATTTATTTATATATTTAACATTCAAAATTAAAATTTACTTTTATAATATTATCAGTTAAAATTTTAAACTAAGTGTCTTATTAATCAAATTTAGCTAGTTAACCAATGAAAAAAATAAATAAATCACCAAAATCGCTCATTTAACGGTCGACTTACTCTACAAGATAAGTTGCCCGTCAAATGTGTGGCTTATATCATTTATTTTAAAAAAAATTATTAAATATTAGTCGTTCAATGTTAAATTTTGAAAATATGCTTTAGAGATGCATAATATTTGAGTTAATTTTTTTATTTTTTGAGCTGTCAAGTTGCACGGAATAGTCACATCGTATGAGCGGCAAAATTATCTTTATCAAATAATGGTGTATTATCAACTCATATTTATAGATAGGGGTGTCAAAATCGGGTTTTCGGTTGGATTCAAGTCAAACCCGGAACTTACCCGGGTTTAAATGGGTAGACCCTAACCTGACCCGGGAATATAGACGGGTCGAAAATTTGGCCCAGACCCAACCCATCGGGTTGCCGGGTTGACCCGACCCGACATGGTTCCGCTTTCTGGCATTGATGGGACGGCGGAATGGCGGGCTGCAAGTGGTAGGCGGCGGCTGGTGCGGACATAAGTGAGCTGGCGTAGATGCAAGCAAGCAGGCGTGGGCGCGAGCAGGTAGGTGAGCTGGCAGGCTCAGGCGAGCGGGCGGCCGCTGGCAGGTGCGGGCAGCCTCGGCGGGTGGACGGTCAACTACGCGGTCAGCTGTAGGCAGAGCGCGAGTAGCCGTAGGCAGGTGCTCGAGCAGCCGGGGTAGGTGCGGGCAGTCTCAGGTAGCGCGGGCAGCTCATTTCAAATGGGTTTTCGGGTTGACCCGGCAACCCGTTGGGTCAACCCGAACCCGACCCATTTTTTTCAAACGAGTAGAATCCGAGAACCGGGATCCGACCCATTTTGAAATTGGGTTGGGTATAACCCGATATTTTCGAGTCAGGTTCAAATTGAGTTTTCGTGTCGTGTCAAATATTAACACTCCTACTTATAAATATGTATTGTCTTGTCATATACACAGTAGCAATTAATTTTATTAATTTTTTTCATAATTCAGTTGTCATTCTTAGGTGTGCTTCTTTGTTTATATAAATTGTAGATGTAAAGGTTTATTTGATGAGCAATATCTGAAACTTATAGCCTTAAGTTTGTTTGATAGATTTGCCCAGCCTATCGTACCTTACTTCACAATGTATTCGTTGTTCATGGATAAGATTCGAAGAATTCCCACCAAGCTGATGATTGAAGAGGGATACATTTGTTTGAAAGAAAGTTTGATGATAAGTTATGATGAGAGCCTTGAAGAGAAGGTAAAATACAATGAAATTTTCAGGTGTGGTATGCATTCATGAAGCGAAGATAATGATTGCTTATTGTGGCATGCACATGATAAAGTTATGAAAATAAAGTTGTATAGGTCGGTGATGATCATAAAGATGTGGGATGTAAATATGTACAATAGAGGTTCATGGAAAATGGAAGGCATCTCATTTCATTGGACTTTCTATGAGGTGGATTTCATGAAATCGGTCGTTATAGAGAAGGTTCTATTGAGGTGATCGTTTAAAGTTCAATGGTCGATGTAGATCATTGCACTCTCTATCATAAATGGTATCCTATACAAGATGAATTCCTGATAGAATCCTATAAGATTCTTATTCGAAGTGTTATATCAGGAAAGAAGAAGAAGTTTCCAAATTGAGCGGATTGATAATATATTCAACAAGAGTTTGATTATCAGTTCAATTGTTGTCCAACATAGACCCAACTCCAAACTCGTCTGCACATGATTATTAAAAATGTGTAAAATGTTGTTTATGTGCTGATGTTAGTTGAAGTTACTAGTTTTTTTCCCTTCGATTGTTTAGTCTGTGTTATGTTGTTTTGTACTCTATTTTGTAATTGTTGTTGAATGAATATTAATTTGGGGCAATTTGAAAAGATTTCTTGAGGATTAAGTAACTTGTTAGTTTTTTAAAATATTCATGTTTGAATTACTCATATGTGAACATGTCATATCTAATGACATCAAAATAGAATAAGTAGTACATCCATATTTAAGGAGTAAAATGTCAACATTACAATATAACTCAAACAGGTAAAAGTTACATAACACATATCACTAATGCATCCTCTTATGCCGATGTGATATCACATCAGTGCCTGGAGTGAAATGTTGTGGTGCATACACTTGCGTTGTGTGTAGATGGTGGTGGTCCTTAAGGCTGACATAAGGATGTGTGGCTGAGGTTCGTTCAGGAATACATTTACGAAATTTGGTGTGAAGGGAATCTAAATGTCTGGTAGTGTTGGTATCATAAGGAAGCTCTGAGAGGGACCCTCATCAGGGTAAGTGGACGACTCAACATTGTATGGATCTATAGTAGCAAGGGCATGAATGAATAGTATGTAATCACTAAATTTCTCCTTAAAATATTGATCATCGTCAATGTATATCTGCTGGCGCAATCTATGGCATAAGTCCCCTACAAAGTTAATATCTTATTGCATGGCTATATCCTCAATCCCTCCAAAATATGGCTATAATCTCTTCTTCATAGTCAGAAAGAAATCACACTGCACATATTTCCAAAGTTTGTTAAATTCAACAATCGCTAAAGTAATTTTATAACAAGAGACTCACCATATGCTGTTATGTTGTTTGCTCTTGGATAGTATATCCTAGGCGGGTCCACCGGTGCCATATGCATATATAGGGTTTCCTAAGAACTGAGCTAGTGCAAGTGTGCTGATGGTTCATAAAAGATATTTTTCATATCTCGTCTAGATGTTTGCTAATGCTTGCATGCAGACGCCATAAGCATAGACTCCCCAACCTACCATTCTGAGCACATACCAATGTCAATTTCTATCTATTCGAAGCAACCACAATATATTCAACATTATTTCTGATCGGCCATCCTTATACTCTAAATTGTAGCTCTTCCTTCTGTGTGAAACACATTCCCTTTATCAACTCTATTGGAATTGAGAACTCTTATTCGACTTGATTCCCAATATTTTCATTGTCATCTGTTACGTCCTCATCCCATTTACGAGTACTCGTGTATATTTTAACGAAGTCATTATTTCCAGCAAAGAAAATATAAAACACTAACATAACTTAAAACTAGAAAATAAATAAACAATTAATGTTGAATTTGTTTATGCATGAGATTTATTAAGAAATATAAGTTGATAAATCGCAAAATATGTCTCTGGCAGTCTAAAACAACTAAAAAATTTCAAATATTAAGCCATAAATCCATTTAAATATTTGTGTGGTTCATTTTCACCCCTACAAGCAACATTAAATTAGCTTTTTTTAGACTATTTAAGGCTTTATTCTGCAGTTGAATGCAATCATAAATCTAAGGCTTCTGTTGGGACATTTTTTTTGTACTGTTTTTAAAACAGTTTGTTAATGCAAAATTTTTTAATTAAAAAAAATTAGACTAAATATTTATTTTAAAAAATAATTAAAAAATTATCCCAGCCAAAGACTAAGAGTCATAAATATGAATCAATTACTCTATTTATGAAATGAATAATAATTTCTTTTGAAAATCTATACATGATAATTTTGCGCTTAATAAAGGCCGCGTTGCCGAACCTTTCAATGGAATAAAAATTATATCTGAATATCTATATATAAATGATATTAATATTTAGAATTTAAAATTATTAGATTTATTTTAATATTATTGTAAAAGAAAGCCTTCATCTATAATATTAATTTTAAAATAAAATAATTAATTTTAATTTTTTTTAATATGATTTCTATTAAAATATTCTGAAATTGAAAATTTTCTTGTATTTAACAATTATATGATTATATCGTAACTAATAACCAACCCACCATTCACGTGACTAGCAATGCAATACCACACCTTTTATTGGTTTCATATTTATAAAATTGTTATAAATACAAAAAATTAAAAAATTGTTATGTAATTCTCAATGTTTGCAATGATTTTCACCTATTTTCCATAGATTAAGGCTTCGTTTGGGACAGCTTTTTTACTGCTTTCTAAAACGGAGTTTTAGTACAAAATTTTTTATTTTTGTACTAAAACTCCGTTTTATAAAGCAATAAAAAAGCCGTCCCAAACGAAGCCTAAGTAAGGTTTTGTTTGGGATGGCTTTGGTAATGCTTCATAAAGCAGCTAATTTTTATACTAAAAAGTTGCTTTAAGAAATAGTATGAAAGCCATCCCAAAGGAAAGCTAAATCTCATGTTAAGGCTTCGTTTGAGACGGCTTTTTTATTGTTTTCTAAAACAGAGTTTTAGTACAAATTTTTTATTTATTTTTGTACTAAAACTCCGTTTTAGAAAGCAATAAAAAAGCCGTCCCAAACGAAGCCTAAGTCTCTATAGCTAGCCATAATCAATCACCAATCTTCTTGTTATCAATACATAATCTATTAAAGAATCTATATTAGAAGTCCTCCTTCATTGTCGACTTGTTGTACCCCACTTGGAGATGTAGCTACTACCTCTTAGGGTTTATTTGGAATGACTTTCTTGCTGTTTTATTTTTTTAGATATCAATCACATAGTCGTTCAATTACTATTTTCTCATTATTAAAAAAAAATTATTGTGAAAAGTACATTTTATAAATTTCATAAACAACTTAAAAAAAAAAATGCTAACCCTATCCACTCTTCTTCACTTTCCAACAGCCAAAAGCCTTGCACATAGTAAGCCGAGCTAGAGTCATCCTAGCTTAAATTTGAGCTTGATTAATTAATCGAGTTTGAGCTCGAGTAAAAACTTTATTTTATGAGTTATTGTTGGCTCATTTATTATTAAAGAGAGAAAATAATGACGATTTAAGCTATTCTTAATATAAAATAGTAAAAAATTGTAAAATTATTAAAAAATATAATAAAGAATTGTTTAATATAATTTTTCAAAACTTTGCACACAAAATCATGAATTTGAATATATTTTAAGATATTATGTATTAATATTTTTTAAATGAGTCGGGACACGAGCTAATGAGTCGAGTCAAGACTCAAGACTAGATCAATCTTGACTCATTAACCCATCGAGTTCGACTTCCAAGCTATTTATCAAGCCTAACTCGACCCCACACACAAATCAGCTTCACTCACTTACACCCCTACTTGCACTTCAACCCTAACGCCTCAAGTGCTTCAACACTTCGATTGGAAAATGAACTATATTGACAATCATCTTATACGGCTCACATAAACTGATAAAAGATTGTTATTTTATTTAAATTGAGAGCATTGAAGCATGTTAAATGAGTAAGGCTTCATTTGAGATAACTTTTTTTTTTTAATTGTTTCCTAAAATATTTTTTTACTAAAAAAATTCTAGAAAAGACTGTACTTAAAAAGAGTAAGTGTCATAATTTATAAATTAAAAAAGAATAGATTATTTATAAATTACATTCACTTTTAAATAAAATCTAAAAATTTTAAAATTCATCTTAATTAATTTTTTAAAAAATTTTGGGAACCAAACTTTATTCTTTCAAACATATTTGTAATCATAATTTATTTAATTAACATTGATATTCAATGCTCAAATTTATTTTCAATACGATAGGCATGCATAAAAAAATCATACGATGCTCTCTTTGCATGCCATGTTTAAGGGTCGGGGCGGATGCGAAAACCTCCCGGTAGAGATCAGGTCAAACACCACCTTATTCGCGGCATCAGTGTAGTGAACTCCGTCCCACACCACCTTTTTTGATGGCTCGCGGCACGATCTTCCAAGCAAAACCTCGCTGCCGTTCACCGTCGCCGTGCCCCCACACTGGATGTCGTAGTCGAAATTGTACTTGCCATCGCCGTACCCGCAGCATACCTTTAGAGGGTCCTCAAACCCTATAATTAAAGCTGGATTAGAATAATCTCTTTAAAATTTACTTAAAATAAAATTGTTTATAACACTTCTCTTGGAACTTTATCAAATGCTTTTCTTTAAATCAATATCATATGAAGGTCCTCCTTATCCTTATTATTATATACTTCTCCATCAAATCTTTCAATAAATTTATAGCATCCATAGTAAACATACCCGACATGAATCCAAATTGATTTTGAGAAGCATTAGTATCACGTCATAACATATACTCCATAATTTTTTCCCATAGTTTTAAAGCAAGACACATCATCATAATTCCTCTATAATTTGCATAATTTTGTGCATCATATTAATTCTTAAAAATAGAAATCAACACACTCATTCTTCACTCACCAGACATCTTTTTAGTCTTTAAAATAATATTAAAAAATTTAATAAGCCAAAAAATTCATTCATCCCCTAAGTATTTCTACACATCTATTAGAATCACCAAGTCCAACAACTTTTCTATACTTCATTTTCTTTAAAGCCTCTCTAACTTTAATTTCAAATATTTTTATTTTCATTTAGGATGCTAATATCGTTATAATTAATTGTCTTCTCACAATCTTCATTGAAAAGTATATCAAAATATTTCTTTAAATGAAAATACTTTATGAACTTCATCCTTAATGCACTTCACTTAAACTAAATCCTTACTACTCCAACCTCTTTGTTTGACTAACTTATATATATATATATATATATATATATATATATATATATATATATATCTCATCAATATTTTCACTTCCTTCACAAAGCCAACTACTCATATTTAATTCCCTCCAATTAAAGAGAAGGACATATCTTTATAACCAATGTTCATTTACTTGAACTATTTCCACACGAGTAGGTCTCTTTTTCCTTTTTGGGTTTTCGTCTACCAATACATTTTTTTATTTCATCTTTGCCTATGCCAAATTTTCATGCTAAGTTAAGACATTAAATTCTTTATTAAATGTCACGATTCATGAACATTCTAGCACTTAATAAATATAATAACTATATTTGATAAAAAATTGCCTCAAATGCTTTGGTAGAAATTTTTTTCTTAATTTTGAGCATAAATATTTATTGAAGAGGGACAAAATAATAAAAATTCTTATTGTACTAAGGAAAAAAAAATTTATTGATGAGATGCAAATATGTATATATATTTGATAAAAAATTGCCTCAAATGATTTGGTTAAATTTTTAATCTAAATTAATTTTTAAACTTTAATTTCCTTGTAGAATATATATATATATGCTTAAGACATTCTCCTTTAAGCTTTGTTGGGTCCCGAAATATTCGCTGTGGTAAAGAAATATAAAGTTTATTGTACTAAAGAAAAAAATTTTGGGGGTAGACAATTATCCACTCTTAGCCTTTCATGGTAAAGAAATATAAACTTTAACGCATATTCAATTCCCTTCCTTCTCCAATTAAAGAGAAGGACATATCTTTATAACCCAATGCTCATTTAGTTGAACTATTTACAAATGCATTCTTTTATTTCATCTTTATCTACACCAAATTTTCATACTATGTTAAGGCATTAAATTCTTTATTAATTTCATGAACATTCTACAACATAATAAATATAATAAATATATTTGATAAAAATTGACTAAGAGATTTGTTAAATTTTTAATCTAAATTATTTTTAAAATTTTAATTTCCTTGTATATATATATATATATATATATATATATATATATATATATATAGCTTAAGGTATTGCCCCTTAAGCTTATTTGGGAGAATATAAAAAAAAATTAATTAATAAATAGTTTTTAATATTTATAAAGTAAATTTCATGAACAAATTTTTTACTTAAGAGCTTTAATGTTTTTTTTTTATTTATATAAATTATTTATATATTATATTAATGCATTTATTTATTTATTTATCTATCTTGAGGACGAAATCGTACCGTATTTCGCGGGCTCGAGGAAGAGCGAGTACTTCGCGGAGTAAATATCCACGTAAGTGATAACGGCAAGAGGCAGCTCCTTCCTCATCTCCACTAAAGTCTCTTTGAGCTTTTTGTTGAACTGCTGTGCCGCCTTGTTGTAGAAGACAGCACAGCCGGCTGAATCAAGCTCGCCGGCAGCGGTGATGTTTCGTCGGAGCAGGACGTACGCGAGGCAACCGAGTGGGCCGGTGTTGTGAATCCAGAAATACCTCGCCCCCAGGGCATACATGCTCTTAACATCGCCGGAGAAGGTGGATAACGTCTGTGGAATGAGCTCGTCATACGTTTTTCCGGCGTCCAAGCCGGCGGTGATGTCATTCTGCCTGATGTCGATGGTATAAAGAGATTGGTTGAAGTATTCCTTCTTTGGCATCAAGGATTCATAATGAAAACTGATGGGAATGCCAGAATTGAAACGAATCTCGATTGTGATTTGGGCGAGTTTTCCATCTCGCCTTCCACCAATTGCTCTTAGTGTGAGTAGACGAAGGTCGATGGATGAGGAACAGGAATACGAAAGGTTATTAAAGATTTCTATAAATAAATAGATGCAGGAAAGACAAACCGTTTTAGTAGAAGTTCAAGAGGAACCTACCGGATAAAACGGTAGAGACCAGGAAGTTTTAATAGAGTATGTTTAAAATTAATAAAATAATTATAATAATTGAAATGGAAAGTTAGAATTTAATTTAAATAATTAAAATAGAAAGTTAGGATTTGCTATGGGTGGAATCTCAAGCCACTTTTATATAGTAGTATAAATATTAAGAGTGGGGTGTCAATATTTGACACGGCCCGAAAACTCAACTCGAACTTGACACAGAAATTTTTGTTTGGGTTAAAGTTTTCCGTTTCAAAAATCGGGTCAGGTTCGGGTTGACCCAGAAACCCAAAAATGACCCGGATTGACCTGCTGACCGAGCTGCCCCCGCGTGACTGAACTACCCGTCGCTGAGCTCCGCTGACCCGCCTGCCCCCCCCCCCTCCTTCCTGCATGACTGAGATGCCCTGCCCCCCGCTGCACTGCTCGGCTGACCCACTGCCCGCTCGCATGACTACGTCGCATCCTGTGTCGCTTCGCCCGCCGCCTTTGCGTCGCATCTGCTGCCCCGCTATCGGGTCCCACGCGATCGTTGTCGTATCCCGCTGCAGCCAGACGTCGGCTGAAGGACCTCCGATTCCGCCGGACGTTGTTGCTCACGGCCTTGTCGTGTCCCCGAGTAGGGTCGGTTTGACCTGAACCTAAAGCGGGTCGGGTTCGAGTACAGAAAATTGACCCGTTTGTAAAAACGGGTGGGGTTCGGGTTGACCCAAATTATGCCGGGTCATTTCCGGGTTCGACTCGAACCCGACCCGTGACCCGAAATTGACAACCCTAATTAAGAGATAAACATGATTTTAAAAAAAAAATAAAAATAGGCAAAGTTGCCAATTGAAAGGTCGACTTATGCTAAGTAAGATAGGTGAGTTAGCTAGCCATAGAGAAAATTAGGACTAACGAAAAGATGCCGAATTAATTGGTGACTTATGTAAGTCGCCCCTTCAACGGGCAACTTACTTCTATTATCTTTAAAAAAAATGAAAAAATGGCTATGTTGGAGCATTGGATACTGAACTATTAACGGGCAACTTACATCAATTATCTTTGAAAAAAATAGGAAAAAAAAAAGGTTATTCGGTTCCATTGGATACTAAACTAGTTGTGACATGCATGATTGAAGTCATGTGACTTGAGCTGTAAAAATATGTTGTTCCATCAAATAGTCTTGTCAGCATCGTCTTTATTATTTTGTCATTATATTTATGGCATTTCTGCATGTTTTTTATTTTTATTTTTATTTTTTGAAATTTGAGATTTCTTACTCAATATTGTTTTATTTCAATATAAATATGTAGTGCAAGTCTCCCCAAGGGTTAAAGTAGTTTAAAAATATTTTATGCTACTTCTTATATAGCACTTCGCAATATATTCACTGGTTATGGATTTGATTCGGACAACTCCCACGAAACAGATGATTCAAGAGGGTAACATTCATTTGAAAGAGAGTTTGGAGCTACCTACTGATGAAATCCTTGAAGTAGAGGCCAAAGCTAATAAATATTTTTGGTGTTATATGTATTTCTGGAGCGAAGATAAAGATTGAACATTATTGCATGTGCATGATGAGGTTATGAAAGTTAAGTTGTATAGGGCGGGCAATGATTTTTGAGATGTGGGTGTTGACATCATTATTCGAGATCAATTTTTCCGGAATAAACTTTAGCACCTAGGCCTTAATTCGTAGCCTAGTATAGATGTCGTCCTTTAGGACTCCCCTTAGGTGGATACCTAGTGACTATAGCGCTGACTCAACCATCAACCTCGATCTGACACCAATTTTATTTCAAGCATGATTGCCTAAACCGATGAACTAAGTCGAGTCGAATTCAATTTAATGAAATATAGATACAAGAGGCCTAACTTGAATCCTCGTGAGTTATTTGAATCTTTATTGACAATAATCAAATTAATTAAATTAATTCGAATTGATCTAAACTAAATTTTATTTAATCAATAATAAATTTAATTAAAATTTAGTTTTCTATATCATGAAAAGTTAATTAAATTAATCAATTGATTAGAAAAGGCTTAGAGGGGGATTAGGGCTGATTTATGCATGCAAGTGGTTTTGGGTTTAGTTAAGGTCGGTTCAAACCGCCTCACCCACTATCTCCTCTCTATTCGCAGACCTCCCCCACTCTCTCATTCGCAAGCAAGAACCGCCCCCTCCTGCTCTCTTTGAAAAGAACAACACCCCCCCCCCCGGTCTGAAGGCTTCCTTTATTTAGATGTAGGGAATTGGAGTAAAAGAAAATTAAAAAAGTGGTTAAAAAGCTCCAAACCATGATTACAAATTCATAATCCATCAATCCATTATAGGGATTAAATTTCATTTCCTTAACTTTCATTCTACTTAAACTAACCCCAAGGGATTTTTACCATTGTAATACCTTAAATAATTAATTCACATGTACATTAGCTTTTAATATTAACAATATACCACCCTATTTTATTGACTCTTACGAATAAGTAACTCCGACTCATTATTGTAAAACTAAAGGGAAGGAAATTTCAGTTCACCTTTTATCGAAATAACCCTCCAAAAAACTAGGGTCATGTAATCCTTCGTAAAATCCTCAAAGATCAAAACATTCTTAAAAGTACTATTATATCAGATCAGGGTGGGTTAAACTAGAAACTCTTCCCTAAAAAAATTATTGATTAGGACGAATCAATAAATTATGTCCTGGTCTAAATCTATGATAAACTAACTCATCAAAGAAAATAATAATAATAAAGAATGCCAATTGAATGGCGCATCACTAACATATAATAGATTAGGGCATTGCAAATAATGTAAATTTCATAACAGAAAAGGCCCCATAGAAAACCCCTAAACTTCGATCATGCATAGTGAAGACAAAATCGAAAGTTTTCAGAAAATAATTATAAAACTTCTGGGGTAAAAAGGCACCTTTAAGGGATCTTAAGCCATCTTTAGTGAGCAGCATGGGGATCGGAGCTGTTAACGCAGTTGTAAACGGCCTCACCGACAAGGTAAACACCGAAGGCGACGAGGGCGATGCTAAGGCCTGGTGTGGCGTACCTGAACTGGTTGACCAGCATCGGATGCTTCCTCCATTCATCCCTCCTTTTAAAGAATTCACCAGTCAGCCCTAATGGCTTCGCCATTCCGCTTGGTTCCTCTTTATCCTTCCTTTCCTTGAGATTTTCAAAGAACTTCTGTGGACGGATGGTGCTTTCCGGTTAAGAGAAAAAGGATTCTGCATGAATCTAACTGAATATTTATTTATTTATATATTTAATATTCAAATTTTAAATATATTTTTATAATATTATAAGTTAAATTTTCAAACTAAGTATCTTATTAATCCAATTTAGATAGTTAACCAACAAAAAAACTAGTAAAGTCGCTCATTTAACGAGTGACTCGCTCTACAATATAAGTCGCCTGTCAAGCTGACGACATATATCATTTAATTTTTTTTTAAAATATTAAGCATTAGTCATTCAATGTTAAATTTTGAAGCTATGCTTTACATATGCATAATTCTTGAGCAAAATTTTTCATTTTTGAGTTGTCAAGTTACTAGGAGTAGTCACATTTTATCAGTTATAAAATTGTCTTATCAAAACCTAGTGTATTATCAAATCATATTTATATGCATGTATTATCTTGTCATATAGAAGGTAGAAATTAATTTTATTAAATGTTTTTCATATTTCAGTTGTCATATCTTAAGTGTGCTTCTCTGTCTATATAAGTTGTAGATGTAGAGGTTCATTTGATGAACAAGATCTTAAACTCACAACCTTAAGTTTGTTTGCTAGAGTTGTTCAACCTCTCATATAATGCTTCACAATGTATTCGCCGGTGATGGATAAGATTCGAAGAATTTCTACTAAGCAAAAGATTGAAGAGGGAAGCACTCGTTTGAAAGAATGTTTGACGATAAATTGTGATGAGAGTCTAAATGAGAAGGCGAAATGCAATGAAATTTTTTGTTGTGTTATGCATTTCTGGAGCAAAGATGAAAATTACTTGTTGTGGCATGCACATGATGAAGTTATGAAAATAAAGCTGTATAGGGCCGGTAATGATCTTAGAGACATGGAGTGGAGATATGTACAACAGAGGTTTATGGAACATGGTGGGCATCTCATTTCGCTGGACTTTCTCCGAGGTCGAATTCGTAAAATTGTTCGTGATAGAGAAGGTTCTATTGAGGTGATCAGTGAAAGGTCAATGGTCGATGTATATCATTATATTCTTTATCATAAATTGTATCCTATACACAATGAATTCCAATTAGAATCCTATAAGATGCTTATTGGAAGTGTTATAGCAGGAAAGGAGGAGTTTCTAAATGGAGCAGATTGGTAGTATATTCAACAAGAGTTTAAGTATCACTTCAACTGTTGTACAACGCATACCCAACTCCAAACTCATCTGCGCATGATAATTAAAAACATGTAACATGTTGTTTATGTGCTAATGTTAGTTGAAGTTACAACTTAATTTTTTCCTTCGACTATTTAGTTTGCATTATATTATTTTGTATTATGTTTTGTAATTGTTATTGAATGAATGTTAGTTTTGTGTGATTTGGAATGAATTCTTAAGGATTAAGTTATTAGTTTTTTTAAAATATTGAAGTTCGAATTACTCATATGCGAACATGTATAACATCATAATGACATTAAAATAAAATAAAATGTATTACATAATTCATGTCTACAGAGTACAATGTCAACTTCACAATATAACTCAAACATCCAAAAGTTACATAGCACATATTGCTAATGTCTCCTCTTATACCGATGTGGTATCACATTAGTGCATTGAGTGAAAAGTTGTGGTGCATGCACTGGCCTGGTGCGTAGATGGTGTTGGCCCTCAAGATTAACATCAATATGTGTGGATAAAGGCTCGTATAAGGATGTAAGTACGAAATCTGGTGTGAAGGCGATCTCATTGTCTGGTAGTGTTGGTATCGTAAGGTAGCTCTAAGAGGAATCTCATCAGGGTAAGAGGACAGCCCAACATCGTATGGAGCTGTAGCAGCAGGGGCCTGACTGAATGGTGTGTGATCACTAACTATTTCCTCAAAATACTGATCATCGTCAATATATATATATGTTAGAGCAATATGTAGCATAATTCCCCTACAATTTAATATCCCATTGCATGATTGTATCCCCAATCCCTCCAAATTATGGTTGTAATCTCCTCTCCATGGTAAGAAAAAAATCATGGAGCACATATTTCCAAAGTTTATTAAATTCAACAATAGCTAATATAATTTAATAAAAGAAGACTCACCATATGCCGTTCTGCGAGCTCTCTTGAATAGTATGTCCAAGGAGGGTCCATCGGTGCCTTATGAATATATAGTGTTGCCAATATCTGAACAAGCGCAAGTGTGTTGATGCTTCGTATAAGATATTTCCATATCTTGCCAAGACGTTTGCTCATGCCTTCATGAAGGCGCCATAAGCATATACTCCCCAACATGTCGTTTTGAGCACAAACCAACATCAATTTATGTCTATTCGAAGCAATTACAACATATTTAACATTATTTTTTATCGACCATCCATGTACTGCAAATCATAGGTATTCCTTTTCTGTGAAATACATTTCCTTCATCAACTTTGTTGGAATTGAGAACTCTTCTTCTACTTGGTTCCCAATATTGTCATTGTCATATGTTACATCATCATCCCATTCATGAGTGCTTATATATGTTTTAATCAAGTCATTATTTGCATCTATGCCTTCTGCAGTCCTAACATTCACATAGCAATATTGTTGTATAGTGCTATTTATCTCAATATTCATGTCAAGATTCACTTCACTTGCACCACATAGTACCATCATCATCATCATCTACTGGCTCGTTGAATCCACTACTCATTGTTTCATAATCATCATCAATAGCGAGTGACGGTCTCGTGAAAGGTCCCGATTCATCCTGCCAATGACTTCATTGCCTTTCACTCCCTCACAAAAAAAGATATGTTAATTGAAGTAACACATCCACAAATTTAGACTTTAATCAATAAAGATTAACATGAATAACTTACTTAATATATTGGTGGTTCGATTGGTGGAATCATCAAAGCACCTCCTACCCTTTCCTCCAAACTGAATGATTCATACACTTGGGGTGTGATACTCTCAACATTATTACTAGGCTTGTTTATCTGTTCGACCTCCATATTTATCTAGTAGCATGTGATAACACCATTTAACAGACTTCATCATCATCTACAGGTTAAGCTATAAAATCATTTTCTAAGGGAAAACGACAAACTAACTTTGTTGTGTGCTTCGATGTTTTAAACTTTAGTACTTTAAGTACCCTAAACTTCAACTGCTCTTAGTTTGTGTTAGTTGACACTTGCAAGGGATGACAACTGCCCCCAAAATACGTTGGTGCATACTTATCATCTAAAGATAATTCTCCGCTGTACATAAGAACAAATGATGCTCCTCATCCAGACATAACTGTGCTACTACATCTTAGTGATCAAATCCTACGGTAAATCTACATAATCTCAAACATAAATCAATATTGTTCTTTAAAATTCAATAAAATTAAATTTTTTATTTTATAAAATAAATTTATATAAACATATTTCAAAATAATACATAATTATTTTAAAGCCAATCATCATATTGAAATGCACAAAAACACTCATAATCAAACATTACAAAAACACAACAAACAAAATAATTTGAATACTAAGAAATACACTATCAAAATATTGTAATGTAAACTATTTTTGGGCAAGAACATGAAAGATAACATAATCTAATAGAAAAACCTAGGCGACATCTCTGTCTGACATGTATACCAAGAAATAACTTCACCAAACTTAAAATAAACACAGCAAATATCAATATTATCCGCACGCATTAATTTAAATGAATTCAAAAAATCTAATCTCAATGTCATTTTCGTCGGGATTAATTCCGCTGCTGGTCGCCGAACGGTGTTGACCTCATTTTTGTATGAGGTCACTCTTATATCGTCCCTAAGTTCTAGATCCTAGGATATTCCTAGTTCTTAGCCCTTTGGCCCAATCCAAATCTTAACTCAATCCAAACCCAGAACTCTTAGGCTAAAGACTTAGGTCCTAAAGCCCTTTCTAGGTGATTTTTCCATCACCTTGAAACCCAATTAATTGACATTTGATTCAGTGTCTATAAATCTCATATTGATGTGACATGTCTATAGTGTCAACCCTCTAAATTTGAGCTCATTTGAAGGTGTCTAACTCTTTAAACTTAATCCAACTCCAAATGTTGCAAAATCTTTGAATATTTACAATCCATGCCACTAGACCTTTCACCTAGTGGAATTTGGCTTTAGATCCCCTTCCAAATCTTTTTATCCCTCCTAATACCTTGATATTGACTTGTTAAGCAATGATCTACATCTTTTTAGATTCAATTTGACCCAGAATTGACTTGAGACCAAAATGACCAAAATGCCCTTAAATGGAGATTTTTGGACTTTTGGCCTAAACTCAACTTGATTTGACTTATCAACCTTTGAAATCTTCATTCCAATGGATCCTAAATGACTTTAGGAACACATTGAACCCAAACTTACTCTTTGGTTTGACCTGGTTGACCAAGTCAACCATGGTTGACCAAATCAACCCTTTAACCCAACACTTACCAATTTTAACCATTCAAGCTACTTTGAATCAATTCAACCCATCAAAATTGGTTAATTATACACCATTGACTTCAAATTTCTTGGCATGATGTCTTGTAGCACTCTTGACCTCCCTTATGCACATCCTAGTCACAATTGACTAGTCAACAAGTCAATGGGTCAAAACTTACCCTTGAAATGAGACCATGGTTTGGCCACCTCATCATCCCATAAAGAAAACCCTTTCTCCAAGCCAAAATCTCCTTTTGGCTGATGGGAATATGCTTTTTCCCTCCCTAATTGATCCTTAAACAAGCTCTATTAACCAAGCCAAGCATTGGTTCATCCAAATAGGGAAAAAGGTGTGGTCCCCTCTTCCCATGGACCAAGAGAAGTCACACTCACCACCAACCCTATTTCCTAGCTTTGGGTAGAATAGGAGACACTTGGCACTCATCTAAAACCACTCCAAATCAAATCTCAACCATCCAATCCAAAAGCCATAGGTAAAGTGGGTGAAAACTTGACCTAAAGGTGGCTTCTTCACCATTCCCTCTCATATCATCAAAAGCTCCAAACTCCTGCATCCCTCAATCTTCTAAGAGCTCCTCCCATACACTCCAGCACATTCCAAGGCTTTCCCAAGCTTTTCCCAACCGTTTCCAAGCCTCAAATCACTATTTTAGTGAGGAGAGAGCATTCTAGAGAGAAAAAGAGGACTTTCTAATATAACTTTCGATCCAGCCAGATCCGGCTTTTGGAGTCTTCAGCAAAGTTCTAGAGGATTGCTGCAGCTTTCCAACAAGCAAAAAATCACAAAAATTGTACGGTTTGGATTGTAAGTTATGCTCATTTGAATTTTAAATTTCAATTTGAAACTGTAGCGATTTTACAATAAATGGAGCCTCTACACTCCACGCATTGCAAGATCGTATTGCCGTCTAGCTACAGTTCAAATTTCATGCAATTTAGTCGAGTATTTTGAACGATATGAGCGTTTAAAGATTTCTATTCAAAATGAGTTGGAGAATATCTGGACCGTCCGATCAAAGATCAGACGGCTCAGATCTAGGTATATCGCTCGGCTTTCTCCAGTGTTTGAACGCAGGTCATCCCACTGTCTGGGAGGGTGACGTGGCGTCATGCCACGCCGCCACGTCACCGTCAGCAGATTTGACCCAAATCTGAATAAAAAATGCTTTAAATGCTCTAACTCTTTCAAAACTCACAGAAAATCGAGTTCTCCATCAAATGGGGCGTTCTTGGGCTCGTTGGAAAGATAATCTAATGTAGTATTTACTAAAATTAAAATTATAATGATTTGATTTCTGTATTGTCATATATTTGAGTTTATTTGAATTTCATTTATTACAATTTTCTCACAATCCAGTAATCAAATGAAGTCCAAATTTTGGTGAATGATTATTTAGTATCTTAGGCATGTCGATAATTTTTCTAGGGTCAGATACTCAATAGATTTTTGTCATGAGAATTTTTAAGGTAAAGGGTCTATTTTCGACCCTAAATTTTGAAAATTCATAACTCCTTAGGGATTTAGTATTTTGCTGTGATATTTCTGTGGTATGATTGTATGTATGTCAGGGTTAGACACACCAAGTTTTAAGTCTATTGGAATAGTAAAGACACCTAGGAAAAATAATCAAGGAAATATCTAGAAAACTTAGAAAATCCATAAGGAATTGTACACACACCCAATAGGAGTGAAACTTGAACATAATAAAACTAGTGACATCAGGTACCTTAGATTTAAATTTACTCAATTTGGAGGTCATTAGGTTAGAAAATTGAGCATGTCAAATTTCAGCCCCTTTAAAGACTTAGAAAATTCAATAAATCATCATAAATTAAGATTAATTCAAAAAAATATCTATAATACCTCTAATCAACCATATTTCAACTCTTAAGCATTGAAAATTAAAATTCCTTTAAGTTGACATTAAAATCCACTTTAATTTAATTTTAATCAAAATTAATATTTAATCAATTTTTAATTAATTAAAAATTATTAAAAATCCCAAAAATTTTTTAAACACTTGCTGATCTCTCCTTAGAGTATTTCTGATCTTTGGAGTTGATTTCAAGAAGTTTGGGACTCATTTGGGTTCAAATTATTAAAGGGCCCCTTAATTGAAATAATTTAATAATTCCAATAAATACCCAAACTTTCAAAAATCATAACTAATTGTATAAAATTTCAAATCAATCAAACTCAGTGGCTAATGAATCTAATTAAAATCTAGTATTTTCCAACAATATTAAACCCCCAAAATCTGGTCAAAGTCAAAAAGTCAACAAATCGGTCAATCTTAAGTCAAAATTAGGCTAAAACTTCAAACCTTCATAATAAAATGTAGAAAAATATGATTTCAGCGTACTTACTATCTAACTGATCGTATTAAGGTCTAATATTTTAATAAAATACTAAATGTCCAAAAAAAATTCTTAATCTAAAAGTCAAATTTTGACCCCTTAGTTGACATATGCGGATAACCTCCAAAATCTATTAATTCACCCAAACTCCAAAATTTTCTTAATAGGCTGATTAAATCATTAACCCACCCATTAAAATCAGTAACCAACTCCCCTTAATATTAATCCACTCCTTTAATTCCAACTAACTTAAAATAACTTAATCAACCCTGATTGCTACTAAGTAACCCAGGCCTACGAGGCTATTAACTTAGCCCCAAGGAAGGTGAAATAAACTTCATGACCTCGGTGTGAAAGAAAGGTAGTAATCAATTAACTCTTAAAATATATTTAAATAAAATTCTTAATGTATTAATATTTAAATTCTAACATAAATTCTCCTTAAGCCTTAACAAATTTAGAATTTTAAACAACTTTAACCATTCACCCACCTTAGGATCTACCCCTGCCACACAACCTTCTACACACACTTTAGATGATGTGCTAGGATAACCAATTATAGATCTAGGTTAGGCTGGTGTTTACTTTACTACTGTGTACCGGATTTTTCATAGTTTTCACTACATGTTGTGGATCAAATTACTTTGCTGTGTCTGTTTACTTTTTACTGCACTCTGTGGATGGTTGATGTGTTCGGCGACTATGTTACCCTTAGGTTAGGTACGATCTGGATGTTCACACAGTTTTCTGCATGTGGCCACGCTCACGCAGGGCAATAAAAAGGGGGGGGGGGGGGGCTAAGTTAATAAAAAAAATCAATTATTATAAATGCTTGCACAGGTGCTTCAGCTGCTAAAGCCCCCAAATAAAAGGAGCGTGGCCAGTGTGTTTACTTTCTTTTCTGCACATATATAACTGCTTGGGAATAATTACTTTTTATTTATTAACTGCTTAGGATAACCCTGCAGGTGAGTCTAGATTTTATTTTTATACAAATGTAATTTATGTAATTGTTAAGTGTTGTGAAAGTTAGTTTTGAGTTGGGATACATAGGTCCAAAGCTTGGACTTCGAAGAGAAAAGGATGCCCCCTAGGGGAGTAGACCTTTTCTATTTAAAGATTCAAATTTGGACCATACTTCTTCCCTACCCAAAGAGGAAAGAGTGGCCTTCCCCTTAAAGGAAGTGTCATCTTATACATTTGGGTAGCTTACTACGAAGAATCCAAGGAGCTTGAAGAAAGGGAGCCCGAAGGAGAATAAGACTGAAGATTTGAAGACTGAGAGTATCCCACTCAAAACGACTTGCGTCATTACTAGCTTAGTACTGCCTGCGAGTAGAGTCCGAATAGTCTGACCTATGAGGACAAGGTGCCGGACCTAGGGAAGCCCAGTATTCTAAAAAATTATTTTCTAAGCCTGTTTTTAAAATTTCAAGCATATTTGATTTGAGGTTGTTAACTAACATGCATTGCATTAGATACAAATTAAAAGTGTTAAAATTTTAATGGCATTAGTCTTTAGCATTTTGCACCCAACATAAGTCAAAGGGGCCAATTAAAAAAATCTCTAGATGTTGGCCCTAACTCTCCAAAATCTTTAAATAAAATGTCCATACCACTCTTTTATAAAAGATCGGACTCATGTATTTTAAATCGATTAGGTGCTTAGCTGGTTCCCCAATCCAGGCCGGGGTAAGTCCAGACCTTGTACTGCATTAGCTAGGTTCGGACGACTGTGATTTAGTGTCCAAATTAGATTTAGGATCCAGGGCATATCTTTGATTATAAGACCCCAAATTTTGAAAATATAATCCCAAATTTCTAATAAAATGCTCAACTCAAATTAAATCTTCTTTCAATCCTAAAATATAAAGCCCAACACTTAGATTAAGTTAGGACACTTCCATATGGTTTTGGAATATCAAAGTCTCCCCTAACTCTCTTCCTCTAACTCTGTTAATAACTGCTCAATATTGATCTATTCCCTTTTGAGTTTCCAAAATTCATATCTCTTTTTGATATCACTCATAGAAAATTTAACAAAATTTTGTCACTATTTTAATCGAGAGTTTTCGTAGTGGGCTTTATCTTCCTACAATGTAATTAACTACGAGGGCTTGTGCTCGTAGGAGATTTAGAACCACACACACCTGATTTTAAAATTGATTGTTCAAAGTTCAATTGGATTGCTTAGGGAAAACTTAAAATACTAGTGATCGTTATTATCATGATCAAAGAATTATCATCGAATGGTGTTTTCTCCCTTTGGGGAGATACACTTTTCTTTGATAAGGCTTTGGATGTGAAATCAACAATCACACTTCTTGAATATTGTGGCTGGATATTCAGTAGAATCGCATTTTGACCCTTCAAGGCCATATGAAGCTCTCTTTAGCATCCGGTCACGATATTCAAGATGAATTTCATAATTCTAAATATAAATAGCATTATGAAATTTTATTTTCACCTCTCGAAGTGATATACTTTTTATGACGAGACAATTCGATTTTAGAATTCAATTTTAAGTCCCAAAGAAAACTAATATTTTTAAAATATATTTTCAAAATTCCACCAACAAACGGTCGTGGATAACAAAGAGCGAAATGGGAAAATAGGGCTTATCGGACAAATAAAGTGACTGAGATAAGTTGCACGTTTAACACGCGACTTACTTTAATACGTCATCATGAAATTATCTTGATCAGGCACGAATCTCGAGACAAAACCAAAATCGGAAACTTCAAAATTCAAATTCAGGAGCATCTGAACTCCGATTTCAGCGAGCTTATAGTCAAACTGAGCGTCTCGGAAATATGAACCCAACGACACCAAATTCAACCCAATCCGAGCCCAAATGGGTCCAAATCAAGGAGTTACCAAACGGTCTTTCCGCTGTTGGAAGGTTCAAACAACAATTTGAGTTACCAAACGGTCTTCGATTTTATCGAGTTTATACTCGAATCGAGCGGCTCGACTAGACAAATCCAACGAGCCTAAGATTGCTGAATTCTGACAACATTAAGGCCTCCAAATGTCCAACAAACGGTGCACGATCGAAGGGTTCAATATCGGTCGTCCATTCAAGCCACTCCCTATTCGCCCATGATCTCACACCTATTTATGAGCCACGCCACTCCAGAAAAACTATAAATAGAGCCCTCATTCTTCACAAAGGGGGGCTCAAGTGAAGGGAGAGAAGAAGAAGGAAAGAAGAAGAAAAAGGGGAAAGGGAGAATCCTCTCCTCCTCGACCACCGCTGGAGTTCATCCTGCCGCCCGAACACGCCGGGATTCTGCGTGATATTCGGGAGAACGCAGGAATTCCGCCCAACTTCCCCGTGATGCTGAAATTCTTCCCAATTTGCAACAGAGTTCCCTCCTGACGCTGAAACTTTACCCAAGTGAAGCCGGAGTTCTCCTCTTCCACCAACAGACGTCGGACTTCTACCCGATGTCGGACCTTCACTCTTCGCCAAGTTTCTACCCGACATCGGACTTCTACCAGTTATCAGACTTCGCTGGACGTCTACGCGAAGATGGATTTCCTTCCATTGTTGGACTTCTACCTGACGTTGTCCTTCTGATCTTCGTCGTAAGACTACAGTCTTTCCGACCTCCTTCGCCCGCCGACTACGGTCCTCTTTACTTATGACGCCCGCCGACTACAGTCTTTCCGACCTCTGTCGCCCACCGACTACGGTCCTCCTTACTTACGTCGCCCGCTGACTATAGCCCTTCCGACCTCCATCGCCAGCCAACTACGGTCCTTCTGACTTACGTCGCCCACCAACTACAGTCTTTCCGACCTCCGTCGCCCGTCGACTACGGTCCTCCTGACTAATGTCGCCCACCGACTACAATCTTTCCGACCTTTGTCGCCGTCGACTACGGTCCTCCTGACTTAAGTCGCCTGCCTACTATAGTCCTTCCGACCTCCGTCTCCAACCGACTACGGTCCTCCTGACTTACGTCGCCCACCGACTACAAGCCCTCCGAACTCCGTCGCCCTCCGACTACGGTCTTCCCGACCAAACGAACATGTCAATAGTGATTCTTTGTATTCATATCATGTAATGTACTTTATAAAATGTACATCAAGTTAAGGCCTTCTCCCAAAGAAGGGCCTCATTTGTAATCGACTGCAATACTAGTGGATTCATTCAAACTGGGCTAGGCCCCGTGGTTTTTCCCCCTTTTTAGGGATTTTCCACGTAAAAATTTTGGTGTCTCATAAATGCTAGACCCTCTCTCTTATCTGATTGCGTGCCGGATTTTCGTACAACGCTAGGACGATAAACTTTTTATTTCTCTACCGCTGCGAATACTCCTGGACGCAACATACTTA
This sequence comes from Dendrobium officinale, assembly GCA_019514585.1. Lineage (NCBI taxonomy): Eukaryota > Viridiplantae > Streptophyta > Magnoliopsida > Asparagales > Orchidaceae > Dendrobium > Dendrobium officinale. The sequence goes on along the minus strand of CM033687.1, from coordinate 23,669,169 downwards.
AAACAGAAGTTACCCTTTAAACGAGTGGTTTTGACCATTTCATTTTTTTTCTTGGTCAACTGCATAAATTAGATTAATAAGATACTTAGTTTAAAATTTTATCCTAACCCTTAATATAAAAATATCATTAACATTATTTTTTATAAAAATAAAATACAAATTTTCTAACTTTTTATTTTACCAGCATCATTTATAAATTAAAATATTTTACAAATAAATATAAAATTTTATATAAATAGTTAAATACATTATATATATCACTGAAATTTAATGAATTTATATATTTAATATTTAAAAAAATTATATTCAAATATATAACTCTTCAATTTTGGAATGATTTAAAAAATAAATATCAATACTAACTTATATAAAATTAAATATATTTTTCATTTTTTGTAAATATTTTTTAGACATTAAAATATTATACAAACAAATATTAAAATTTCTTAGTTAAATAAGTAAATATAACTTCTATGGAATATAGAGGTGTAAATGAGTCAAAATCAAGTCTAATATCTGTCTAAATTAGCTAAGCTCGTTTAAATCTTATTGAGGTATAGAACTCGAGCTTGCTTACTAAATTTGAATATTTGAAAATTATTAGGCTCGAGTTTGACTTGATTATTCCAGTTTGTTTGGTGAGCTTGAGCCTGACTTTGAGAAATAAAAAAAAAATTATATTTTCTATCTTTTTTACTATATAATTCTGAAGTTAACTTTAAAATATATTTTAATTTAAACCAATGACTCGATAAATTTATGTCATAAATTACTCTAAGCTCAAGTATATGCTTGCGCTCAAACTCATGGCTCGATATGCTCACCTTATATACTCTTTAACAATTGTTGAGTTCGAGCAAGCTTTACGAGTGGACTCAGCTCACTCACATAATATAATTGTATATGACGATCTTAAAATAATAATAATTTTTAAATATTAAGCTATAAATCATTAAATCCTTTTAAATATTTGTGTGGTTCATTTTCACCCCTACAAGCAACATTAAATTAATTACATATTTTTAGACTAATTAAGGCTTTATTCTGCAGTTGAATGCAATCATAAATCTAAGGCTTCGTTTAGGACATTTATTTTACTGTTTTATAAAGCTTTTTAATATAAAAATTTTTAATTAAAAAAATTGTACTAAAAAAATACTTTAAAAAATAATAATAAAATTGTCCCTAATGAAAACTAAGAGTCATAAATATGAATCAATAACTCTATTTATGAAATGAATTATAATTTCAGTTGAAAATCTATACATGATACGTTCGCGCTTAATAAAGGCCGAGTGACCGACCGTCCGACCCTTTCTATCGAATAAAAATTATGTTAGAATAAATGATATTAATATGAAGAATTTAAAATTTTTTAGATTTATTTTAATATTATTGTAAAAGAAATTCTTCATCTGCAATATTAATTTTAAAATAAATTCAATAATTTTAAATTTATTTTAATATAATTTCTGTTGAAATATTCTAACATAAAATTTTTCATGTATTTAACAATTATATGATTATATCGTGAATAGCAATGCAATACTGCACCTTAAAATTGTTATGTAACTCTCAACGTTTGCAATAGAATTCACCTATTTTCCATCCATTAAGGTTTCGTTTGAGACAGCTTTTTTACTGCTTCTTTAAGCAACTTTCTAAAACAAAAATTGAAATTTTTGTGCTAGAATATTGCTTTAAGAAGCAGTAAAAAAGTCAACCCAAACAAAGCCTAAGTAAGGCTTCATTTGAGATGGCTTTCTTGCTGTTTTTTAAAACAGCTTTTTAATACAAATATTAAATTTTTTTACTAAAAATTTACTTTAAGAAGCAGTAAGAAAACCGTCCCGAAGAAAATCCAAATCTCAAAATTTTGCACATAAAATCATGAATCTTAATACATTTTAAGATATTATATGTTAATATTTTTTAAATGATTGGTTCATGAGCTAATGAGTCGAGTTGAGACAGGATCTATCTTGGTTCATTAATTCATCGAGCTCAACTCAAGCTATTTATCAAGCCTAACCTGACCGGGCACATAAATCAGCTTCACCCACTTATACCCTACTTGCTCTTCAACATCAACGCCTCAAGTGCTTCAACACTTCAATGAAAAATTGAACTATTATAACAATTCTCTTATACGGCCACATCAAACATTTTATTTTATTTGAATTGAGAGTACATAAGCATGTTAAATGGTTAAGGTTTTATTTTTTTATTACTTCCTAAAATAATTTTCTAGCACATAAATTTTTAAAAAAGGTTGTACTTAAAAAGATTAAAAAAGTGTCGCAAACAAAGCCTAAGAATCCGCAAATCCTAACCTGAATTCAATTCCTACACCAAACCACATAAATGATCGGATTCATTCATAACTGATCAAAATTTAATTAAAATAAACTTTTAAAGTTATTTAAAAATGAATTTAGTATATATAAATTACATTCACTTTTAAATTAATTCTAAAAATTTAAAATTCATCTTAATTAATTATTTATAAAATATTGGGAACCAAACTTTATTCTTTCTAACATATTCATAATCATAATTTATTTAATTATTTTTGATATTCAATGCTCAAATTTATTTTCAACTAAAAAAACGATAGGCTTGCATAAAAAAAGCATAAAAAATCATACGATGCCCCCTTTGCATGCCCACGTTAAGGGTCGGGGCGGGTGCGAAAACCTCCCGGTAGAGATAAGGTCAAACAACACCTTATTCGCGGCATCAGTATAGTGAACTCCGTCCCACACCACCTTTTTTGATGGCTCGGGGCACGATCTTCCAAGCAAAACCTCACTGCCGTTCACCGTTGCCGTGCCCCCACACCGGATGTTGTAGTCGAAATTGTACTTGCCACCACCGTACCCGCAGGCCGCAGCATACCCTCAGAGGGTCCTCAAACCCTATAATTAAAGTTGGATTAGAATATAAAATTGTTTAAATTTTAAAAATTAATATTTTAATTCTTATTCAAAAACTTTTCCATAAACCCTACAATAAAACAATTTATTATTATAAATATTTCAATTACAGCTTACAGTAAATAATTGGCTTCATTTAAAAACAAACACAAATGTTAAATTGTTAAAACCCAGAAAAAAATTGTATTTTGGCGAAAATGAAAATAATTTAAAACTTTTTTTTTTTAAACGGGATATCTACCCGCTGTCATTCCTGAAAGGATATTTGGTGGCTGACTAATTCTCGGCTGACCTTGCTAAAAGAGGCACCCACCTCAGAAACTTCCTGGCCCGCATTTGATTGGACCCCACTTAAGAGGCTCTGCCTCTCGAGGGAATCGAAAACGGGTTGGGGGTTATCAATCGTACTCGTCTACCAACCAAGCTAAATATATGTGGGTTAAAATAATTTAAATCTAAAAACAAAACCAAGATAAGCAGGCCGGTTCAATGCATTAATGAGCATGGCTAATAATAGGTCCAACCCGGAGACCGCCTCAAACACGATTAATTATTCTTTTTGGATGACGTAAGTCGTCTGGAGACCAATCAGAATACATCATATCACCTCTTCGCTCGATAATGTGACTCGATACTACTAGATACCGTGACTTGATACCGCTCTCCAAATAATTTTCTACGTCCGACACATAATAATTTTTCCTTACCCATAATGTTAGCGATAAAGCCATGTAAGAGAGGGACCATTCCGTAATGGAAACGGCAGCCAAGAAGACAGATTAGGCTCTTTGAATATTATTATTTTAAATTTAATTCACTTATAAACTGCCAGAATTTTGCGGTCCAAGCCATAAAAGTTGATTTTAATGAGCGGATTTTCATATTATGTGGATTCATTATATTAAATTTGAATTCACTAGTATCTTTGAATATTATTATTTTAAATTTAATTCACTCATAAACTCCCCTATATTTAGAATTAAATTCTCATTTAAATCTAATAAAGAAAGGTAATTTTTTCTAATATTTTCTATCCAAGTTTTTTAGGTCCACCTCTACTTTTCTTAATACAAGACAAATCCAATACATCTAATTTCCCAACTAGGTTATCAAAAGGCCGTCGTTTTATGTAACCAAACCATAAAAGTTGACTCTTTCTAATCTTATCTTCCATAGATGCAACTGCAACCTTTTCACATATATGTTCATTTCATATTCTGTCTCTAAGAGTAAAGCCACTCATTTATTTGAGCATCCTCATCTCTACAACACTTAACATAATATTATGATTCATTTTTAATGGCCAACATTCTGCACCATAAATCATTGTAGGTCTCACCACAATCTTATAGAATTTTCCCTTAAATTTGAGGGGGACTTTGATGCATTCCTCCACTTTAACCAACCAAATTAAATTCTACTAATAATATACCCATTTATTTCATCATCACTCTAAACAATGGACCAAATACATCTAAAACATGTATTCTTATTAATGACTTGATAGCCTAAAGTCACCATCCCCCATTAGATCTATTAATACTAAAATTACGCTCAATATATTCGATTTTAGATCAACTCAAGTGAAAACCTTTAAACTATAAGGTTGGCCTCCATAATTCAAGTTTACTTTTAACTCCCTCCAAATTAGAAAAATCTAATATGGTCTTACTACCTCCATTAGTCGCTTCAAACTTATAACCATCATGAATGTTTTTAAAATTATCTTCCGACTACCATTGTCATACCATCACAATCGAACTGTCGTTGCCCAACCTCAGTTGTTGACCAAAAAATGACTAACTGTTGCGCGGTTGCAGTCGCATGACCATCACCACTGCCCAACCATCGTCTTCAAACTGTCCCCATTATACCACAACAAGTAGACCGCTGTTAGGGCTATAAATGAACCGGCTGTTCGACGAGCTGCTCGTGGCTCATCTCGATAAGAGCATGTTTATGTTCGTTTGATTAGCTAAACGAACGAGCTCGAACAATTTTGATAAAGTACTCGATATCTTAATAAACGAGCTTGAACAGTGTGTCATTCAGCTCATTTATGTTCGCAAACAAGCTCATTAAGAAACTCGGTTAGAGCTTGATTATGGTTTGTATTAAGCTAGAATTATCTTAAAATAAATAAATAGTTTTAAAATAAATATTATTAAATTATTTTAACTAATTTAATAAATTAATTCTCACTTATTTAAATTATTTTTAAAACAATGAGAACAAAGTTCTGCCTCTCCGCTCGGACCACTCAATCTCGCCCTACAGGAATAAAACGAAAAAAAAATTCTGGCTTCTCCGCTTGGATCACTGTTATGCTTTTCGCTTATTTAGTTCCACGCCATGCAGGGTTATTTAATTTTCCTTTATACAATAAAAAAATAATAGAAATCGAAGCTATTATTTTGTGCGGACACTGGACAATTCTCCCATCTGGTTAAGCAATGGGTACCGAGCAATGGGGTGACGTAGTGTTAGCCACTTACACATGGCAGGCCTTGATAGGCCTTCTTAGCTGTATTATCTAGAACATTTTGTATTTCTCTATATATACTGTAACTGTACACGAAAACAATAAGAAACTCAAGTCTTTATTTCGCTATCATCTTCCTCCCCGTCTTCCAGTTTATGTTTGTCTACATGGTATCAGAAGTCCGGCACTGATCCTCCAGTCATGCCCGACTCAACGGTGGCCTCTTCCTCCGCCGATCAGGCCGCTTCCCCACTCACAACAGATGAGTTCTTTAATCCTCAAATCCCCTCATCCCTTAAATTTCTCATGAGCAACGTCAAACATGTGATCGCTCAACCTCTTATGGCGGAAAATAACACTCCTGGAGGGCCCAAGTTCTCAAACTCTTCCGCGCAAACGGCTACGAAGGGTTCTTGACCGGCCTCACCAAATGCCCTGCTCAAGAATCTTCCACCAGCTCCTCGCAGTCGACGCAGCAATCGTCCCATACCACCTAGATCTTGATTGATCAAAATCTTGTTGTTGCCCTATATTCAGTCATCTCGCCGGCAATCCTACCTTACGTGCTCTCGGCGGAACACTGCAGCGAGATCTAGACGATTTTGGATCACTGACTTCAATCCTCCACTAGATCCAGGATTAGCCAGATCAAGAACGAACTGTACGCTCTTTCCATGAAAGACAAAATGATGAGTCAATATCTTCTTGACGTCAAATCCAAAGTCGACGCCCTTGCCGCTGCCTGATCCCAACTAGACACGGAAGAAGTGATTCACTATACTCTTAATGGACTACCCAGCACATACCAAGCCTTTAAGATCGCAATCCGTACAAATCTCCGACCTGTTACCTTAGACGAACTATATACACTTCTTTGCAGCGAAGAGATGAATCTGGCTCACGAAACTGCTAAAGAACTCCAATCTTTACAATTATCGGGTCACTCTATAGCCCTTACTGCAACTAGAGGGCGCGACCGCGGTAGATCTAACCCCAACAAAGGTCGCTTTGACAATCGGAACTCCCATCAAAATCCTCGCACCGGCAAGGCACCAAGACCATCGATTACATGCCAAATTTGCGGTAAATTCGGTCACTCCGCGATCAAATGTTGGCACCGTCATGATGATAACTACAACAGCGAACCCGCCTCTGCCCTCTTCAAGCACCCGCAAATCATCCGTCGGCCGAATGGTTCTTGGACAGTGGAGCCTCCTCGCATCTGACGTCCGACCCGACCAATGTTCTTCATCCACAACCATACCATGGCTCTACTCAAGTCACTCTCGGTAACGGTAATACCATACCTATCCACACCACGGGCAAAGGAATTCTTCCTACGCCCGCAGGTAGCCTAAAACTCTCTCATCTCAATCTTGTTCCCAATCTTTCTTTCAACTTATTATCGGTTCACAAACTTACCTCGGATAACGACTGTGATATAACGTTTTCTCCCTTTGGCTATACAATTAAGGATCGGAAGACCAGGTGCCCTCTTCTCACGGGTCCGTGTATTAACGGACTATATCCACTGTAGCTCAAAGGTTCTCCGCAAGACAAGAGCAAGCAACTCGCGTTAATCTCCAAACAGCATGTTCCGGACCTATGGCACCGAAGGCTAGGCCATCCGTCCAGACACACCTTAGCAACAATTGCTCATACTCATCGCAATGTCAACATCTCACCAAAACACACATTATGCAATACTTGTAAAATGGCCAAGAGCCATCGCTTACCTACTAGCATTTCTCAAACTGTAACGCATCTACCACTATATTTGATTCATTCTAACGTTTGGGGACCCGTCCAAACGGGTTCCACTCAAGGCTACTTTTACTATGTTTCGTTTATTGATGACTTCTCTAAATTTACATGGGTTTACCCGCTTATTCATAAATCGGATGTCTTCGCTAAATTTCTTGAATTTCAACACTATGGAAAACGTCAATTCAACCAAAGGATTCACATCCTTCGGACCGATAATGGCGGCGAATTTATCAACAACAAATTCAAAATCCTCTGCAATCACCACGGCATCATTCACCAAACCTCCTGCCCACATACTCCCTCACAGAACGGGGTCGCCGAACGTAAGCACTGTCACCTCATAGAGACTATGCGTACTCTTCTCCTCGAAGCCTCTATACCTCATGCTCTTTGGGTCGACACATTGCTCACCGCAACTCACCTCATCAATCGACTCCCATCTCCTAACACGCACCAAAAATCTCCCTATGAAATTCTGTTCAACACACCTCCAGACTACACTCATCTTCGGGTGTTTAGCTGCCTCTGTTACCCCTGGCTAAAGCCATATTCAGCCAACAAATTATCCAAACTTTCCACACCCTGTGTATTCATCGGATATCCCACAACCCAAAAAGGCTATCGCTGCCTCGACCCGGTCACAAACAAAGTTTACACCTCCTGCAACGTCATTTTTGACGAAACCACGGTTCCCTACTCCAAAATTGCTCAAACCACAAATCCTCAGTCGGACAACTCTATTGGCACACCGCCACTTCTTCTGGTTCCAACCACCCAAATATCCTCAGCCTTCCAACCAACACAGACAATCTCGCCCAGCACTCCCGCCATACCAGCTCCGCCCGAACCCGCACTGCACACAACCTTACCTCCTCACAACAACTCCGGCCATTCACACACTGACCCTGTCACAAAACCTGTCACCCAAACAAACACTACCCAATTCACGCAAGCCGGGAACAACAACGTTCAACAAACCCATCACATGACTACCAGACTCAAGAGCGGGACATCTAAACCGAAACAAATCTTTGATCTACTTCACTCAACTCACACGGACGACCCAACCACGTATACCCAGGCCGCTAAATCCGAAAAATGGCGACAGGCCATGTCACAAGAATTTCAAGCCTTGCAAACACAGGGTACGTGGGAGCTCGTTCCTCCCGAACAACACCAAAATATTCTGGGTTGTATATGGACTTTCCGAACTAAACACAACCTGGATGGCACCGTAGCTCGATACAAAGCTCACATGGTCGCTAAAGGATACAACCAAGAACACGGAATTGACTACACCGAGATTTTCAAACCCGTTACGAAGATGCCCATTGTCAGAATTCTAATCATCATAGCCCTTCATCACAACTGGACCATTCATCAACTCGACGTACCAAACGCCTTTCTCCATGGCACACTCTCGGACACCGTCTACATGCAACAGCCACAAGGATTCCAAGACGCTTTTCATTCGAACTATGTTCGCAAATTAAAGAAAGCATTATACGGGCTCAAACAATATCTCCGTGAATGGTACTCAACGCTTTCACACTATCTCACTTGGTACGGGTTCACAATCAGCACCTCCGACTACTCCTTGCTCACCTAAAAATCAGGCAACATCCAACTCTACGTTCTGATATACGTCGACGACATTCTCATCACAGGTAATTCTCCCACCGAGATCAATCGACTCTTTTCTAATCTCCAATCTACGTTTCAGATGAAAAACCTCGGTTCCCTCTCCCAATTTTTGGGTATTCAAACAATCAACACAAGCACTGGACTCCTACTCCACCAGCAAACATATACTCGCAAGATTATAAAGCGGTCCGGAATGAGCAGCTCCAAGCCCGTCTCCACACCCATCGCGTGCAAGCACAACATCCGGGAGAACTCCAATGTTGTATTCAGGAACCCGAACTTATACTACCAACTCGTAGGATCTCTACAATATCTTACGCTCACCCGACCGGACATCCAGTTCGCCGTCCATCAACTCTCTCAGCACATGCAGCAGCCTCTAAACTCTCACTACGAGTCTCTCAAGCGGCTTCTACGATACATTCAAGGCACCACCAACACCGGCCTTCCACTAAACCGAACCAACTCAACTCTCCGCGGGTTTGTAGACACCGACTGGGCCACCGATACTCATGACCGGAAATCGGTCTCAGGATATTGCAACTTTCTTGGTGATTCCCTTATCTCCTGGCAAGCCAAGAAGCAGAACACCATAGCCCGCTCATCAACCGAAGCTGAATACCGTGCTCTGGCATCAGAAGCTTCCGAAGTCCTATGGCTTCGTCGCATTCTAGACGACTTCCACATACCGCAAACTACTCCAACCGTCATCTACTTCGACAACACATCCGCGATCGCACTCGTCAACAATCCCATTTTCCACGCCAGAACCAAACATATAGACGTCGACTCCCACTTCATCCGCGACTGCATCTCCAAGAATCAAGTAACGGTTCATCACATTTGTACGAATGACCAGCTCGCCGATCTATTCACCAAGCCACTTACCGCATCTCGATTCCACACACTCTCCGGCAAACTTATCTCTACACCGCAGACATAAGTTTGAGGGGGGGTGTTAGCCACTTACACGTGGCAGGCCTTGATAGGCCTACTTAGCTGTATTATCTAGAAAATTTTGTATTTCTCTATATATACTCTAACTGTACAAGAAAACAATAAGAAACTCAAGTCTTTATTTCGCTATCATCTTCCTCCCCGTCTTCCAGTTTATGTTTGTCTACACGTAGCACATTTTTATTGGTCTCCGGATGCCCTCCGTACTCCGCACAAAAATAATAAATCGTTTAAACGAGCAAACAAATGAGATGAAGAAACGAGCCAGTTAACAAGCAGCTCATTTTCGAGCTGGAACAGGGTCCTGGCAAATGAGTTTGAACTTGAGCATGTTGAAGCTCAACAGCTCAGTTCATTTACAACCCTAACTGCTATCACCTTATCTCTATCATTGGAGAATTGTTCGATGTACTATAATTATCAGACGATCACTAATGAACTACATTTGTTGGACTGCAATCAATAGACCTTAATTGGAAAACTAACATCGAACATCTCTTATCCTTTTTCTTCTCATCAGGTACGGAATTAGCCTTACTTTTGAGGGTGTGCAAAATAAAATTAAGTGTGAAATAAAAAAAGAAATTTTTTTTTCTTAATTTTGAGCATAAATATTTATTGAAGAGGAACAAAATAATTAAAATTCTTATTGTACTAAGGAAAAAAATTTTCGGGGTAGACAATTATCCACCCTTAGCCTTTCTTAGTCTACGCCTGCCTTTGCATCTCATCAAAATTTTCACTTCCTTTACAAATGGACAAGCCAACTACTCATATTCAATTCCCTTCCTTCTCCAATTAAAGAGAAGGACATATCTTTATAACCAATGTTCGTTTAGTTGAACTATTTCCACATGAGTTGGTCCCTTTTTCCCTTTTTGGGTTTTCGTCTACCAATACATTTTTTTTATTTCATCTTTGCCTATGCCAAATTTTCATGCTAATTTGGAATATATGTATATATATATATATATATGTATATATATATATATATATATATATATATATATATATATATATATATATATATATATATATATATATATGTATATATATATATATATATATATATATATATATATATATATATATATATATATATATATATATATATATATATATATATATATATATATATATATATATATATGCTTAAGACATTCTCCTTTAAGCTTTGTTGGATCCCGTAAAATTTGTTGTGGTAAAGAAATATAAAGTTTAATGTCTTAGTTTTGTACGAAGATCCAACATGCAAACAGATAAAAGAAATGGTGCATTATTCATAAGAGACACTAAGATTTTTACGTTGAAAATCCTAAAAATAGGAAAAACCACAGGTCCTCGCCAAGTTTGAATGAATCCACTATTATTTGCAGTCTATTACAAAAGAGGCTCTTCGTTGGGAGAAAACCTTGACTTGATGTAATAAATATACATCATATAAAGTGCATTACATGATGGGACTTGAGAAAATCACTATTGATATGTTTGTTTGGTCGGCAGAACTATAGTCGGTGGGCGACGGAGGCCAAAAAGACTGTTGTCTGTGACGACATTGGAGGGGTCGTAGTTGGCGTCCATCAGTGGTCAGAAAAGACCGTTGTTTGGCGATAAAGTCGGAAGGACCATAATTGGCGAACGATAGTGGCCAGAAAGATTATTATCTAACAATGGAGGATCGAAGGACCATAGCCAGCGAACCACAATGATTAGAAAGATTATTGTCTGGTGAATGAGATTGGAAGTAGGGCTGTCAAAATCGGGTCATGGGTCGAGTTTGGGTCTAACCCAAAATTGACTCAGCACTATTCGACCCGACCTATTTTTACAAACAAGCCAGTTTTTCATATCCAAACCCGACCCACTTCGGGTTCGGGTCAACCCAAACCCGACCCCTACCCGCATAGTGACAATGCATGAGTTCATCGTCGAAGGAGGTACCTCAGATCGAAAGTTACAACATTTTGATCAGAAGTAACCAGGGGAGTTCGCTCGTTGTTATGATACCTCTCCACCTCGGCTCCTTCGTTGTTATCTGACTTCGCTCCTTGGACGAAGTTCCCTTCTAGTCGGATCGGAAGTTGCAACATTTTGATCGGAAACAACAATGGGAGTTCGCTTATTGTGAGCCACTAACTTAGCTCCTTCGTTGTTGTTCGATATCGCTCCTTTGACTTTGTTCCTTTATGGCCGTATTAAAGTTACAATATTTTGATCTGACGATTGCAGTCGACTGGCGACGAAGGTCAGAAATTCGAATATGGGCAGCAGTCTGGCATCAGGAAGAAATTCAACGATGGACGGAAGTTCAGCTTTAGATAGAATACCGACTGAAGTCTGGCGACGGGTAGAAATCCGGTGATAGGTGGAAGTTTGGCGTTATGTAGAAGTCCGACGAAAGTCCATCGACTCGCAAAAGTCCGATGACGGGCAGAAGTTTGTCGTCATGTAGAAATCCAACGACGGTCGAAAAGTTTGGAGTCGGGTAGAAATTTGGCAACGGGCTGAAGTCATGCACCAGTTGGTGGTCGGACACAAATCTAATGTCAGTTGGTGGATGGGCAAAAATTTGGCGTCACTCGGTGGTCGGGTAGAAATGCAGCGTCCGTCGGTAGTTGAGCGGAAGTCCGGCAACAGTTGGTGGCCTGACTGAAGTTCGGAGGTAGTCGAGGATGAGTCTGATGGCAAGAGAACTCTTCCTTCTCTTCTTGCTTGATCCCCTCCTCTTCCTTCCATGAGTAATGAGGGGTCTATTAATAATTTTCAGAGAGTAGTAGGAGTGTTAAGTATCGACAAGACCCAACAACCCGACCCGAATCCGAACCGGAAAATCCAGGTTAGGGTCGTCCCGTTTAAAAAATGGGTCAGATTCAGGTTTTGATTTTCAACCCGTTTTAAAAACGGGTTGAGTCCGGGTCAACCAGGTAACCCAAAAATGACCCGACTGCCAACCTTTCTTGCGTATCGTATCTGCTACTCTCACTCCACGTCTTCGCTCTCCGCAGTCTGCACCGGTCTCGGGTCCTCCCTCTCGTCGATCCACTGAGCTAGAAACATGCCAGCATCATGCCAGGCACGCCGTGCCTGCATCACGCCAGTCTCTAGGCTCACATCGCGAAGCGCCAAAGCTGCATCGGTCTAGCCTGCCCTCGCGAGTCGCTTCGATTAGCGGAGCCGTGCCGTCAAAGCCTCCCTTACGTCAAACCGCATAGCAGCTCCAGCTCGCGCAAGCACATAGCAACCACAACTCTCGGCCTCACTCGAACCGTTCGAATCCTGATCTCCAAATCTCATTCGTAGGTTAGGTCAACTAGGTAACTTGCACGGGTCGGGTCCGGGTTGACAAACTTGACCAGTTTGCAAAAAAACAGGTCGAGTTAGTGTCAACCCGTTTACAACTGGGTCAAGTTGAGTTCAACCCGAACCCAACCCGTTGACCCGAATTGACACCCCTAGAGAGTAGCATGACTAGTAAATAGGAGGGAGATAAAGAGTAATTTAGGAGTGGTTTGAATGGACGGTTGATGTGGATTCTCCCAATCATATATCGTTTATTTTGTATTTGAATGCCTTAATGATATCAAAATTTGACGATCTTGGGCTCATTGGATTTATCTCGTCGTGCCGCTCGATTTGACTATAAGCATGTTATGTTTATAAACTGTTTGATAATCCAAATTATGGATTGAACCTTCCATATGCGCTTCAGGTCTTTGATTTGGACTCAATCAAATTGAGTTGAATTTGGTGTCATTGGGTTCGTATTTTCGAGACGTTCAATTCTACTGTAAGTTTGCTAAAATAGGAGTTCATAGAATCTATGATTTAATTTTTGAAAAATTCAACTTGATTTTCCCTCATAATTCGAGCCTGGTCAACATAATTTTTTGATGATATATCAAGCTTATTTAGAAGACTATAAAAAAAATTAATTACAAAATAGTTTTTAGTATTTATAAAGTAAGTTTCATGATCAAATTTTGACTTAATAGCTTTAATGTTTTTTTAAAATTTATTTAAATTATTTATATATTATATTCATGCATTTATTTATTTATCTATCTATCTATCTTGAGAAAAAAATCATACCGTATTTCGCGGGCTCGAGGAAGAGCGAGTACTTCGCGGAGTAAATATCCACGTATGTTATAACGGCAAGAGGCAGCTCCTTCCTCATCTCCACTAAAGTCTCGTTGAGCTTTTTGTTGAACTGCTGTGCCGCCTTGTTGTAGAAGACAGAACAGCCGGCCGAATCAAGCTCGCCGGCAACGGTGAGGTTTCGCCGGAGCAGAACGTACGCAAGACAACCGAGTGGGCCGGTGTTGTGAATCCAGAAATACCTCGCACCCAGATCATAAATCCTCTTAACTTCGTCGGAGAAGACGGATAACGTCTGAGGAATGAACTCGTCAAATGTTTTTCCGGCGTCCAAGCTGGCGGTGATGTCATTCTGCCCGATGTCGATTGTATAAAGAGATTGATTGAAGTATTCCTTTTTTGGCATCAAAGATTCGAAGAACCGTCCTGCAAGCAAAAATAGGGATTAGTTTTTCAAAATTTTAGGCACGTGAAATTGGACCAAGATCCTTTAAAGGAGAATTTTATGAAAATTCTATTCCTATTAAGAGCATTTCCAACCAAAAATCTCATTTTTCACTCCAAATTGCAGTGAAACAAAAAAATGCAATAATTCAGGATAACTCTAATGGAACGGCAAACACTTGTTTGTCGTTCTTGTTTTGCTTCATCCGACTGTCATTTTTGACGTCATTTGATCGCAGATGAAGTGTGCGATGTCAATATTGGATTTGCACTGTTCATCTGCACCATTTTTTATCTCTACCGAACTCCGGGAAGAAAAGACGCGAAAGAAGAGAACGACAGTTACGGGGCAAAATGACGTTCGATTGGAGATGAATGACAGTATTTTTTAATTTCACTGCATTTTGGAGTGAAAAATGAGATTTTCGATTGGAGAAGCCCTCTTCTCCAATCAAACTCCATTTTTCCCCCTTTCGCATGTAACGGTCGTCCCTTCTTTCGCGCGACAAGTTCGATTGAGACACAAAAATGGCGGACATGAGCACTGCAACGTCAATATTGGCGTCCCACTGTTCACCCGCAGCCAAATAGCGGAAGTTTTGCCGTTCGGCTGGAGCGAGCGAGGGACGCCATTCAAGCGTTTGGAGTTCAGTTGGAGATAGCCCTAAATAATTACATATAAAATGTTCTCCACACAAATACCGTTCTAGTAATTTTACTTGCCTCGCTTGGCGACTAATTGAGACCTGGGAATGAATTGGGAGAACTGCAAAACCTGTGCGGCGAGAAAGAAGGGACTGTACCCTCCCTGTGACAGAGAGGTGTTTTGATCTATAATGGTGGAAGCCGCGGTGGCGAAGTTAACTCCATGGCTGTAATTTGTGCCCAGCGAATCCAGGTAGGAGCTCAGGAAAGGATGCCCAAATCTCTTTGCTGAAAACATTTCAGAAAAGAATTTCATTATTTGTATCACATTTGAACACTAAGCAAAGATGGTATGGGGGATTAAGCAATGGAACCGATGAAATCGATGATAAGACGGCCGTCGGAGTATCGACCCGCCGGCATATGAAAGAAGGTCTCGCCATAGGGGGGTGGAGTCGGGCCGAAGGTCGCCGATAACCCGCCGGTGTCAGAGTTAGAGTCGCCGAAGTTGACGATGGCTGGGAAATTGCACGCCGGCGAAGAATACGCTATCTCCGGCGCGATGTAAGAAAAGAACAGGAGCTGGAGGAGGAGGAGGAGGAGGAGGAGGAGAGGTTTCATTTTGAAGGAAATTCTGCTCTGTTTGAATAAAAGACGAGAGAGAAACGGAGACTTTGAAGGAATTTAAAAAAAAGGAGAGTATAAAAAGTGATCAAGTAAGAGGAGCGGGACAAATTCGTCAAACTTCTTTAGCGGGGGGAGAGAGAAAGAGAAATGAGAGAAAGAAAAGGAGGAAATAATTATTTGGGGTCTTCGGACATAGTTCATTGGATGATGCGGCATATTTGAATCGGCCTACAGACATGTCCGGGAGAGATTTAAATAATTTTTTGATATTTAAAACAATATTTAAAAATATTATATAAAAATATTATAAATTCTATTTTGATTTATTAAATTTTTTTATTCTTAAGAACATAAAAGGGAACGTTCTGAAAAAATAAAAAAAATTAAAAATTTTTAAAAATATATTATCAAATAGAATTATGTTATTTTTTAATGAAAAATATATTATAAACTTTTACTCTATTTTCTTTGAAATTAGCTTTTTAGCTTAAATCTTATATGAATAAATTTTTAAATTTTCTTTATTTCTTAAGAACGTTCCTCATTTATGTTTTTAAGAATGAAAAAGATTTAATAAATCAAGATATAATATTTAAATATAATTTATAATTTTTCTTTTTATATAATATTTTTAAAATATTATTTTATTTACTGTTATTTAAATATTAATTTTCAAATAGTAGTTAAATATTATTTTAAATATCAAAAAAATTATTTAAATCTCTCTTTCTCTACTTCTCGAACTTTTATTACGTCCGGTGCAAGGACATAGAGGAACGTCCGGTCGGAGGCAATTTCCCGTCCAAAAACTAGGTATTTGTTCGGTACAACTAGGTATTATTTGATAATAATAAGGAGTACCGTTCTCTGAAGACCAATACCGAGTTATACCGAGCTGTACCGAGAAATACCGAGTTGTACCGAGTTTTTCTGGGAAAAACTCGGTACAACTTTGATATAACTCGGTATTTAATTTGCTCTGTAAAGCCTGATATAATTCGGTATTGGGTCTTCAAATGATGATATTCTTCGTTATTGTTTGATATTGCTCGGTATTTGCTCGGTACAACTCATTTTTTGACGGGAATTTGCTTCCGACCGGACGTTCCTCTACGTCCAATCGGAGGACGTAATAATTGTTCCTACTTCTCTGTCCCATTTCTCTTTCTCTCTGTCCATATGTCTTCTCTCGGAGCCTCTCTTTTCTCATATCTCTCTATCAATCGTTTCTCTTTCGTGTTTCAACTGAATACATCAAAATGAATTGACACATTCAGAACTTATCAACTCATTTAAGGCATTTATTAGGACTGTGCCAAACAGTTTGACGAATTTATTTTTCTTCTAAATTTTTTAATAATCACACTTTTTTTACTTAATTACGTTTTAAACACTAACCTTTTTAAAAATTCCTCCTATGAGAAGTCGTTTATAGAGAAGAATCGTTAATTAATTGGTCCTACAAGGTTGGCGATGAAAGGTGTTTTCTTCTTCTGGGAACAGTCTCGATAAATTTAGGTGGCTGAAGAAATTTCTAATTGATGGATATCTGGCAAATTATTGCGTCTGGTCACCTGACATGCGGACATCCAATCCGGATACGCCACCTCACCCAGATGCACTGGGCCCCGATATTTTTGAGTGATGTGGCGCGTTTTTATTGGTGTCCGGACGAATCCGAACACCGGACACAATAATTTGCAAGTAGCGAGTGAGTAACAAAATGTTATGCAGTACCTCTTAATCGGTTAATTCAGAGTTTAAAAATCTCATTTAAAAGATTTAAAATTTGATGCGAGAATATATTATTAAATTTATTTAAAATTTTAAAATTTTTTATGAAAATTGTGAAGATGATGCACATATTTCACTTATATAACATTCTTTGTAACTGAAAATCAGAAAAAAAAAGAATTTTTTTACCATTAAAATTACGAAAAGCTGGATAGAGGACCAAAATTAGTGAGGGCAAGATGTATAAAAATAAAAGATCCTCCTCTTTAAAGTAGATTTTTAGTTCAAAATTTTTAATATTTGAACTAAAAATCTGATTTAAAAAATAGTAAGAAAATCGTCCCAAACAAAACCTGTATCATAGGATTATAATAACCAAATGAATATCCATCTTATATTTGTATAGCAATGGTACTTTTCTGCACACATAGTACATCAACTTTTACTCTTCTTACACAGGAAATACAACTGAGTCATTTTCTCCATCCTTTGTGTATTGCTTGTTGTTTATTGCCAGTAGTGTAAAGCAATTGTTTGAAACTTTTACACAATTTGTTTCTTCATAGTATCATAGCTGCTATACCTTACAATATATACATCTTCAGCATGGAGCAGTCCGCCACCTCATAGCTTAACGATGGTACCCAGTACACCTCCTTCTCGGAACCTCACATTCCTTCCTCTGTAGAGTTTATTATCTCTAACATCAAAATCATTGTGCCCATACAACTCTCAAATGACACATATTCTATATGTTTATGTGATTGAGTTATATTCTTTATTGGTTGAATTGAGAAGTACTATAAAATATTATTATAAAAAGCAAGATATTCAGGGGTCTGATAATTGTAAATTATGCATTATTTTATGTGTTTTATTTTCAGTAAAAAAGTGTTATTTTAGTTATTTTTGTGTAGGAAAAAAAAATAAAAAATGGCAAAAATTCTAAGGATTCCACAACACACAACATTCGACTAAAGCCGCTGTGCCACATTCAATATCATCGAGAGGCCACAAATTGGACATTGCGGCACAGAGATCTCTATCTGCAAGCATTACGGTTTTAACACATCCAGCGCCGCAACATTACCAATGCCGCGGTGTTAAAAAGTCAACTTGGAAACACCATATTCTCTGTTTTCAAATGCTGTGGCGCCACAATTTTTCACACCTTTCTGCCATTTTTGCTACTTGGGCACCATAGCGCTCGAATGTCAACAATGCCACCGCATTACAGTTGTAACTTCCAAGGACAAAATCTTTTAGTGAAAAGACACGACTGTTCATTAAATAACATGTTAGTGAGCGTCCCAATTAACGGTGCAAATGCTTTAGCTTCGAGGCACTAGTTCACTTTAAGGGCGCTACGATATTTGCATTATTTCAAGCGTCATAGCGCCAAATATATTTTTTAAAAAATATATTTTTTTATAAATAGTTATGATATTATGTTTGTAAGGGAGTTAAGTCAATTGTGTAAAATTCAGTGCTTTTTAAATTACTTATCTAGTTCTCTTTTAGAATAAAATCTGAGGGAGGCTAAGAAAATACAAGATAAAATTATTTGGAGTTTTTAACCAGTGTTTCTTGAAGCAACTTTGTAAGTTAAGGGAGTAGTGTAGTGGAGATACTTTGATCATTCATAGTGATATCACTATATTGTATTTTCATTCTTCTATCAGTTAAATGAAAATGAGTTTGCTTGTTATTCATCTTATGTCTAACTAATTCTTTTATTTTGAATTGATGATGTAAAATACATGTTGAGTACTAATAATGACACTTATTCTATAAATATTAAAAGATATTTTCAATATTATCTTGCTCTTTATTTAACACACATAGAGGTTATATTTATAGTTAAAATTTAGTGTAATGTATAGTCTTAACGGAGGAATGCAAGAACAACCACCAGTATTGAGATATGATGTTTACATGCTCAGTCATAAGATATAAATTATTCTAGGTTCTTAAGGAGATGATATAACTATAGGAGGTCAGCATATATCCTTTTCATTCATACAAGCTCGACATAGATATAGGAATGCATATGCTCTGAATATATCACATTACTATAAAGAGTCTCTTTAGGAAAAATATACAATTTAAACTAATCAATCCAAAACAATTTAATTAAATATTATATTCAACATTTTTACTTTTTTATTTAGTGATAGAATCTCTAAAAATTATCATTTTTATTTGCAATTAGAGTAAACAGTAATAATTTATTACAAATAAGCATACTTTTTCGTGAGTTTGACTCTTTACTCTATCACTTTATTATTTGATTTGGCACTTATGCTTGCATATATTAAGTGAGTTTTGTTATTTTTATATATAAAAAAAAACTAAAGCATTGTTTAGGAGTGATAAAATCCTATTTTATAACAACCCTCATCAGTGCTTATACAACATGTTCTGATGGCTAAAAAGTCATGTTCTAATGTATACGAGTATGTTCTGGTGGTAAGATGACATGTTCTAGTAACTACGGGCATGTTCTAATGCTATATGCATAAAGGTAGTCATAAGGGGCTAGAACTCTTTGAGATTATATTTGGGACTAGAGAAATATGTTATTTTATGTTCTATGATATGAATTTCAGTTTATTTGACTGCTTAGTATATTATTTAAATTTTGGACAACGGTTATGTTCTTATTACTTTGCTCAACACATTGATTTTATTATATTGCATTTAAATATTCTAAAAATTTGTTTGATAAAAAAATAATTAGAAATTTAGATCATTATTTGTAGTATGTTGAGTTGTTTTAGCTCACAGTGGTTTACAAGGCTGGAGGTAGGGTGGGGGCACGTGTCCCCGTTGGCCGAATGATTTTTTAGGATAACGTTTATATGTACAAGCTCTCAATGCAAAAAAAAAGTTAAAAATCATTCGGTTGAGTTCTCTCATCCATAAATATTCTCTCTCTTTCATCCCTCCCTAGTCCCTAACTATATTGCGAATAAAAGCTAAAATTCACTCCGTTGTACATACGAAAGCAAAAAACCCCTTTAACTACTAAATTTTTTAGTAATTTTTTATCTTTTCAAAAAAAAAAAAATTTTTCAATTTTATTTTTAGGATTCTATTTTAACTTGTAAAAATTTAATTAAATTAAAAAATTAATAGTAAAATTTTATTTGATTTAAAATAATTTTAAAGTTTTAAATGAAAAATTTTTGTATAGTTTATGTTTATTTTTGTTCGCTTCAATAAATTTTAATTTTTTCTATGAAAAAGATTTCCAATTTTTCTAATAATTTTTTTTTTTACTGATTATCATTCAAATGATAGGGATATAGTAAGAAAAATATACTTATTAAGAGGGCATTGTTAGCCTCAGGATTATAAATTCCTACAAACACAAGTGGGAAATAAATTATATAGATTTAAAACCGACGATGCCCCAAAGATTTTTTAAATTTATTATTTACTGATATATATATATATATATATATATATATATATATATATATTAGCCATGCAAAAATTGCACTTTTACCGCTATGAGAAGGAGCATAACAAAATTCTAACCCTCTATTTGGCAGTTAAGACTTCTTCTGGGATGACTTTCCTAATGCTTCCTAAAATAATGTTTTAAATACATAAATTTTAATTTTTTACTGTAAAGCTACTCTAAAAAATGTAAGAGGGATATATTTAATAGCATTGACAATGAATTGATTATACAACAGTTTCAAAAAGTGGGAACTTGTGGGAAAAATTATAGATAATATATTAGCCTTTTTGTTTTATCATATATTTTATCTCTTTATAATAAAACTAATGATTTAAAAAAAATTGTCAATGCCGATTTCAAATCCGGATGAAAAAGGTTTAGATTTTTTTTTTCATCATGATTTGTGCCTCCACATCAAAAAAAATCCTACCTCCGCCCCTGGTGGTTTATGTTATATTTTTTTATGATTTGGGAAAGGGAATGATCCAATTTGTTTAGGATCTGATTTGAGTTTATAAGTACTTCTTTTGTTGATTTTTGCACAATCATAACTAGTTGTATTATTCAATTGTTTAGCAATAGTCCTGTAATGTGATTATGTATAGATATTTTGATGATGAAATGGAAGAGATTTTACATATGAGTTTATTTTAATACTCTATATATTTTAATAGCTCTGTAGTCTATCGTTGTTTGTTTTAAACCGAATATTGGAATAAAATTTGAAACATTTCTAAATTTAGATCTTAGGATTTGCATGTAAGCGCTCAACACGATATGACTTATCCATCAGTAGGTCTTGACGGATTGGGTTGTGACAATAATCTCTATACACTTACTACAATGAATCCAATAATTTTTCTAGATAAAGCTCCATTTTAGATTACATAATTTCCCTATGAAAATATGAATTTGAAAGTGGTTTGAGGATAAAAGATCAAGAACTTTAAAGTGAAAGGAAAAGGTGATTCAACCATTCAATATTTCACACAGCTATATTCTTCAAGCACCTGATAGGATTGTACATTTGATGATTAAACTAATATTTGTAAGAAAAACTAGTATTAGAGAGCTCCAAAAGGCCATAATTGTTGCTGCTGTTGTTTTTTTGGCCAAAAGGCCATAATTGAAGATGCAAGAATTGAAGCCAACAACTTTACATGGGAGCTAGTTGACTTGATAGAATTGAAATCCCCTAGTGCTAACCAAAGCTTAGAAATAGAGGAGGCATTCTTTGTTAGAGAATCCCATAAGATTTTTTTTATTAGCACCATTTTGAGCATAAATGAAAGTCACAAAGGAGGGAAAGATGAGAAAACCAATCATCTAGGAATGAAGTTGGAGTGAGAAATGAGAGTAGAAAAGGATGCTTTGGTGACATCCCACATGATCTCAATAATGTGATCATGAGAAGCAAGATGAAATTGGTTACTACTATGCTCATGAGGGAAGATATTAAAATGCCTAAAAGAGAAATAATTAGGCAAAGAAAAGACATCCAATTTAATCTCCAAAAGATAAATAAGACCAACTTTATGATCGTTGATAATATTCTAGCAATCAATAAATATATCATCATCATTAAGGTTTCGTTTGGGACGCGTTTCTTACGGTTTTTTAAAGCAGTTTTCTAGCACAAAAAAATAAAATTTTTGTACTAAAAACCTACTTTACGAAGCAGTCAGAAAAACGTCTCAAACGAAGCCCAAATCCCCTAACATCAAAATCATTGGTGCACGCAACATAAAGAAATGAAGAAATCTGATATGGAGTTGGAGAAAATATAAAATATAAAATACTAACATAACTGAACATAATAAAGTAATTAATTAATTAAAATTTTAAATTTGTGTTATGTGTTAAATCTATTTAGAAACAAAATATATGTCTCAGCTAATCTAAAAAAATGTATATTTTTTTCTTCAAATAATGAACCACAAATCCTTTTAAATTTTTATGTGTGGTTCATTAATTTTCACTCCTAAAAGCCATTTTGGATTGCCTTTTTTTATACTAATTAAGGCTTTATGCTATAGTTCAATGCACTCATAAATCTAAGTCATAAATGTTAAGCAGTACTTGTTATCATCACCTTAAATATGAATTGAATAATGATTTCAATTGAAATTTTTCTTAAAAATGCATACTTTGCATTAGGGGTTGAACAAAGGGCAGGAAATTGCCGATCTTGAAATTTTTTTTTTAATAAATATTTTAATTATATTGCCCACCTTTAAATAATGAAGTTGCCCAAATTTTAAGAAAAAAAAAATATATTTTCTATTTCATATATAAGATTACTCATTTTACAATCTTATTTTGCTGACCCTCAAAGAGTTTGAAAACTATTAAATTACATCAGGCTGAGTTTGAAAACTATTAAATTTATTTTAATATTAGTGCAATAAATATTCTTTGCCTGCAATGCTTTATTATGCCGAATGTTGGCCATTAAAAGAAAAGCATAACACTAAGTGTGGCAGAGATGCTCAGGTGGATGAGTGGCTTTACCCTTAGAGATAGGATATGAAATGAGCATATACGTGAAAAGGTTGGAGTGGCTCCAATAGAAGATAAGATTAGAGAGAGTCGCCTTAGATGATTTGGTCACATAAAACGATGGCCTTCTGAGTTATGATGACCCGATTAGGAAAGTAGAGGTATTAGATTTGACTTATGTTAAGAAAGGTAAATTAAGACCTAAAAAGACTTTGTTATAGAATATTAGAAATGATATTTCTTTATCATATGTAAATGAGAATTTGACTTTTAATAGGACACAATGGAGAAAAAAAGATTCATGTAGCCGACCTCACGTAGTGGGATAAAGGCTCGATGATGTTGTTGTTGTTGCAATAAATATTCTTTATATATAATATCAAGCTCAAAATAATAATACTGTAGCAAACTTTAATAAATAAATAAATTATACAGAATTAATCATGGAGCAATCTTAATAGTAATGTCTCTCCTATAAGCAAATGACGAAACCATAAATTTTTCTAAAGGGGGCACAAATTTAATTTTTCAAAAATTCCTTTAATTTTTTGTATTCATGCTTGAAACATTAATTTATTTTTATATAAAAAAAAAGAGTTGTACGAGGATGAACAAAAGAATAAATGCGAGTAACGATAATTTTTTTAAAATAAATTTTTTTAGTAAAATTAAAATAAAAAATGGAAAATAATTCTATAACTTTTTTTCTTTTGTTGTGGGAAATATCAAATATTCATGATTATTTCATCACGGCTGATTTTAAAATTTTTAAAATATTATATCTGATTTAAAATTTTTAAAATATTATATACTATATATTTTTCTTTATAAAGAAGGCTGGCATATTTATATATGAGTAATTAGTGCATTAATTATCAAAAATCAAAATATAATGAAATATCTATTGTAACTGAATAATGATATAGTCATCAATCGAGTAAACCAACTTAAAATTTTTTATTTTTATACATACATCTTCTTTTATATTTCGAACTCGCCGGCAAAGTTGTACTCTAAAGTTTCATTTGAGACAGTTTTCTTACTGCTTCTTAAAACAGCTTTCTAATATAAAGATTTAAAAACCTGTTTTAAGAAGCAGTAAGAAAGTCGTCCCAAATAAAACTGAATTAGGGGAGCATCTACTACCTCTGAATCCCTCTGACCTAAATTTTACTCTTTCAAATATATTTATAATCACAAATTGTTTAATAAATATTGATATGCAACGCTCAAATTCAATTTATTAGAAATTTCGAATTTATATTCAGTAAGTACTGAGCTCCAGACTCCAGTGCTGATAATGCATAAAAAATCATAAGATGCGCCCTTCGCAAGCCCTCTTTAAGGATCGGGGAGGGTACGAAAACCTCCCGGTAGAGATCAGGTCAAACACCACCTTATTCGCAGCGTCGGTATAGTGAATTCCGTCCCACACCACCTTATTTGACGGCTCACGACACGATCTTCCAAGCAAAACCACGCTGCCGTTCACCGTCGCCTTGCTCCCACACAGGACGTTGGGGTCGAAATTATACTTGTTATTGCCATGCCCGCAGCAGACCCTCAAAGGGTCCTTAAACCCTGCAGTTTACACATTCCACAACTCATTAGATTCCATATATTTTTGAAGTTGCAAAAAATAATCAATCAGCATCTCCTGATAGATATAATCAGCCTTGCAAGACTACCATCATCAAATCATTATCACGCAGCCTAGATTGTCGGATCACACATAATTAAAAATCGCTATCAGGCTCCCCTCACATGACCAATGTTGCTACCTCGCCATATTCGTCAAACCATCTATGTCGAACCACTACAAATGGATCGCTGCCGCTTGAGCTTTGTCACTGGAGCATTGTCCACTAGACTACGTACCATCGTTGATGAACCAAGAACCAGCATTGTTAGATCGTAATCACCAGATCTTGATTGTCGATCTGTCATCATCTTAACACCTTTCATCTCTCATAGTCTCAATAATATTTTCTATTGTATTAACAAGTGGAAGAGCTAACTACATTATATTTTTTTAATCATGTCTTCTCTAACATATGGAACAAACACATCTTTATAACCAGCGTTCATTTAGCCAAACTATTTCAACCACTTTAGTGTTAGAGTACATAGCTTAAATATTATAATGGTTACTTTACACGTGTAATTACCTCATTGGTCTTTTATTTTAGACTATTATCTAAGTCTATATATAGGGCGTCTGTACTCTTACTTTAATATCAATATATACATTTCTTCTTCTTTAATTCCATCTTGTATCTTGGCCTGTACCTGTCATGGCTTCTGTTTCTTGAAGCTTTCATGGTATCAGAGCAGGATCCTTTCCAATCTCTTCTCCTTCTGCTCAAGTTCTTCTGAGATTCTTTTTCTTCCGCTCACTTTCACGGCAGCCGGCCATGTCTTCTTCCACAGCAGCAACTGCATCGGAACCTAGCCAAAGCTCCGGTAACTTCTCCGAAACTCAAGCTATACCTCAGCAACTCAAATTCTTGATGAGCCACATTAAAGGCATCATCTCCCTCACCCTTACCTCCGAAAACTTCCCCATCTGGCGCTCTCAAGTATTCAAACTCTTCAAGGCAAATGGCTTTGAAGGTTTTCTTGATGGCACCATTCTCTGTCCGAGCCCCCATCACCACCCAACGGGAAATGAACTTTCCTACCAAACATGGAATCTTCTTGATCAGAATCTTGCTGCTGCCCTGTATTCGGTCATCTCACCCAGTATCCTCCCATATGTTCTTTCACTTGATCATTGTGCCCAAATATGGGAAACCATTGCCCGTCGACTCCAGTCTAATACCCGTTCTCGCACCATTCAGCTACGAAATGAACTCCACCACTTGTCTATGAAAAATCAATCTATGCAACAATATCTTCTATCCGTCAAGACGATCGTCGACGCAATCGCTGCTACCGGATCTCCATTAAATTCCGAGGAAGTGATCTTTTACACTCTCAACGGCCTTCCGGTGCAATACCAGTCTTTCAAGACCTCTATTCGAACCAACCTCCAACCGCTTAGTCTTGATGACCTGTACACGCTGCTCTGCAGCGAAGAGCTCAATCTTGCTCAAGAAAACACCACAGCACTTCAAAATCTTCATCTCAATGATCCCACCACTGCTCTTGCCATCTACAAAGGTCGTGGTCGCGGTCGCAACAATTCCAGTAGAGGCCGCAATTCTGGCCGCGGACGTAGTCGTTCCGACAAGAACCCGTCTAGCAGCATCACCTGCCAAATTTGTTCTAAAAACTGGACACTCTGCCATCAAGTGCTGGTACAGGAATGATCCCTCCTATAATGAAGAATCAATCAAGACTGCGCTATTCACCCCGTCTGAAGCTACCTCCACCACCGACTGGTTTCTTGACAGTGGTGCCTCCAATCATCTCACGTCTGAATCGTCTAATCTTCAAGCCAGTCGACCCTACACCGGAACTCAACAAATCACCGTAGGCAACGGTTATCAGCTTCCTATACAGCACACCGGAAAAGGTATTCTACCAACTCCAAAAGGTAATCTACATCTTAAACATTTGCTTCATGTTCCGAACTTGTCCTTCAATCTCATATCCATTTATCAATTAACCAAAGATAACAATTGCTCGGTCAAGTTTTCTGCTCATGAATTTCATATCCAGGACTCGAAGACGGGTCAAACTCTTCTCAAGGGACCTTGCCTTAACGGGCTCTATCCCGTTCGCTCCCCCTCTGACATCTCAGGCATAGCGCTATTCTCCGCTCAGACGATACCAAACCTCTGGCATAAACGTCTGGGACATCCGGCACAACAAACCTTACATGTCATTAGCAAAACTATACCGGGAATTTGTAGCAATCTTAATAAACATTTCTGTCAATCTTGTAACTTGGCTAAAAGCCATCGTTTACCTGTCAAGAACTCTAACTCTTTTACTTCTCAAATTTTCGACTTAGTTCACTCAGACATTTGGGGGCCGTCCCCCACCACGTCGGTACAAGGTTACAAATACTACATATCCTTCATCGACGACTTCTCGAAATACTGCTGGACGTTCCCGCTCAAACACAAATCTAAGGCTTTTGATAAATTTTTTGAACTACATAATCTAATTAAAAATCAATTTCACAAACAAATCAAAGTCTTTAGATCTGACGGAGGCGGTGAATTCCGCAATAACAAGTTTCAGGCTATGTTCAAAACCACAGGCATGATTCATCAATTCACCTGCCCTCACACGCCTGCTCAAAATGGCGTCGCCGAGCGAAAACATCGTCACATACTCGAAACCATGCGCAGTCTCTTAATCGAAGCTCATCTTTCGAAAAATCTATGGGTCGAAGCTCTTCATACAGCGGTCTACCTCATCAACCGGCTGCCCTCCCGAACTCTCAAAAACAAAAGCCCATACAACATTTTATATCAAAAACTTCCTGAGTATACGCACTTAAAAGTTTTCGGATGTCTCTGTTACCCGTGGACTCGCCCATATAACACCACTAAGCTCTCGCCTCTATCGGTCCCCTGCATCTTCATCGGTTACGCCTCTGCTCAGAAGGGATACCGATGTCTAGATCCTAATACTGGATTCGTCTACACTTCTCGGCATGTGATCTTCCACGAAGGTATTTTTCCTTACCAAACCTCTACTCAATCTAATGATCAGTCTTCCACCTCTAATGTTATTCCGCCTCTTCTGCTGGTTCCAACTCAATCCGCAATCAACTCTACCTGTGCTCCCACCACGGCTCAAGCACCGGACAACATTACCTCTACAGATCTCACACCAACTCAGAATCTTCCAGTTCTCGATCCCACTCCGAGTGCCACTGCTATGGCACCACCTAATACACACACAAGACAGCAAACTACGCATCCTATGAAAACTAGATCACAGACAGGTCACTCCAGACCAAAGCAAATTTTCAGTTTAATCCATACTTCCAATCTTACCGATCCCACATGTTATAAAGAAGCCGTCCGTCTTCCACACTGGCAACAAGCGATGCAGCAAGAATTCCAAGCCCTGCAGTCACAAAACACCTGGGAACTAGTCCCTTCAGACGCAGCACAAAATATTTTAGGATGCAAATGGACTTATCGCACCAAATACCTTGCAAATGGTTCGGTCGCAAGATACAAGGCCAGACTTGTCGCGCAAGGATTTAATCAAGAACAAGGTCTTGATTACACAGAAACATTCAGTCCAGTTGCGAAAATGCCGACTGTCAGAATCCTCCTTGTCATCGCTCTTCATTACCAATGGCCAATCCATCAACTGGATGTCTCCAACGCATTTCTACACGGCACTCTTAACCACACTGTCTACATGAAACAACCGATTGGGTTCATTGACAACAATGATCCAAATCACGTCTGCCGCCTCAAGAAAGCGCTCTACGGACTAAAATAGTCACCTCGAGAGTGGTTTGCCACTCTCTCCGGTCATCTCCAAACCCTCGGATTTCAGCTGAGTAACTCCGATCCATCCCTTTTTCTTTATCACAAAAACGAAATTCGTATGTATTTTCTTGTCTACGTTGACGACATTTTTCTTACAGGAAACAACACCACTGCCATCAAGAAACTTCTGGACAACCTACACTCCACCTTTACCATGCGAGATCTAGGCACCATTTCGCAATTCTTGGGTATCCAGGCCACCTCCACACCTTACGGACTTCATCTCAACCAAACCAGATTCGCGCAAAGTATCTTGACTCGTGCAGGTATGGCTAACTGTAAACCAGTCTCAACTCCATCCCAATTAAAAAGTTCCACCAATACGGTCTAACCACCGCCTACTCTAATCCAACGTTCTATCGGCAACTCGCTGGATGCTTGCAATATCTTACACTCACTCGACCGGACATTGCCTACACCGTCAACAAGATCTGTCAACATATGCAAAATCCAACCGTTCAGCATTTCGACAATCTCAAACGCCTTCTTCGGTACATTCAGGGTACACTGCACATCGGACTTCCTCTCTTTCGTGGCGATCTCACTCTTCGCTCATACGCCGACTCCGATTGGGCCGGTGACACACAGGATCGAAAGTCCATCTCAGGTTACTGCAACTTTCTTGGCTCCTCTCTCATTTCGTGGAGTGTGAAGAAACAAAATGCGGTAGCTCGATCCTCTACCGAAGCCGAATATCGCGCACTTGCCTCCGCTGCCGCTGAGGTCACCTGGATCCGTCAACTGCTACAAGAACTTCACTGCGCTCAGACCACAGCTACCTCTCTCTTCTGCGACAATACTTCAGCCATAGCATTGGCCAACAACCCGGTCTTTCATGCACGAACCAAGCACATCGAAGTCGATTGTCACTATATTCGTCAATGCATCAAAGAAAAATCAATTCAGATTCATTACATACCTACAGCAGATCAACTGGCTGATTTGCTCACGAAATCTCTGCCATCACCCAGATTTATGCTTCTTACAAACAAGCTGGTGCAGCCACTAGATCCACCACCTTGAGGGGGGATGTTAGAGTACATAGCTTAAATATTATAATGGTTACTTTACACGTGTAATTACCTCATTGGTCTTTTATTTTAGACTATTATCTAAGTCTATATATAGGGCGTCTGTACTCTTACTTTAATATCAATATATACATTTCTTCTTCTTTAATTCCATCTTGTATCTTGGCCTGTACCTGTCATGGCTTCTGTTTCTTGAAGCTTTCATTTAGATCCTGTGAATTTCTTACTTCTCGAGATTTTTGCACCGCTACAATCTTTTATTTCATCTTTGTTTATATCGAGTTTTTATACAAAATTAAAACGTTAAATTCTCTCTATACTATCATGAATGTTCAAGCACGGAAGAGTATAACAAATTTATTTTAAAAAAAAAAAGTTGGCTTCGACATTTTGAGTAAATTCATAATCTAAATTAATTTTAAAACTAGTTAATCTTCTTGAAAAATTATATTCAATCAATTTGATTACCTCCTTTAATTTTTAAATAATTTTTAGGATTTTATTAAATAGTTTTTCTCTTAATTATATATATATATATATATATATATATATATATATATATATATATATATATATATATATATATATATATATATATATATATATATATATATATATATATTCTTGAGGCAGAAACCTACCATACTTGACAGGCTTGAGGAAGAGCGAGTACTTTGCGGAGTAAATATCCACGTATGTTATAACGGCACGAGGCATCTGCTTCCTTAACTCCACTAAAGTCTCATTGAGTTTTTTGTTGAACTGCTGTGCCACCTTGTTGTAGAAGACAGAACAGCCCGCCGGATCAAGCTCGCCGGCGGCTGTGAGATTTCGTCGGACCAGGGTGTAGGCGAGACAACCGAGTGGGCCGGTGTTGTGAATCCAGAAATACCTCGCCCCAAGGTTATAAATCCTCTTAACTTCGCCGGAGAAGACGGCTAACGTCTGTGGAATGAACTTGTCAGACGTTTTTCTGGCGCCCAAGCCGGCGGTGATGTCATTCTGGCCGATGTCGATCGTATACAGAGATTGGTTGAAGTATTCCTTTTTTGGCATTAAGGACTTGAAGCACCCTCCTGTAAGCAACATGGATTATCTAAACAATTTATGAGAATTCTATGTGAAATCCTCTTAAATAATTATCTAAACAAATACATTTATAAAATCTTCACCGAAAAAATACCGTTCGTTGTTCAAATAATTTTACTTGCCTCGCTTGGCGACTAATTGAGACCTGGGAACGAATTGGGAGAACTGCATAACCTGTACGGCGAGGTAGAATGGACTGTACCCGCCCTGCGACAGAGAAATGTTTTGATCTATAATGGTGGAAAGACACGGTGGCGAAGTCAACTCCATGACTGTAATTTGCACCCAGCGAGTCCAGGTAGGAGCTCAGGAATGGAAGCCCAAAGCTCTTTGCTGTAAATGCATTTCATAAAAGAACTTCATTATTTATATGACATTTGAACCCTATGCAAAGATGGCAAGGGGGTTTAAGCAATGGAACCAATGAAATCGATGATAAGACGGCCGTCGGAGAGTCGACCCGCCGGCATATGAAAGAAGCTCTCGCCATTGGGGGGTGGAAACGGGCCGAAGGCCGCCGAGAACCCGCCGGTGTCAGAGTTAGAGTCGCCGAAGTTGATGATGGCCGGAAAATTGCACGCCGGCGAGGAAAATGCTATATCTGGCATGCTGCAATAAAAGAACAGGACGTGGAAGAGGATGAGAAGTTTCATTTTCGATTTCTATGCTCTGTTTGAATTAAAACAGAGAGAGAAAGGGAGCATTATATGGGAAGGTGTTCATCCAGAAGAAGGTTGCCCCCAGAAGAATAGTTTTCTGTTCGTACGAAGGTTGGTGATTGAACGTCGTGTTCCTCTGCTTCGGCCTTGGGGGATCTGTCTCGGTTGATTCGGGTGGGCGGGGAAATTATTAATTGACGTATAGGTGCCGATAGCAAGTCACATTTGAGTGAGTTTATACTTTTCAAATATTTTAGTTTAAAGATTTTAAATTTGATGCCTGAATTTGGGGGGTTAATTTCGGGTCACGGATCAAGTTCAGATCGAATCTGGAACTGATCCAGCACTATTCGGGTTAACTTGAATCCGACCCCGCTTCGGGTTTGGGTCAACTCGACCAGACCGTAAGTCACTCTCAGCGACAGCGTAAGCCCTTTGTTCTTGCGCCTAATCAGCCAAATCTAGGGGTGTCAATTTTTGACACGACCCGAAACTCGACCCGGAAAAATCCGGGTTCGGGTCGACCCGTTTATGAAACGGGTCGGGTTGAGGTTCAATAAACTAACCCATTTCAAAAAACGGGTCGGGTTCGGGTTGACCCGACAACCCGAAAATGACCCGGAAATCCTCTGTCCAGTCTACTACCCGTCCTGCCCGAAGCATCCAAATGCCCTGCCCGAAGCGTCAGCTGTGAGCTGTCAGCTGTCAAGTCGCATCGAGCCGTCGACACCTGCGCGGTGCGAGTCTTGAACGGTCGCGCATGCACGCCTGCGTCGAGACGGTCGAGTCTCGCGTCATCGCCCGTCGCGCGTGCATGCCTGTGCGGTGCGCGTCCTGAACGTCCGAACCGGCCCCGCCGCTGTCGCGTGCGTGCCTGCCCAGCTGCCCTGCAGCGGTGCTCCTGCCTCGTCCCGAACCGACCTCGCCGCTGTAGCATGTGCGCGTCCCGAACCGGCTATGCCGCGTACCGAACGAGTCACGAGAACCCAGGCATAAGGCGTTTGAGTTTTTTTTTTTTTAAATCCGGGTTGGGTCTTGTCAACCCGACAACCCGCGTGGGTCGGGTCCGAGTTGAAAAACTTGACCAGTTTATAAAAACGGGTCAGGTTCAGGTTGACCCATTTAGAGCCGGGTCAATTCGGGTTCGACCCAAACCCAACCCGTTGACCCGAATTGACACTCCTAGCCAAATCCCATAAGCGGGCGACGCGCGACAAGACTGCGGTAGCGCCAACCGGCGACCTGTGGCAAGGCAGTGGTAGCGACCTGTCACCACTACAGCGGCAACGACGCAATAGTGGGCTACGGGAGGGCGAGAGTGAAGACATGGGTAGGTGACACGGCCATGCTACGTGGGAACGCGGGTAGGCGTTGTCAGCCGCGGGCAGGAGGGCAGGCACGGTCATTCCGGATTAGATCCAGGTTTCCCGGTCAACTTAAACCCGACCTGATTTTTGAAACAGATTGGTTTGTTGAACCCGAACCTGACCCGTTTTAGAGACGGGGTCAACGGGTTGACCCTAACTATGAATTTTCGGATCGGATTAAGGTCGGATTTTTAGGTCATGTCAAATATTGACACCCCTAACGTGAATATATAATTTGTGTGACTTTATAATAAAGTTGTTTTTTTTAATTTAAATTAAAAGTTATATAATTTGTTTGAAAATTTAAGATCACACTTAGATTTCATTGATCTAATATTATTTTTAAAATTATTGAGTAATAGATGTAAAAATAATTTGGACATATTTGAAACAAAATAAAGAAATAAATGGGGTCAATATTAGGAAAAAATATTATTGGAAGATGCCAAGCTCATTCGGATGCCAATCAAGAGCCTCCAACGTGGAGGCTCCTAATTGACCTCCGAAAACGTTTGGCATCAGCACGTAATAATCCCTCCAGTACTAGATTGAAAAGAGATCGTGCCCGAAATCTGGAATCAACAATAGTGTGAATGAGATAGTTCAAAGAAAATAGAGAAACTAACAAATAGCACCTCAATTAACATAAATACCAAGGCTTTTAAAACCGGACCGGTCAATGAACCGGAAGAAGGAGGGGTTAGAGGTTTGATGGTTCGACCGGGGTCGAACCGGGGTCGAACCGGATGACGTAATAAATATTTATTATATTTAAATATTATAATAATGACACAATTATTTATAAATATATAACAAAAATTGAAAAAAATTATAATACTTTTACTTATATAATAGTGAAATGTTAGTCAAATAAATTCAAACATTTAAATCTAAAGGAAAATCATATAGGATCAATTAGAGTTTTAAAAATAAATACAATTAAATCTACTAATTTAATTTTTTTTTACTAATTTAATATTTTTAATTTTAACAGTATACATTAGACATATCTCTAACTTTTACTTTTTGTAATATAACTAATTATTAGAAGGAAAAAAAAAGGTGACTAAGCTTTAAAAAAAAAGTGACTAAACCGCTTCTCTCTCTCTCTCTCTCCTCATTTTTTTGACTTTATTCTGCAGCTAATCTCCTCATGGCCATAGGAAAACAGACAAGGGCAAAAAGCTGTGGGGTTTAGTCCCACACCGTGTGGAGTTGATGAACTTTTCTATATATAAACAAATGCATACTCAGCCATTTAACAGACAATGCCAGCTTGAGGCTTCCCATTGGGGCGAGTATGGGAAGTGCAGACTTGCGAACTTTGCACGATTTTATTCTAATAAATATATTTTGTGAATTGAAGAGGGTCGACGAAAAAGGTAAGAAAATAATTGATTTATCCTATATTTGAAACATCATAAATAATATTAATTTGATGTTATACCAAAGTCAGTTGATGTTCAAACCAAAATCAGTGGGGGCCAGCATCCGCCAGTGAAGCCAACCCTTCGATGCGAAGCGAAAACGGTTCTGAGAAACCGGAGCCGGTTTTCCGGTTCAACGGTCGAACCGGCGGTTCGAACGGTCCGAGGACGGTTCGACGCGAAAACGGTTTTCAGGCGAACCGTAACCGGCTGGCCAGCCGGTTCGCGGTTCAACCGGTTGAACCGGCCGGTCCGGTCCGGTTTTAAAAGCCTTGATAAATACACATATTTTCATGAGGGATATTAGATTTTAATTTTCACGTGCTATTTTTTTAGATGCATTACAAAATATATTTTTTATATCAAAAGCTTAGCCATTGTTATACTGTCATAAAAACAAAAACAAAAAAATCCTATTGCTACTTTCAGCTTATAAGAAAAGGGCATTAATGTGAGTTGTGAACATGAAAAATCCCTTAATAATCTTACAATAAATAGCATCCATATTGTTAAGGGCATCTCCAACGAAGAACTCCAAAATTTACGGCAAAATAACGCAGAACTCCAAAATGGCGTGGTGCTGCTCCAATCGAACGCCATTTTAGGTGTTTTTCGGAAGTTAACGATCTTCTCCCTTTCGCGCGTTTTACCGGTTGAGAAAGTAAAATGGCATGGGTGAACAGTGCGACGCCAATATTGGCGTCGCACTGTTCACCTGCAAGTAAATGGCAGAAATTTTTGCGTTTGGTTGGAGCGACGGACGGACGGCATACGCTCATTTGGCGTTCGGTTGGAGATGCCCTAAGAATCTGAAAGAATTACATCCAAAGTAGAAGAAGGCCCCATATGGGATGCAATCTTAAAAATGGAGATGGAAATAGACAATCAAAGACAAATGTGAATGCGATATATTATAAGCATTGCAAAGGACATAAGATTGATTCATGGAGGTGTAATAATCCAAATTTTTTTAAAACGAATAAAAAATTTAAATTTCAGCGATATGCCTTGCCGAAGAGGAGAGAGGGAAGAGACAAAATGTTGTGCGGGGCTTTTTTATCCGTCAATTTTGTTCAGAGAAATTGATTATGAGGCATTACAGGAGGTGCCTTAAATAGCCAATATGTTTTTAGTTTTCAACTCACATTTCAGAATCTTTTAAGCAAAGAAAGTATCATATTTGATAGCACAATCTTTAAGCCACACAAAGTTCTTCCATATGAGATACAATTTTAAGGATGCAGATGGAGTATAGACAATCAACAAACCGATGTGAATGAGATTCATTATAAGTATTGCAAATGACATAAGATTGATCAATGGAGTTGCCTCAAACAATCAAGACATTTAATTTTTTATTATTTACCTCAGTTAAGAAAGTGGAACTACTAATTTAGATTTATTTTTAGTTGAATCTAATTTTATCATCATATCTTTAATCTCTAACTCCGCCACTATATGCAATGCAATGCTCGTGGGAAGAAGTTGATCATGAAGCTCTACACTGCTCAAGGTGAAATCGAAACCCCGCATAAAGTTGATATCAAAGCCTTCCAGCTAAAATCTTGTGCATCATATCTATCTTTATCCCCATTTTTCCATTTAACCTAAATTATTATTATTATTATTATTTATTTTTTATTTCCATTTTTAGATAAAAAAGCCGAATTAGCATCATGTGTTTCGCTCTGTTAGGGTTTTTCCCTTTGCCAGCGTCGTTCGCTGCTGTGTGGGTGGTCTCCTCCGCCTGCTTCACCTAAGGGAAGCCCTCTTTCTTCTCTAAATCATTTTTTACTGTGATCTTCTTGTTTAATTTTTTGGTTTGACGTCGTCTTCTCAACTTCGTGACACGGGGTTTTTGCACGGTTCTTCTTTTACTCTTTCATTTAAAGATGCCTTGTCTGGGGCATCTAATTGTTTCGTCCATTTTCCCAATTTGAGAATTTCTTCTCACCGTGGATTGCCGGCGTTGTTGATTTCAGAGGATGAAATTAAATCTATGCTGCTCCTTTTGAATTTGCTTTAGTAGGCATGTTTCCTGGCCGGAGGCCTTCCATTGATGCCTTTCAGAATTTTTTTTTCAACCAAAAGCTTAATGGTGATTGCTCGGTCACTATTCTCAACCATAGGAATGTCTTGATCAAGCTTGTCAATGATTTTGATTACTGTAGGATCTTCTTTAATCGTTCTTATTTTGTGAGTAATTGTTTTATGAAAGTTGTGAAATGGATCCCGACTTTGGACATTGAGGTTGATTTGTCTATCGTACTTGTATGGATTTTATTTTCTTACCTTCGGCCACATCTTTTCTCTCCTCGAATCCTCTTTGGGTTGGGTTCTTGTTCATGAGGACTTTAAAAACTGATACTGAGACGGCCTCTGGTTCCCGTCCTTCGGTTGCTCGCATCCTTGTTGAGTTAGATGTCATTAAAAAAATTTCGGATAAGATTTGAGTGGGTTCAGCTAATTCCGATTACATTCAGTCTGTGATTTTGGAAGATTTCCCTCATTATTGGTGCATTGTAATTCTTTGGGTCATTTGAAAGATGAATGCAGAATTTTACAACCTCAGCTTAGTCTTATTGTTAAACCCCTTTCTATCCTTAGTGAGGCTACCCCTTCTTTTGTCCCGTGTGAGTTGGCTAGGGTTAATGTTGTTATTCCTAATATTTCTTCTGTTATGCCTGTGGAGGGGGCGAATAATGTAGTCATTTCCCCTGTGATTGTTGATCTTAATCAAAATTAGCCTACTGTTGTGTTACCAGTGACTCCGTTTGTTATTACTAATAGTAATATTGTGGTGGTTTCTTTGTTGGTTGTTAATGAGGAGGCTGGGGGGATGTTTGACTTCCTGTGGAATCTAATGCACTTTTGAGTGTTGGTTATGATGTTAGGCCCGTGGCTTTGGCCTCTGAGGGCCTTGCTATTTTATTTTCTAGGACTGTAGCTAGTGTGTTTTCTAATTGTAACAATTTGGGGAATATGGGCATCGATGTGGGTGGCATGAGTTGATTGGTGAATCATGTACCTATCCCATCACCCCCTACCCCGTTTACTTCTCATATCAGTGATGTTGATGATGAGGAAGAATTTTGTTTGGATTATGTGGTCGGTAATATAGGTAGTCCTTCAGTGAATTTGGCTGTGTCGAAAACTATCATTGATATTCCTATTTCGGTTGCGTCCAAAGCGGAGTTGAAAGCCCATTTGGCTTTGAGTAAATCATGTATTGATCATTTTTATTGGTTTAATGTGTTTGATGGCGATGTTGATGAGATTGAAAATGAATTTCAAGATTTGCAAGATATGTATAATTTTATGGCTAGTCGAGTAGTTGATCATGCTGGTTCAACTAGTGATGAGAAAAGATCTAAAAGTAAATCTAAGAAAGAAATGTGATTCGTGCTGTGAATGATTTGGCTTTTTTGTTGATTTATGGACTATGATGAGGCAATTCTGCTTATCCACGGGTTGGCCTTGAGTTGGCAACCTTGGTGGTTGGTGTGATTTTCTCAGTGCCCAGAATTTGTTTTGGTTGGTGTGGCTTTCAATTGCCAATGGATGATCATTTCTTCGCTACTTGGTGGGTGCAGGATTGCCATACTGAGTCCTTTTGGGTGGTATATAGCATTTGTTTTGATTTGATTCTTTTGTCGTCTCAGCTGTTGTTTGGACCTTTGGGTCTCCTTTGGTGGTGCTTTGGGTGGCTCGGATATTTGGGTTTCTTTTTCGAGTTGTGGTATCCTGGTTCTATCGTCTTATTTTCTTTTGTTTCTGATATAATTGGTAGAACGTCGGCTCGTAGGTTTTCTTCAACATTTGTTCTTCTAGAGAGCTGGTTGTTTTATAAAGCTTGTAATTTTCTCTTAATTATCAAGTTACCCCTATGGGGTTTTATTAAATTTTTTTTTCCTTTTTTATAAATTCCCACCCAACACTTTATAACAATATTTTATACATTAAATAAATTATATTTCATATATATTAAATTTAAAAACCCTTGAATATATAAAAAATTTCTTCTTTCTCATCTAGTAAAATATGTACGGAGATTTTCTTATTTGCATAATAAATAATAGGGAATTTTACATACATACCACTTTATTTTATGCTATTTACATATCTAACACCTAAAATATTAATATTACATGCTTACAATCTATATACAGCTTTAATATCAAATATACCACTCCTATAATTCATTTATATCATTCATACAATCCTATAAACTTTAATATTTCATTCCATGCACCCAAATTTGTTCTCTAGGTGGTAGTCATGTAATATTAATGTTTTGGATGTTAGATATGTAAATAGCATAAAATAAAGTGGTATGTATGTAAAATCCCCCCTAAATAATAATTTCACTAATCAAAATAATAATTTCTCGGTAGGTGGGCACTTGCTTATGAAGATAGACTGGTCCGTTAACTATATAAGAAGATGCATACGTATTTTAAGTTAAAAACGTGGAGTGTTCAAATTGACACAATTTATTCCATATTTTGGCCCGCTATTATTATTATTATTATTTATTTGTTCTTTTCAACTCTAATTAGGAATTTGAAGAGTTGAAAAATCAATATTAAATGATTGTTGATTCTTAGTACTCGTTGATTATTTATATTTTATTTCAGTGTTCTTTTCAAAAAATCATTAGGTGATATATAAAAGAGATGAGTATGTACTTAGGTATTGGTGTGTACTCTATATGATTTTACTAAGTATTAATTATTGCGTCCTCCAATCAACAATTGTTTTTAATAATTCTATTAAGTGCTATAATATTAGAAAAAGAATGATGTGATGATCATTAACAATGACATATGGATGCGAAGGAGATCGAGGTCCAAATGTCCAATCAACAAGTATGAACAAAGGTATGACATTAAGCATCAAAAGATTATTGGTCGGGCTCAAATATCGATGAGGTATGTGCGGCTAATTTGCATGTGATACATAAAATATGTAGCTCATTTTGATTTGGTGGTCTCATCCTTTTGTGAAGTTGAATACTGATGGTATGGTTGGTTTGTCGAGGGCTAGTGTGGGTGGTCTCATTCGTGATTGCCGTGGGGACATTATGGCGACTTTTGCTGCTCCTTTGCAGCAGTTTGATGTGCTGTTGGCTGAGTTGTATGCTTTGTTATTTGGCTTGGAGCTTTGTTTAAAAAAACGGGGTGTACCTGGGTGTGGGGCTGAAGTGGATTCTTTGTGGCTGGTTCAAATTATTAGAGATGGCTTTTCTGTAAATGCTCAATGTTTTTTATATTATTAGAAAAATTAAATTGCTTTTGACTCATATTTTTAGGGAAGGAAACGGCTGTGCTGACTTTTAGCTAATAAGGGTTCTTATCTTAATGTTTATGAGGAAGTGGATACTATGAATTTAGATACTGCTCTTAAAGGTTTGTTGTTGCTCGACAAGTCTTCTTTGCCCAGGGTCAGGTATGATTAATTTCTTTTTGTGTTTCTGCTGTTGTTGTTACTGCTGTTGGGTGTTTTCTCTGGGGTTTGTGTTGTGATGCTGTGGCAGCTGATTGTGTTTTGGTTGTTTTCTGCATGCTGGTTGCTCTTGGTTAACTGGTTGCCTGTCACTGTCGAGTTTTGTTATTGTTTTATGATGTGGTTTGGGTTTTTACATGGTGGATATCTTCTATTTTATTTGGGCTAAGTTGTATGCCAGGTTGGGGATTTTAATGGTTAAGGTTTGTGGTGGGGTGGTTGGGGGTGTTTTTATGTGGCTGGGTTTTGGTTTTATCTTTTGTGGTGGGGATTTGGAGAGTTGGGGGCAGAGAGTAAACATAGGAGCTGGTTTTGTTGTTTTTGGTTGTTGGGTTTAAATTTTTTGGTGCTGGAGGTTTTTGGCCTGGTGTACAGGTATGAGGATATTGGTAATTTTAGTCAGGGTATTTCTGTTGATGTGGTTAAGCATCTTGTTTGCTGGAAGAAGTTGAAGAGGGTGGCTGCTGTTCTGGTATCAGGTGCTATCGATTTTCGTGGCATATTCTTAAGGGTGTGTATTTTTACAAAGGGAAGAGTAATGTTGCTGAGTTCAAAATGTCGAAAACCTGTAAGTCTCTCATCACTTTTATTTGCTTTTGCAAGTTATGTTGGTCTTGATTTTTTGCAGGAAGTTGATGATTACTGAGATTACTTGATTTTTTGGGTGGAAGTTGATGATTACTGAGATTACTTTGAGCTTTGGCTCATATTTTTTTTCTTTTTGGTAGCTGCAGTCTTCTAAGCCTTGTAACCGACGCGTAGTGTAGATTTATGTAGTCTCATTTTGATTTATTGAGAATTTTGACTACTAATCAATAAATTTTAGATTCAAATTTTGTGTATGTGATATGTATGTGAGTATCCAAAGAACACAATGATTTTTAACAACGATTTCGAATGTTAAGGAGCAGTAATGAATATGGATGTCAACAATGACGAAGGTCATTTGTATTCTTCAAGATTCAGAAAATTAGGTAATGGTGGCAATGATGAATGAAGTTGTGACATTAAACATTAGGAGGATCTCAGCTGAGTTATCTTCTTTTTTTTTAAAAAAACATTTGAGCCATTAAAGTAAATTCACACACATAACACATACATAAGCTTTGAATCCAAGACTTATTGATTAGTAGTCAAAGCCTCCAACCAACTAGACCAATGTGATTAAGTTGTTAAT
Organism: Dendrobium officinale; assembly: GCA_019514585.1. NCBI lineage: Eukaryota > Viridiplantae > Streptophyta > Magnoliopsida > Asparagales > Orchidaceae > Dendrobium > Dendrobium officinale. Next base: position 23,628,147 of record CM033687.1, on the reverse strand, counting down.
GCGATTTGGAGGCTAATATTCATGTGAAGTTCAAAAGAACAAAATCACAATTTTAATTGATTTAAATGATTTTAAAATGCAGAAAAATAAAAATTTTGAAGTATTTAAAATCAATAAAATTTTGCTTTATGTATTTTTTTTTTTATAAAAATTTTGAGTGTTTTTTATGTATTTGGATTTGTTAGGTGAAAATTATTTTAAAAACTTGTATCCATCCACCTATATCCCTTCGCTGAACTATTCTAAGGTCCCAAGTAGTTTTTTTCTACAATAAAAATAAAGAAGTAGAAAATATAAAAAACTTGCTGTAATCAAACTAAATAAGATGCTCTAATGAAAAAATAATTATAATAAAATTTAAAAATTTAAAATATACCTAAAAAAACATAATATAAATATAATTTCTATTACATTCACCTAAAAAAGTTAAAATTGTTTATATTCATCTAACTAAAAATATTAACGATACCCGGATAGGAGAATGAATGTATTAGATGTGATTCCTGCTAATAAAACTAGAGTTAGATTTAAAAAAATGATTAGAAAGCATTAGAAATAATCTTTTATTAAAAGATTTAACTCTTAATAAGACAATTGAAAAAAAGAATTTATAAAGGCTTGATGTTGTTGCTGTTATTGTAAAAATATTGTTTGAATAAAACATCATTTTTTATTTCAATTAAATGTGCTTCAAATAATATTTGCCACAATACAATTTTTTAATTTTTTTTTTTTTGGAAATTTAATATTAATTTTTGCTTCACCTGTTTAGTCATTCAAGCGCATAATTAATTATCCCCTCAATAAAAAAAAGAAAAAAAGAAAAAAGAGATCTGATATGCTTCTTAGGCCTGACTGATTTGATTTTTCTCCTACATTTTATATTAAAAGGTTTTTTTTAAGGTGGGTATATATTCAGATGATTTTTAATCGCCATTTATATATAAAATTAATCACTGAAAATGATAGCTATAAGTTGTTTTCTAGCGGTTGTTGAGAAAGTTCTTATTTTTTAAACAAATTGGTTAAAATTTAAAATACCTAAGTTCATATTATTAAGCTCTACTATGATCCAAACACTTCATCAGTCTGAATACAAAATTCAGCACATTTTTCTGAATCCAAAAATATTTAGAAATGAAGTTAAATACTTAAGAAAATTACTTCATAAGTCATAGATCTCGATTTTAATAAATTTATAATGAAGAAATAATTTGTCAAAGTTATTTAAAAAGTTAAGGTTTTATTTGGTACAGCTTTCTTACAGTTACTTAAAACAGTTTTTAATACAAAAATTTTAAATTTTTACACTAAAAGTTGCTTTAAGAAGCAGTAAGAAAGTCATCCCAAACAAAACATAAATATCACTCACATTTTCATGCTTATAGTTAAGATTAGCATCATAGAATCCCAAAAAAGTGAAAAAAATCCAATCATACATCAAAAGCTAATCACTGAAGTGTTGTTAAAGATGTTTTTAAAAAAAAAAGTTTAATGAAGTGCAAGTTGTGTTCTGTAGGAATAAAATATTTAGACCATTTTGCTTAGATGTAAGATTACAAAGGATAAGCAACAAAAGAACAATCTGATTGCAATAAATCTTCAAGTTTGGTGATGGTGGGATAAATCCTGTAGCTTGCACAGTAGTTTTTCTTCCCTCTTTTTTGGTTAATGATGGTGCTTATGGCTTATTGATATGCTGCAGCTGCAGGAGCTTCTGAAAGTATTGAGAAAATTTGATGTTAATTTTGTATACTCAGATATGACTCTCCGGTGTCCACCTAGAGATCATTAGGCCCACTCCGTCGGGCCTACAAAAGGATATCATCCCTCATGAGAACAATTAAAGATCCTCATGGATCAAGCGACTTGTGTCACCTCATACGATAGGTCGTTCAATGAAGCTACTTTTCTTCAATCATGGCAGGAATGCCATCATTTGCACTCAGCCACCTTAGCTACAAGAAAACGCCTACTCAAGAAACTTGAAGCTTGCTTCATCGAGTACATGTAGAGTAGTGGCGGAGCCAAAAACTTCTTATAAAGGGGGTAAATTTTTTTTTTTTATACAAGAAAAAATTAATTGCATTTCTGCAATACACATGCACATTGATTCCCATTTTCCTAAAATTAAAAGAGTATGACCAAACGTATTTACTCTTATGCACAAATATTAAATGTTTGGATTGTTATATCAATTGCTTGGAATATTTTATTAGGATAACCATGCAGGAGTCTGGGTCTAGATTTTTCTTTTTAAAATATGATGTAATTTATTGTTATCGAGTTGTAAAAGTTCACTACAGGAAAACTGTCTATTACCGACGGAACTTTCCGGCGGAGTTCCGGCGGAATTGTTTCCGGCGGTTTTTCCGGCGCATTTCCGACGGATAGAGGTCAAATTTTTCCGGCTGATTTTTTCGACAGAATTTCCGACGGATTTTCCGGCGGATTTTTTCCGGCAGAGTTTCCGGCGGAATTTTCGGCGAATTTAAAATTTTATGAAAATAAATAATTTGAAAAAATATTATAATCAATTTTAATATAATAAATAATTTACTAATAACTTCAATAATTTATTTTAAAGTGTTTTAAAATAATATAAAAAGTTACTAAATTAATAATTAATTTATTATAAAATTAAAAACTTATTTTAATTATTTATTAATTTTAATAATTTATTAAATTATATTTATTAAATAATAATTAATAATTATTTCTTAAATTAAATAATTTTAAATATTATTAACTTAAATTCATTAAATTAATAATAAATTGTTAAATTACATTAATAAGTCTTTGTTAACATAAATTTATTTAATTAAAGAAATAAATATTACGTCTAATATAAGTTAAAAAAAACATAAGAGTGCAGATTTAATAAATTAATTAAATTAAAGAAATTGATATACGTGTAATATAAACCTTAAATTAAATAAATTTATGTTAACAATCCAAATTTGGGGTGGGGGCTTCGGCTTGCTGCAGCGCCGGGTCATCTTGCCCGCTGTCTTGGTCGCGTGGGGGTCTATTTGGGCTGGCCGGAGAAGCGCCGTTGGGGCCGTTCGCATGGGCCGGGAGCTGGCGGTACCTAGTGGGTGGCGTTCATTTTTTTTTTTAGTTTTTTTTTTCCGGCGCAAAATAATTCGCCGGAAATTATACCGGCAAAAAATTCCGTCGGAACTCCGCCGGAAATATTTCCGGCGGCCTAATTTTCGCCGATATGACTTTTTCGACGCGCGTGTAACCGGCGAACAAAAATCCACCGGAACTCTGCCGGAAATATTAATTTCCGACGGATTTTGAGCGTTTACCGACGAATTATGTCCGCCGGTAACAAGTGATTTTCCTGTAGTGGTTGTTAAAAGTCTGTCATTTCAAATACTCGGTACCCAAAGAGAATAAGAAATACCCCCACTCGGGAAATTTCTTATTCATTTGGGTACCCCCTTAGAGGACGAACCAGATGGAGCCCGAAAGAGACTATCCGAAGGAAGATGATTCAGAGAAGGATGATCCACTTAAAGACGGAGACTTGAAGGCGAAATGTCTGGTTTTTAAGACTTGAGTCATTCATTAGGATTAGAATCCAGTTATTATCGGTGAAACCTGGCCACAATTATTTTTCTGCAGATCCTGGGTTGTACTTATACGACACTTGTCGTAGACTTTACTTTATTATGTTGTGATTATTTATATTGATATGTTTACATTATATGCGTATTAGAAATTGTTTATTTTTTCTAAGTTTCTTTCTTGTATGTGCTTCACTTGATTTTATGCCATACTCTTTAGGATAAAATTATTTTTCTACTGGTAACCAAACTTTAAAATTTTAAGGTTTAAATAATTTAGAAATCTAACGACCTAAGGAATAGCTGGAGCCGTTCGAGGTCGCATGCATATTATTGCATTTCTTCTCCCTCCTTACTATAAGACACCTCCCCGCTTGCAGGTGGAGTTTAGATAATCTGGTCTATGAGGATGAAGTATTAGACCTGAGAAGGCCCAGTCTTTTCTAAAAATTATTTTCCAATAAGCCTATTTTTTAAAAAATCTTATGTATACATGATTTGGACCTTTTAACTAGTATGCATTGTATTAGAAACTAATTAATTAAAACTTTAATTATATTAGCTCTAGGACCATTCACCCTACATAAGTTCATAACTAATTAGAAAATTCTCTAGACGTCGGTCATACTTCCAAAATACTAAACTACATATCCATCTTTCATAAAGACCGAATAATATGGATTTGAAGCGCTTAGTTGGTTAGCTGGCATTCCTTTTCATGCAGGATATAAGCCCAGGTGCATTAGCTATGACATGGATGTTAGTGTTAGGTTAACACTAATCCCACCTTATATTTATGATTTAAGGCTACTATATTGGGCGTCTCATAGTAGGCCTAAAATGGTGGGTAAGTTCCCTTTCTTCAGGGACTATAAATCCTGCTTATATGCGTCACATAGATGAAGCCACTTCTATCCTTCCTCTATGTATATTTTGAGTGTATGAGTTTCTCCCTTTCCTTAAATGCCTTAATCCCTTCGGATGTTAGTGTGGATCGTGCATGTTGGTTAAGCCCACTTGAACCATTTCTTTACCTTTGAGTAGGAACTCCCTAATCTCCCTTTGTGTACCAATCCTCCTTTTTTGGAAGGAATAATATTGGATCCATAATCGAGAGTTTTCTCAGGACCTAGGCTCGAGATATAATTAACCACGGGGGCTTGCCCTTGTGGGAAATGGAATTCCACCATCAAATAAATCCCACTCGAGCTGATGTATCGGGTGCATGGGGAAAACTCGTTGTTACGACCAGGTCGTATATATTACTACCAATCGGGGTGCGCTGGCGAGAGCCGCTATCCTCAATGGTTATTCATATGTGTGATCTAATCTGCCCTTTCATCAGCCTATTTATGAGGAGCGTAGAGGCTTACAATTATCTCTATCCCTCGGGGTGGTGCGATTGTATACCATCTACACTTTGTAGCCGGTGGTGTCCTTTCGAAGGTCCACAGAAAGGAAGTTTTCCATTTTAGAAAAATGATCGACTAAGATCATGATCGAATCGTTTTCTTTTTTTGTTCGGGGTAGCCCAAGAATAAAGTCCAAACTGAGGTCTTCCCATATAGAATCAGGACCATGTAAGGCAAATAAAGACTTGTGTTTTAGGCACCTCCATTATAGCTTTGACAGATTGAGCAACGATCAACAAATCAAAAAATATTATTGCATAGTCTAGACTAATAGAACCTACTTTTCACTTGAGCTAGGAAATTGTCATGGCTGGTATGAGTGACAAGATCTCCACAGCGGGCCTCTCGGATTAGGTGCTATCGACAAGAAGAGACAAGAACACAAAGAATATTATTGTGAAAATGGAAACCATGGCAAATAAAAAACACCTGATACAAGTTGGCCTTGCTGACATTGAGTCAAGATAGCTGAAAAATCAGGGTCATTGGCATAGAGTTCTTGAATGCAAATTAAGCCAGTAACTTCCATTTGGAGCTAGGTTAGTAAAATATTTTTTCGACTGAGTGCATCAACAACTGTATTATGCTGGTCGGATTGATGCTTGAGGATGAAAGAGAACTTTTGGAGGAAAGAGACCCAATGAGCGTGCATCCGATTAATATGTTTTTGGCTTTTTATAAATTAGAGAGCTCAGTTGTCTGTACATATGATAAATTCATGATGTAAGAGAGAGTGTTCCCACTGCTTAAGAGCGTGAATTACTGAATACAATTCTTATTTATAAGCCAACCATCATTGTCGTGATGGACACAGTTTCTCACAGAAATAAGCAATGGGACGTCCCTCTTGGGATAGTACAACACCTATGCCAACTAAGGAGGTGTCGATCTCCATAATGAATAGTTTATCGAAACAGGGAATAGCCAGATCTGGGGCAGAAACTAGAGCTATCTTGATAGTGTCAAAATTGTTTTGTTTTTGTTCACCCCAATGAAAAGTTTTTTATTTCATGTATTCTGTAATCAAACTCATAATAATACTGAACCCCTTAATGAACTTTCAATAAAAATTGGCAAGTCCTTGAAAACTTCTGACTTCAAAGAATGAGTTGGGAATTAGCCAATTTAGAATGGCATCAACCTTACCCGGGTTCATTTGAACACTATCCCCTTGGACACAACAAAGCCAAGGAAGAGAACACGTAAGGTGGGGAACTCAGATTTTGGGAGGTTGAGAAATAATTGGTTGTCCTGTAGGATGATAAAAAGTTGCCGAAGGTGTTCAACATGTTTTTCTAATGAATCACTGCAGACAAGAATGTTATCAAAATATGAAATACAAAATTTTCACCAAATTGATTTGAGTATATCTAGCATTATCCTCATAAAAGTGGAAGGCACATTACATAGACCAAAAGGCATTACTCGCCACTCGTAGAGACCCAATGGGATCTTGAAGGTTATTTTCCATTCGTCGTCGAGTCGTATGCGAATTTGGTGATAACCACTGCGCAAATCCAATTTGGAGAACATTGAAGACCCGACCAGCTTGTCAATGAGTTCGTCAATTCTCGACACTAGAAAATGATACTTGACAGTTATTTTATTTATTGCCCTGCTGTCTACACATAGGCATCATTCATTATTTTTCTTAGGAACAAGTAAGGCAGGGATTGCGCATGAACTGATGCTAACCTAAATAAGTTGCTTACTCAATAGTTCTTCAATAATAGTCTGCATAATTTGTTGTTATGTTGGATTGAGCTGATAATGGGGAAGGTTTGGCAAGGATGCATTAGGGAGGAGGTCAATTTGATGTTGAACTTTTAGCAGTGGTGGAAGAACTGAAGGGAGTTCTGGAGGGCATATGTCCTTGAAGCCACCGATCAATTGTTCAATAGCAGCAGGAACTTGAGCACCTGCCAAGTTCGTGGAGTCGGTGACCACTAGTGGCCATAATGGGGATGAATCTAACCAAGTGAGCAATAAATTTGGACCAAAAACGAGCTGCATTATTGTGGAAGGAAGAGTATTGGTAAGTGGTAGCTTGTTCTCATGGGGACTGGGTAACAATCTAAGATGTTTACCTTTCCACTCCAAAGAATATGCATTGGCTCGACCATCATAAACAACTCCAACATCAAATTTCCATGGGAGGCCTAGAATCAAGTGACATATATACGTCAATGTCCAAGACGTCACATAATACATCACACACATACAGGCACCCGATGGAGAAAGTAACTTTGCACATATCTATAATCGGTATGTCAATCCCTTTTTTGACCCAAACTGATTTATACGGTTGTGGATTCTTTGTAGTTTTAAGTTGAAAGGCTTGGACAATTGAGCGAGAGATGATATTCTCTGTGCAACCGCAATCAACTAGAACACTACAGGAAAAACGCTGAAAACCGGCGATTTTTTCCGGCGGTTAGTCTAGATTTACCGGCGGTTTTTAATGTTACCGACGGTCTAACGGCGGTTTGTAAACCGTTGGAAAAAATGGCGTAGGAAACCATTTCTGACGGCGTGTTACCGGCGGTTTATTTTTGCGGCGGTTTTCCGGCGGCTAATACCGCCGGTAACCACCGGAATTTTAACCGTCGGTTTGCCGGCGGTTAGGCCGCCGGTATTGTAACCGCCGGTCACATTACCGGCGGTTTTCCGGCGGTTTAAAACTGGCGTCGTCTGGTTCATAGACCGCCGGACGGCGCCGTTAGACCGCCGGTAATTTACCGGCGGTGGACGGCGGTTATAGCCATCGGTATTACCGACGGTTTAAACCGTCAGGTGTCCATCGTAGAACCACCGGTAATTACCGGCGGTTTAATATTATAACCGACGGCTTATCTTGTCCGTCCGGTATCGTCGTTTCCGGCGGCCAAACCGCCGGTTAGCCACCGGAAACCTGTAGCACCTGAAAAAAAAAAATTGACAGCATCCCCTCTATTTGAGGGAGGTTCACCCTAAAGTCTAAACCTGCAGAAAAAGTAATATATGTTGGGCAACACGCCGTTATATTCATCACAACCAGAAAATATAAATAAAATAAAAAATTCATCATAACATTACAATCACAAATTCACAAGATAGTTCATGATAATGTTACAATCACAAGTTCAGAAGTTTACAAGTTCTAATTAATACATTCATCAAACATAATAAACATCTAATCATCATCGGTATCCTCACTATCTGCAGATGACTACTCCTGTTGGTCCTTCTTCCTTTGTTTTCCAGCTCTGTAGGATTGCAACTCTGCTTGCATTTCATTCTGAGCCTTCCTCATTTCTTCAATCTCTCTAGCTTGAACCCTTTTCATCTCTTCAATCTCTCTAGTAAGTGCTGCAACCCTCTCACTTACAGATTCTTCAGCTCCACTTGGATCATGAAATGCAGAGGTGTATGAACTGCCCTCAATAGCAAAAGCCTGTGAACCCATGCCATATACCCTCCCCCTCTGTCTTCCACCAACAACTTCTGACCATGTCTGATACTCAGAAATATGGGCCGATCCAGAAGATGATCCCTCGCCAGTGGACTGTCGACTTTCTCTAGCTCGTAAGAAATCATCCTGCGAGTTACAAATAGTTTTATTAAAATAAATTTTATTCTAAAAATCCAAAAAATTTTACTCACATGAGCCTTCTTAGACTTCTCATCAACCCACTGCTGGTCAGCTTGATGTTGAAATAAACTTGAATAGCTTGGCTTGCTAACACAAATGGATCAAACTTTCCGTATCTTCTACTATGTTTAACATCTACTAAACCATACACAGGATGAACCCTTGTGCCTCTATTTTGTACTGGATCATACCATTGACAGTTAAATAAGCATACAAAGTTCTCATCTTCGCCTGGGTATTCCAAGTCAAGTACCTCATTCAAAATACCATAATAATCACACTCATCTTCTTCATGAGTGTTTCCTCTAACACATACTCCACAATTTTCAGTTTTTCTTCCTTCACTCCACGATTTGGTATGAAATCTGAACCCATTCACTATATATATTGGCCAAGTTTTTACTTTTCGCATTGGACCCCATGCTAATGTTTGCAAACCTTTATCGAAATATTTGTTATCAGGATTTTGTACCTAAAAATATTTTCAAATTTTAGTATTTTTGATAATAATTAAGATTTAAATTTATAAAAAAAAATGTACTCACATATGATATGAACCAAGTTGGAAATTCATTTGCAACAGCTTGCTCAATTTCCCTTGAATCTGTCAAAGGCAAATTGCTTACGAAATACCTGGTGATAAATAATACATAAGTATTTTAAATAAACATTACTAATTTATTATTAACATTATGTTAGAACTTACTCTAAGATTGGCTCAACTTCTTCACAGTTCAGTAGTACATACAAATTCGCTGTATTTATTTCTAAATCGTTGAGATATCTTTCAACACATTTGCCACTAGGCTTTCCTTGCCTTCTAAATACTGTTAGTGTAGCATGTGATTGTTCTTCTACATCGAAGTCCATGTTACGACCCATTTTTGTTCTTGTACTCCTTACATGTGGCTCGAAATAGTAGGAGCAAAAGTGAGTTGTTTCTTGAGATAAATATGCTTAACATATCGATCCTTCTAGTCGTACTTTATTTTTAACATATTTCTTCAACTTGTTCAGATATCTATTAATCAAATAAAAATATGTTATCTTAACTGATTCAAAAATATTGAGTAATTAATAAAAATCTTAACACATTTACCTTTCGAAAGGATACATCCAACGATATTGTACAGGTCCACCAACTCTAGCTTCGTAAGGTAGATGGACTGGAAGATGTTCCATAGAATTAAAAAAATCCGGGGGAAATATCTTCTCTAACTTGCATAAAATGATTGGTATGTTATCCTCGTACCTCCGTAAAGTATTTTCACTTAGTTTAGATGAACATAAATCTTTAAAGAAAATGCTAAGCTCAATCAACGGATTTGATATGTAATCGGGTAACATACTGACTATGATCGGAAGAAGAACCTCCATAATTATGTGACAATCATGACTTTTGAGTCCAAATAACCTTGCAGATTTCAAGTCAACACATCGGCTTATATTTGATCCATAACCATCCGGCATTTTTAAACCTTTAAACCACTGACATATCATTCTTTTTTGCTCTAACGTTAAAGAGTAAGGAGCTTTGGGCTTCATTAGTTTACCGTCAGTTGTTGTTACTAACTCCAAATTTTTTTGCCGACAAAACTCTTTAATGTCCATCCTTGCTTTGACATTATCTTTACTCTTGCCTTTAACATCCATAATTGTATTAAAAATATTATCCAGAAAGTTCTTCTCAATGTGCATAACATCCAAGTTATGTCTTATCAAATTAGTTCTCCAATAAGATAATGTCCAGAAAATACTTTTTTTAATCCAATTATGTTGAACACCATAACCTAAAAATTTAGATTCTGATAGCATTGGATAATCAATAATTGTTGGAATGTTGGAAAGTCTCTGTAGTATCTTATCACCACTTAATCTGGGTGGAGGAGGTGATCGCTCAATTCTGTTTTTAACAAATACTTCTTTATTTCTTCGGAACTGATGATTAGCATTTAGAAACATACGATGATAATCAAACCAAGTATTTTTCCCTCCATGTTTTAATGTGAAAGCTTTATTGTTCTCCATGCAGAAGGACATGCTAATTTCCCTGCTGTGCTCCAACCAGACAACATACCATAAGCTGGAAAATCACCGATAGTCCACAGCAAAGCAGCTCGAAGAAGAAAATTTTATTTTATTGATATGTATATGTGAACACTCCTTCTTCCCATAATAATTTGAGGTCATCAATTAATGGTTGCAAATAGATATCAATCTTTGCCTTCAGATTATGTGGTCCAGGTATTATCAGAGTTAAGAACATGAACGGAGTAGTCATACACATCTCTGGTGGCAGGTTGTATGGTGTTAATATAACTGGCCAACAAGAATACGGTGTAGCTGTTTGACTATAAGGAGTAAAACTATCAGTACATAATCTCAATCTTATGTTGCGGGGTTCAGCATCAAATGAAGGATGCACTCGATCAAAATGTTTCCACGCTTCAGCATCTGATGGATGAGAAAGAACACCACTTTTTGCTATTTTCTCCTTATGTCATCTCATATGGCCTGCTGAACTCATTGATGCATAGAGCCGCTGAAGTCTTGGAATGATTGGTAAATAAAATAAATGGGAATATGGTACATCTTTCTTTGGACGACGTTGTTTTCCCGAGTTTTGCTTAAAACGAGGAGCATTGCAGCTGCGAAAAATAACTTCTGCTGCATCATTCTTATAGTATAACATACATCCATTGATACAACAATCAATCTTTGTAGCAGTGAGACCCAGCTTGGATACTAATTTTTTTGTTCGGTACAAGTCTGAGGGAATTAAATTGTCAGCCGGATTAGTTTCCTTCATAAGACCAATAACGTCATTAAAACACTCACGGGAAATATTATACTCAGTTTTAATACTTAGCATCCTCACTGCAATGAATAATTCCGAATGCGTACTGCAACCTTCCCAAATTGGCTTTTGAGCTGAATGTAATAACTCAAAGAATTTTTGTGTCTCTGCATTTGGTGGCTCTTCCACATTAGACCTTAAATTATGACCTGCTACATCAAAAATAAGGTCTTCATAGGGTCTACTCATTTGATCTTCATCAAATGTTTCATAAGTTGTAGATGAACCGGCATGAGCATCTCTATGTAGCATCTCCATGTGATGTCCAAATCCAATAGTTTGGAAGAAATCCCCTACGATATAAATCAAGCTTCACATCATCGGGCTTTAGGAATGCTAGATTTTTATGCTTCGAACACGGACAACTAAAAGTACACGTCATATATTCAGTTATAGATCTATTGAAGCGAAAACCTTATAAACTTTATAGTTGACCTCCATAATTCATGTTTTCCTTCAACTCCCTTTCTAGTCTTATCAACATGAAGAATATCATCAGTAAAAAGCATACACCAAGGTACATCCTCTCACAAATGTCTAGTGAGAACATCTATGAGTAAAGCAAAAAAAATATGGACTTCTTGCTGATCCTTGATATAATCCAACCGAAATAAGAAAATACTTGATCAAACCACCATGTATTTGAACACAAGTAATAGCTCCTACATACATATCAATAATGATTTAAATATAAGCATTATTAACTCCTTTCTTCTTAAGAACCCTCCATAGCACTTCTCTTGGAATATTAATATATGTTTTCTCTAAATAGATAAATATCATATATATATCCTCCTTATTCTCATTATATTTCTCCATCAAACCTCTCAAAAAATATATGACTTCCATTGTAAACCTATCAAGCATTAATCTAAATTGATTTTGAGAAACATTAGTATCACACCTAAACCTATGCTCCATAACTCTCTCCCACATTTTTAAAGTATGAAACATTAACTAAAAAGATAATATAACATGGAGTAGCACCAAATAATCAAAGAAAAATCATAAAAAATAACCTTAAAATAGAAATCGGATTGTTTGGGGTTGGAATCGGTCGGCGGTCGGGCGTCGGAGTAGACTCGTCGGCGGCGGTCGGACTGGGGTCGACGGTCGGAGTTCCTTCGTCGGGGGCTGATCGGACGAGCGGAGGACACGGTACAACGAGCGACCGAGAGAGAGAAGGAAAGAGTGAAAATGAAATGAGCGGAGCGAGGCGGCTCGTATTAGGGCTTTTACCGACGGTTTTCCGGCGGTCTGGACCGCCGGAAAAAAATCACTTATCAACGGCGGTTTAGACTGCCGGTTCATATTGATGAACGGCGGTTTACCGACGGTTTATAGACCGTCGGTATTACCGGCGGTGTATCGTAGCTAAGCCGCCGGTTTGTCCGTCGTTAGAGTCCGACGGCTAGACCGCCGGCGACGCCGCCGGTAATACCGACGGTCCATAAACCGCCGGTGCAAACCGCCGGTGCAAACCGCCGGTATTTGACATTTTTCCTGTAGTGGAAGCTCACAAACCTTGCCATTGATAGTGCACCGGGTCTTAAAGATGGCATTGCGCTATGAAGTATTCGCTTGGCGAGGAGCTATCAATAACTTCTCGATGACACATACTAACAATTCACTATCATCTCCTTTAATATCTTCAATCTCTGCATCATCTTCTTCATTTGGATGAACAAACGTTCATCCTCTTTGGCTTCCAGCAATTGAAGTTGTTGTCGTTGGGGGCATTCGTTGGACTTGTGGCCTAGTTGAAAATAGCAAAAATATTTAAGGGAAGTTGGCTTAGCATAGGGGTTGTTCTGATTTGGAGTTTTAGCTTTGGGTTGGTTTTTATTCTCCGGAATTGGGCCAACTTGATTTGGTGGTGGGGCGGACTATGAGGGAGATGGGGTATTATTAACAGCTTTAGTAGGGAGCAAGCTTCCTCTGCTAGGATCAAGCGAAGTGTATACGGGTAATCGACGAGGATTTAGAAACCTTGTAGCTCAGTGTTGTTACATTTCAGCTTTCAAAGAAATTGATCTCCTGAGAGAGTGACCATACGGAGTTCAGTTCCAATTTCTCCTGGATACTATATTTGAGTCCACCAATATATCGAGCTACTATTTGGTTCACTGACTCATTCATATCGTTTAATTTGAGCACTGAGTCAATGAAATTTGTTCATATATTCACTAACATAATGATTGCCATGCATACAATATTGGTACTTCATGAATATGATATATTTGTAATATGTAGGCAAAAATTGAGCACGCGGGAGGTTCTTCATCCATGCCCAACTACGCACGGAACCCTTCCCTTCTAGCTTCCTCATTTGTAGAAGCTGCATCCACCATGCGCTCGCCCCACTTTGTAAACGGCAGACCACATATTTTACTTGTTATGTGGGATCAATTTCCATATAATCAAAAAAATTCTCAACGATCTTTTTCCCAATCCAAGTAGCCCTCTATGTGTAAATGCCCATAAAAAAAGGAATATCAATCTTAACTTCCTCTGATTCCAGCAGATCAAAATCTCGTGGCATTTGCAATTCATCATCAGAATCAAAAAAAATTTGAGTGGGTTGGGGATTTCTGTGCCCATTCCGATCAAGGCACATACCACGTTGCCACCCCATGAACCATAGCCGGTGCTGGCTCTCAACGCAGCTGATGGGGTGCATTCCTTGCACGGTTGAGATTGAACTCGCGGCGCACTTCGATAGAGAGGTGCTGTACATCTGCCGACAATGCTTCTAATTGTCATATAATGTTGGCCTGGCTCGTGCACAACGTTTCAAGGATCCAAGCTTCATTGGCAGTCGGTTCCTTGACTTTGTCTGTCATCCTACCGAATCGGCTCTGATACCACCATGATGTACCCAGTGATCAGCAACAATAGAAGAACAACCTACAAGAAAAACCTGAAACAAAGACAGAGCAATGAAACATGAAAAATTCAGGCGGCACAACCCTTGGATATAAACTTCTATTGAAGAAGAAGAAAAATGATAACAAAAGCCTTTTGTGCTACATACTTGTGGGTCTTATATAATTTCCCACTATTTTTCTAATATCAGCTATCATATGTTGTTAAAAGTAGTCTAACAAATAAAAAGGTGTAATAGTACTATTGATAACCGAATAGGTAAAGGTGGATGTGGGACTGCCACAAAACAGAATGTTTGTTGGTGGGCCTCCTTTTTTTTGGGAAAAATTTGGTGGGCCTTATCGTGCACTGCATCAAATACCATTTTTCAATTTTATAATAGTGAGTTACCACTAAACTTTTATAGTTTTCTTTCTCTTCCTCCATTCAAAAGAATTTCTTTTATTTCATCATTAAAAGCTTCCATAACCCCTTCAATAAGATTTACAATCACATCAGCTGTAACATTCATTTTAGCTCACTATTATATATACAAACACACATTTATATTTCAAGTTAATCTCAGGCCAACATAATAAGATCCAAAATTTGTTAAAATTTGGCTCCAATATAGAACCAAATAAAAAATTGGATAATAACTCTACAAGTTTGGCTTTATTTGAACTTGTTTAAATAAACAAAAAAATGATTTACTTTTCAAGAATTATCTTCTATTTTCAATATATATATATATATATATATATATATATATATATATATATATATATATATATATATATATATATATATATATATATATATATATATATATATATATATATATAGTTGTGCTCAATAATAATATATCTAAGCGTCCACCTTGTTTGACTGTTTTTTTATGTATACATGCTAGCTTATTGACTCAAATATAAATCATCATTAATATATCTAATGCGAACTACAATAGGATGATTCAACCATTAAGTTAATTTCTAATAAATTTAATTATTTTGTGTTTGATAAGCTAGCCTAATTTTATTTTATTTTATTTTACTGAAAAATGTTAATAAAATGTGTTATATCGACTATGCATCTTTTTCAAGACGGGTTTCGTTTGGGATGACTTTCTTACTGTTTCTTAAATAAATTTTTTTCGCAAAAATTTTGATTTTTGTATAAAAAAGCTGCTTTAAAAAACAGTAAGAAAGTCATCCAAAACGAAAGCTTAATTATCGACAGTATATCAATAGAGAATTATCCAGCACTACGCAATCGAGGTTTCATTTAAGGCTTGTTTGGAATACTTTTTTAATGCTTTATTTTTTCATATTATAATTATAATTTTTATTTGGCTTCTATTTTAATAGTGCTTTCTCCTTGTTTTCCAATGATTTTATAGAAGCTGTTTTTATTGGTGTTGACTTCTCAAAAAAAAAAAAAATATTCACAGCCACATTAAAAAAAGTTATATTTCCAACAATAATTTCAAAATCATCTGTATAAAATACTACATTCAATCTAAATAGACCATTAGTCTATTTTCAAATAATATAGCATATCAATTTAGAAAGCTTAATTCTTTTGCCAAATAATAAAAGATAATGTACATATGCCTAATTGGAAGCAAACTATATTATTTATCACCAATCTTTGATTAAAATATTTTAATCAAGTTTTAATTTTAATATATTTCAAAACTATTAAATTTATTTTGAAATGAGTATAATATATTAAAAATTAATTAAAATTTATACTTTTTTCTCACATTCAATTGAGTGTTATTGACATTAGTTTTTTTAACTTCACTTTCAAGTAAAAATTCTTGCTTTGGTTTATGACTATTTGTATGAATCAACTAAAATAAAAAAGCATAATACTTCCATTCATTTAATTAATCATCTAAATCAAAACAAATTTTTTTTCTTAAAATATCATTATTATTCGTTTGGAATGACTATAACTTTTGATAAAGTTGATTGTAAAGTTGCTGCGGAGAAAATAATTTTTTTGAAAACAAAGGGGAAAATTTAATCTCAAATGAAGCTTATATTTAACAATTGAAGTACTAATTTTAAAGCCATACGGCGAAATCATGTCAACTTGATGTTTTCTAAGCTTATTAATGTTTCCATCTCATCCCAAAAATACTATCTTAAGGGATAGGGTTAAACAATTTCATTGAAGCACTTTCAATGGCTATGATTGAACTCAAAATCATCTTAGAAAGAGAGAGAGAGAGAGAGATAGAAAAATTAAAAGGGAGAGTAGTGGAGAGATTTAAAGTTAGAATAGTGGTGTTTGTGATGAGAATGATCACCACTTTTGCTGCAGCTCAAGTGGGGAGTGAGTAATAAAACAACAAAGTTTTCTCTCCCTTAATTCCCCACAAGCAGAAGCTCATTCATGGTGGGAATCTAGCCAGAAAAAGTGCAGAAGAGTATGGAGTCAAAAACCAATAAAAGCATCATTAGCCTACCAATAGGCCTACCTTTTGATGCTTTGGGAATCTTATTCTTAAAGCATGAGATTCCCCCACCATTACCAAAGGGTTGACCTCCTCCTCTTCTTCTTCTTCAGCAAATTTATCAAAGTGGAGCCTTGATTTTCCATTGATCATTCATTGCGCTTTTCCTGTAATGCCTCCCCACTTTTACTTGAAAGTTTCAGCTTGACTTTGGATCAACAAGTCAACCGATTCGTTCTATTCAATTGAAGCTTTCATTTTTGTTTTTTTTTTTATCGAATTAGAAAGACTAATCAGTACTAGTGCTTGACAGGAATGCTTAGCCCCACCAAGCAATGGTCATTAATATAATTAGAAAAGAAAAAGAAGAAGAGAAAGGAGAGAAAAAGGGAGACAGAGAGAAGAATGAAGAGAGCATCCAATTATAACCTTTTTGAAGTCTATGTTATCTTTACATACGAAACCTCTCTTTCTAACGGCTATATAAATTTCATGCATCTTCTGCCCTACTCCCGGATACTGAACATAACATGAATGTGAAGAGTAAACTAATCTCAGTTCTCATCTCAGTAAAAAACCAGTTCTCTTCGATGAGCAAAGACACCACCACCGCCCGCCACATCCTCTCTGACATCGAAGCAGCCATTGTTAAGAGCTCCGACGGCTCCGAACACCTCCCAGATGACAGATATGTGAATGAAATCCTCTTCCTCATCTCCAATTCCCCTGGTTCAATCACCTTCCTCGCAAGAAGGCTCTCTGAGAGGGTGGAGACCTCGCGAAATCTCACGAGGGTGATCAAGACCCTTGCGCTTCTCCATCGTCTTCTTCGTGGCGGCGGCGACCGCTTCTTTGAACAGGATATGAGGCTCTTGTGGTCATCAGGAGACCTCAGGATCAGTCTCCAGCTTCATACTGCTCCTTTTGTTATGAATTACTCTTTGTTCCTGCAAGAAAGAATAGAGTGGCTCATAAACCCAGCAGGAAAGCTGGAGCCGGTTAGACCACAGGGACTTGAGATCCAAGATTGTGGGGAGGATTATAAAGCGGTTGAGCTTCTGCTCTACAACGCATCGAAATGTCAAGCGCTTCTGGATCGAGTCATGGCTTGTCTGCCCGACAGCAGAAATTTGCAGCAGAGTCAATTGACTATTTTTGTTCTCAACATCATAGTGAGAGAGAGTTTTCGTGTCTATGAAAGCTTTTGCGAAGGATTTGAGATGGTTTTAACTTCGTTTTTTGACCTTAAGAGACCTGCAAGGTTTTCAGCTCTTGGTATTCTGAGAAAGGCAATCTGGCAGACGCCTAAGCTACAAGAGTTTTATGCTTCTTGCAAGAGAGTTATTACAGGCAAGAAAATGGAGTTTCCATCAATAAGAATTATAACAGAAGAAGACATTTCTTCTATGGTACAGTTTGCTTTAGCCGAAGAAGCTTCATATGAGGAGAAGAGGCTGATGAAAAAGATTAACGGGGAGAAAGAAAATCAAGAAGGGCGGGCCAGTGAGGAAGAGTGGAGCAGTCCATTCTCAGAAAAGCTGGAGACGAAGATAAGTACAGTCTGGGTGGTCTTCACTGAGGGAGAAGATGTTCCTCTCACTGAAGGTGAGATGTTATGACCCTGCTGGTAAATCTTTTTGACTTTCCAAAAATTTCCCCTTTTATTTTTTCTTTTATTGGCTTGAGCTTGTCATGAAGTAATAGAAGCATTGAAATGATAATTATATTCTTTCTATTAAGACTTTGGGAAGTGTGTATTATTAGAAAGAATGTAGGTTTTCTTAACACTTTAAGATTTGATGTGCTATGGTCCACCTCTTGCGTGAGTGAAGAAAATGACATTTGCATAATGTGACATCCAAATGTATATCCACAGTATAGTAAAAATAATTATTCTAATGGATATGGCGTGGCATTTGTTAGGTAAATCTTTTTTTTTTTTGGGTCATTTGTTAGGTAAACCTTTTTTTCTTGTATGCTAAGAAAAGGGTTTATTGAAAATATCAATGCATGTTATAAGTGTTTGAAATGTTAGCTGAGGCTTCGTTTGAGATAGTTTTTTATTGCTTTTTAAAATAGTTTTCTTGAAAATAAAAATTTCTAGTTTAAGAAATTTTTATGCTTAACATTTGCTTTACGAAGAAATAAGAAAGTTGTTCCAAACGAAGCCTACGTGTCACAATTAGTCCTATAAACATAAATAAATAGATTTGAATTTGATAAAATAACTTAATTTTATATAATAAGGTTGTATTATTAATTTCAAATTTTATAAATCTTATGAAAATTTTCTTTAAAATGAGGTTTTTTTTACTTTATATTTAAAACGAGTAAAAATGATAATTGCTTTTTAAAATACAACTTTAGAGATTTGATTAATCTCAATTTTCTTTGGCTTTGTTTGATTTTTTTATGATAATTATATATTTCATGATAATTATTGGAGTTCAATAAAGATCATATATATATATATATATGAAATTAATTAGTTCTAGAAAAAAAATTTAAGTTGAAGAGAGCGAATAGAGAAAAAATAAGATGAATAATGATATAACCATATTATAATTGAAGTTGCCATGAAATATCCATATGTTATGAACTATACAAATAGCTTTATTGTTATAATTATCCTTTTTTAATGCTTGTACATCCATAAACATCAATATATAGCAATTACAAAAGGAGTTTATAGGTATATTTCTTATAACATATGACATAGACCTTTATATTTCAAATACAATATATAAGTAATATAGCTTGTTTTTTTTTTTTTTTAAGTAATATAGCTTGTTCTATCTTATCCACAACATCAATTACTTTATTTTGATGTTTTAAAATTAAGATGGGAATAATATGTGCAATTATTTAATTCTAATCATTCAATAATGATACATCTAATTTGACAACTGAGATTAGATAAACAAAAGAAGAATTATTTTAAAAATAAAAAAAAAAGGATGCAACACAATCATGTGATCATAGACTAGACTAGATTACATAGTTAAGGATTTCATAGAGATTGAAAATGATCCTGATCAAGAAAAGCTGCCATTATAAGAGGATCCATGAAGTTAGAACCATTTCATATAACCACTCTCTTTCCATAATTGACTTTGGCCAATAATTTGAATTATTAACATGTATTTTTGTTTTCTTTCTTCTTTATGTACATCATGTGACCCTCTTTGAACAATTGTATGTATGAATTAAATTATCCTTGCTTGTTGCAAATTGTTGTGAATGCTTGGTGGCTTCATCTTAGAGGATGTGGTAGAGTTCTCTAGTTATATGTCTTAATTTTATTTGGTTAATTGTCTCATTCCCTCTTTTGATCATACATCTCAACTAGGGCTGCAAATGAACCGAGCCGAGCCGAGTATGTGAGTGTTCATGTTTTTGTTTATTTAATATCAGCTTGTTCAAGTTTGGTTCATGTTTGTTCAAGCTTTATTGTTTGTGTTCATGTTTGGTTCATTTAAATTTATGAGTGTTCATGTTCGGTTCATGTTTAGTTCATGTTCGTTCGTTTAGTGCTTATCGAGCTTGTTCGCGAACATATTTAAGAAATTTTTTTAACTATCAAACAAACATGTTCATGAACATATTTATGAACAAACATATTTATAATAAAATCAATTGTCTATGTAACAAAGGCAATGATTATTTATATTTATTAATTATAGTCAAATATTAATTATTTTTATCGAGCTTATTCACGAGTTCAAAATCGAACACGAATCGAGCTTTTATCGAGCTTCTTATTGAGCTTAATTTTGAGCTTGTTCACGAACTTCAAATGATGTTGTTCGCGAACACAAATGAGCTGAACGCATTAGTGTTCAAGTTTGTTTATTTAAGAATCGAGTATTTAAAATATTGTTCAAGTTTGTTTGTTTAGTTAATTAAACAATCACAAACGAGCTTTAATATTCGAACCGAACAACGAGTAGCTCGTCGAACGTTTGGTTCGCTTGCAGCCCTAATCTCACCCTAATTTTAGGCACCCTCCCCTCTTGATTTAGAACTTGATAAGAACCTTAATGCAACGACTAGATATCAGGTCACCCTCTTTAGAGAGAACCCTAACCTTAACTTGCTATGAGAATTGCTACTTTGATAACTCTAAACCCTAACTCTAATTCTAAGTAAATAAGTACTTCAAACGCTTTTGCATATTTCTTCTATAATCTAATAACTTGACTTTTATGAATAATAGCAAGAGACAGGTTAACTACTTATGTATTTTTATTGTTTATATAGTGTGATACTTAACTATATGTACTGACAAATAATATAGAATGAATTGAATATCACTCCCTACATGATCAAAAGCACCACTCTGAATAGTTAACTAGTAATTTTTTTGATTATTTATTCTATTCATTCTAATTAGAATAATTTATTTAATAATTTCTTATGATTATATTAAATTTTAAGTAACAATGGAGAGAAGTTCTAAATTCATAATCCCATCAAAACACATCTCACCAATCTATTAATTTGATTTCTAATTTCTTAATTAAGTTATCAATTAAGATTAACGATTTAGTTTCTAATCTCTTCCAAAAATTAGAAATTGAAATAATTTTAACTAATTAATTCATCGTATTCATGTATGAACTAATTAAAAAGATTGCATGAAGTTTTTATATTAAATGAATGTAAATACTAATAGAGGATATTCATGTCCAAATTAAAAGATTTGCTAATTTATTTTTTCAAATCCTTAAAGACTCTTTCACTATCAAAAAATGATGTATATTTTAAGTTGCAAGTTGGCTATATAATAAATCTAATGAAGAACAAGATAAATCAAACATGCTTTCAAGAATAAACATACACAAGAAAACAAATATTACATGTACAATGATATTCTAATTATATTATAAACCTAAAAATTAAAATTAGTTCATCATAGAATTGGTAAAATAAAGTAATTAAATTGATCACGAACTTAAAGAATACAAAATGAGAAATAGAAAGAAATGAAAGAAGAATGAAATATGTTGCGATTTTGTGCCTAAATTTTCTTTTGAATCATCTTTCCTCTTCTCCTTCCTCCCAATTGATGACATTCACACTCTCACGCAAAATCATCATTTTTCAACTCCATAACATAATTGATTAAATTTTCAAACATGCTCCTTTACAATCTTGAAACTACTTAAAAACTGAACAAGTTCAGTATGTAGGGTTGTGGCACTTTAGTCAAGGACCAAGGTGTTACCTACTTCGTACGTATTTTTTATTTTTCTGCATGAATTCTAATGCCATAGAACATGGGCCAATGTCAAGGCACTACTTGCTTTGTCATAAATTCAAAAATTAGGGCTTCAAAGACAAAAAGTGTAGTTCTTTAATGTTGTCAAGTGCCATAGGACATGATAATTTATTACTTTGACGCTTAGGACCAATTCTTAAGTGTAACATAAATTTCGTCTCTTGTTTGCTTCATTATTCAACATTTTTATCTACTTTCTATTAAAATAAATAAAAGATTACTTTAGAATATGTTAAATGACTAGCATTTTAGTGAGTATATGTTCACCAATCACTTCTTAACCTCCTGTTTGTACATATAATAACAAATGATTGGCCCTTTATATTCTCCGCAATCTTCTCCACCTCTGACTATATCTCTTTCTTGTTTTGCATCTCATCCCCAACTTCAAATGCTTGAATAGCTGAACCAGCTACATGTACCTTCTCACTATCCTCCTTTCGCTCATGCTCCTTCCTATATACGAAATTTGAACAAAATTGAATAGATCATCCATTTTTTTCTCTAAAATATTTTTATTTTTCTCTAACTCAACTAGACCATTCTTCAACTCCTATTAATAATAAAAAGGTATTTCAATCATTTGTAAGAGGGCACAGATTGACTTGCGGCTAATTGTGCTTTCTTTGCCTATTATTCTCTCCTAAAAATGTTAGTGATATATTTCTTCTTTATAACTCAAAGTCTCAAACTAATATAAATTGATTAGAAGCATGTATAATCGTCTTATGAATGTCCTCTTTATAAGTTTTATGAAGAATAAATAATAGATTTCAAGGGATAAGCTATGAGTTAATTTACATAAATAAAAATCAACCACAATGATGAAAAATACTTCAATTTTAAATACTGAGCAACAATCACATTTTATTCATCAACAATGTTATGAAATATTTTCCCATAAGCACCTTGTTGCTCTTCGGACCTAATATCCTCCGTGCTCTCTCCATCCAAATAGTTCTATTATAATCTAATAATGTTCAAATAACACAATCCCAAAATAGACATAGCGAAGGCTAAACTATATAATTTGAACCATATTAAAACCATATTTGAAAATATTCAAATCTTGTTTGAATCTTATTTCATCCATAATTAAACTTGTTAAGCTATGTTTAAATATTGTTCGGACCAATATCAAATCTTATTCCAAACATATTTGAATCCAATTAGACAATATTCGAACAACATCAAAATCATACCAAATCATATTACAATCTTGCTCAAATCATATTCCAATCAATATTCGAATCATCTTTGATTTTTATTCAAATCTTATTTCAATCATGTTCAAATTATATTAAAACAAATTCTAACTATATTTAAATATTATTTGAATCTAATTTAAAAAAAAAAACTAAAATGAAATATAAATAAAATTTAATCAAAATTTTAACATATTTATAACATATAATATGATGTCCAATATTCATTACACAAATATTTTTGTAAAGACATTTAGATCAACTAAGGTTTTATTTGATATAATTTTTTTAATATTCTATAAATCATTTATTTAGTACAAACATTTTTGAATTTAAAATTTTTATGTTTTGAAAAGCATTAGTCAAACTCTAACAAGTAGCACAAATATAATTCAAAATTCCCTCATTTGTTCTTTTAAATTATATTGTACTATACGAAGAATCTGATTTCTTTCCATTTAGTAGTACTGTACTGCAAGCCGGTCACATCACAA
The DNA here is from genome assembly GCA_019514585.1 of Dendrobium officinale. Classification (NCBI taxonomy): domain Eukaryota; kingdom Viridiplantae; phylum Streptophyta; class Magnoliopsida; order Asparagales; family Orchidaceae; genus Dendrobium; species Dendrobium officinale. Next base: position 23,604,363 of record CM033687.1, on the reverse strand, counting down.
AGGAAGACTTTGTTTAGCATTTTCTGCTTTGCTCCATCCGTTTACTTTTGAAAGTGAAAAGCCTTAAAATGCCATGGGATGAAGGCATGAAGCCCTTTAATTTCTCTCGCAGAGAAGAATCAGATTATCAAGAATCATTATCAAATTAAATAGAAATCAGATTAAAAAAAAAAACATTTGCAAAGTTACCACAAATGACAGCAGAAGAGATGACTTAGGCTAATTTAAATAATTTTCATGTTTTATGTCATCCAGGGAACTAGTCATAATTTTCATGGAAGGCAAACTTATAAGTAACTGTTCTCATATATGTCGGGGGGTCCAAGGAGGCAACACCCCCTGACGGGGTTCGACCTGCCCAGTTAGGTTGCGGGGTCAAGGGGCAGTGCCCCTACGGGGATTTTCGGGGACAACACGCTCTGAACAAATTTTGATTTACTATTTCTCTTTGTATTTGATTCATCATTCCCTAACAATAACACATCTACACAATATATTTTATTATATTAAGGGCAATTGCCTAAAAATTATAGTATTTTAATATTCTTAGGGGGGCAATCGCCTAATATCCCTTATAATAAAGATTAAAAATCACCTAAATAAGAGTATAATAATAATAAAAAAAAAATTGAGGGATTTCAGTATATTTTTTTATAAGTTTTAAATTTAAATCATTTTAATATTATGGGATAAGTTTATGGGCCTATAATGAGAATAATATAAATGATTATTCCTTAAGAATGGTAATTACAAGTTTACAATTATGTTTTATTTTATGAATTTAATATTTTATAAATTATAATGATTTTAATTAGTAATATAACAAATAAATTTTTTATATTAAAAAAACAACCTAATTAAATTTGAATAAAAATGCGTGAAGTTTTGCTTCTCTTCGTCCATTTTTTTTTTCTTTGGAATGGAGGAATCTACCCGCTACCACCTAGGAGTTGCTTCGCGGTGTAACTAATTCCTCGGCGAGCTTAATGGCAGCTAGCCCCCCCAGCAGTTGCCGGACCACACACTTATTTTTTCCCCCCACTTAAGAAGGTGTGCCGCTGAGGAGAGAGGAATCGAACGTGGGTACCCAACCACACACTCACCCACCAACCCAGCTAAGCCGGTGAAGTTCCTCCACAAATCTGAGACATGGAGAATTCGCGAGCAGAGCCCACAAAATTTGATGCAAAAAAGATTGCAAATAATTTCGGCTTTTTATTCAAAATGAAAATAGTATTTGCAAAATTCATTTTCCTGCAAATCTTCGGCGAAATAAATAAAACCAATTCAATCGGATTTAATTTGTAGGATTTTATTCAGATCTGCATTCCTCTTATGTTCAACAAAACAGCCCTTAATAAAGGTGGAGATAAAGCCAATAATCAATAATGCACATTATCGGAAAAAAAAAAATTGCAGAAATTGTTAAGAATTACCTTAGAGTAAAGATTAATCCTATATCATTTAGGATTTTCCATTGCTTTGCTTTCTAGACACACACAATCACATTTTTATTTGACTACTCCATTAATCCTTTTCAAAAATAAAATCTAAGGTTTCATTTGGGATGATTTTCTTACTGCTTCTTAAGAATTTTTTAAGTAGAAAAGCTGCCTTAAGAAGCAGTAAGAAAGCTGTTCCTAACGAAACCTAGGACTATTGCTCATTGAGGTTTCGTTTGGGGACGACTTTTTACTGCTTCTTAAAACAGTTTTTTAGTACAAAAATTTTTAATTTTTGTACTAAAAAGTTATTTTAAAAAAGTAGCAAGAAAACTGTCCCAAATAAAAACCTAATACACGCAACTTTGTCCAACCAATTCTACATCCAAAATGACCCTTGCATCATTAGAAGCCCAGATCTAATATGAAATAAGCTTCTTACCATTTGTGCATTTGCCAACTTGTTGCCAACTTGTTGCTACAAGCAAGGCACATTTATATGCCTTGATGTGTTCAGCTCTAGATGGATGGTGTGATCCTGCGCACTTGCCATGGAACCATCTCTCACAGATTTCAAAGAGGATCAAGAACTCGTCATTTTCATGAAGAGAGAGGGAGAGGATTAAGCGCTTTTATATATTACCTGCAGAACTGAATTTTGTAAAGCTGCAATTAAATAGGGAACATCAAATGGAACATTTTGTTGAAAAACAGAAATGTGAAATGATTGATAGCTAAACCAAGTATGATAGAAACTAAATAATACATATAAGATGAAGTGTATAGAAAAATAAAGTAAAACATATTGAAAGATGAGTTATATGAGAGAGAAATGGGAGTAGCCCCTATTGAACCCAAAAAAAAAAATTTAGATAAAATAATCTAATATGATTTGGACATGCATAAGAGGATAGAAGGTATAGTAATAGGATAAAACGATTAAGATTAATATAGAAGGATTAACAAGAAAATAAGGAAAGAAACAACAACAACAACATCAAGCCTTCATCCCACTATGTGGGGTCGGCTACATGAATCCTTTTTCTCCATTGTGTTCTATTAAAGTCAAATTCTCGTTTAAATCTAATAAAGAAAGGTCATTCCTAATATTTTCTAGCCAAGTCTTTTTAGGTCTACCCCTACCTTTTTTAACATAAGTCAAATCTAATACCTCTACTCTCCTAACCGGGTCATCGGAAGGCCGCCGTTTTATGTGACCAAACCATCTAAGGTGACTCTCTCTAATCTTATCTTCTACTGGAGTTACTCCAACCTTTTCACATATATGCTCATTTCGTATCCTATCTCTAAGGGTAAAGCCACTCATCCACCTAATCATCCTCATCTCTGCCACACTTAACTTAGTATTATGCTTCTCTTTTAATGGCCAACATTCGAAACCATAAAGCATTGCAGGCCTCACTACCATCTTATAAAATTTTCTCTTAAGTTTGAGGGGTACATTTCTATCACATAACAAGCCCGATGCATTCCTCCACTTCAACCATCCAACTTGAATTCTGCTGATAATATCCCCATCTATTTCACTATCACTCTGAACAATAGATCCAAGATATCTAAAATGTGTACTCTTATTAATGACTTGATCGTTCAAAGTCACAATCCCCTCACTAGGTCTATTACTACTAAAATTACACTCAATATATTCCATTTTAGATCTACTCAAGCGAAAACCTTTAGACTCTAAGGTTGACCTCCATAATTCAAGTTTACCTTCAACTCTCTCTAGTCTTATCAACAAGAAGAATATCATCAGCAAAAAGCATAGACCAAGGTACATCTTCTTGCAAATGTCTAGTGAGAACATCCATGACTAAAGCAAAAAGATATGGGCTAGCTATATAAAATAAGGAAAGAAATATATATATATATATATATATATATATATATATATATATATATATATATATATATATATATATATATATATATATATATATATATATATATATATATATATATATGGATATAAACTCGTCAAACTATTTAAAAACCTCAAATAAAACTAAACAAAAATAGGTTGAAAACTTCAATCTAAACCCAAAAATTTCAAGTCATATTTAACTATAAATTTACTAGGGGTGTCAATATTTGACGACCCAAAAAACCCCGACTCGAACCCTACCCGAAAATTTTCGGGTTAGGGTCAACCCAGACCCGAAACGGGGTCGAAAAAATGGTTCGGGTTCAACTATTAAAACCAGTTTTAAAAAAATTAGAGCGGGTTCTGGTTGATCCTTTGACCTGAAATTGACCTACTTTTGACCCGAAAACATGTTTTTAACCTAAAACCCGAGATTGACCCATTTTTTACCCAAAAAGCGGAGATTGGCCCATTTTTTGACTTGAAAACTAGCAATTTCTGGTCGTCCCCGGGTCATTCGGCTCATGTCGGGTTGACCAGACCCGAAGTGGGTTCTCAAGTCCGAAATTGACCCGAACCCGACCCATGACCCAAAATTGACACCCCTACGGTTTACCATGTGAGGCTGACAACTATATGATAGTGAAGTAGTGTAGACTGCTCAGTTTCAATGCGCAAAAAACATTGTCATTTTTCTCCATAGAAATCAAGTTGGGCATTTTATGTGCTGAAAACTGCATTTACTTAATCTTGAGTCAAAATTTCCCACATCAGATCTGTTATCTTTGGATAAAAAACCTGTAAATTTTAAGCTGTCAAGTTGGAAAACCACAGTTTCATCACACAGCTTGCCTCAACCTTGAGAGCACTTAACATACTGATGTGAAACAATCATGCCGAGATGATATACTTGATGAATTTGCACGCTTAATTTTAGAGAGAACAAATAATTATATCTTGATAATGATTTGAACGACGAGATAAAACATTAAGAGCGATAAAACGAGCTTAGGCTTGAATCATGTGCATAAAAGTTAAGATCAGAAAACAATCAAGTTAATCTAACATTGCATACATGAATGGTTCAACGAAAATCCCTAAATTAACAACGAGATTAGGCACTATGAGAGCAACCAATCATGTGCGTGTGGGCAGCAGTGTGGGATCTTCTGAGCAACCAATGAGAGCCTTCCGGATGGCGAATCAACACTAGAAAACTGCTGGAATCCTGAAACAGCAGCCATGACTTTTCCGGACAGCAAACAGGGGTTCTTGGAGAGCAGGACAGCAGTTTGTCTCGTCGGAAATATTCAGGACAGCAGCCATGAACTCTCTGGACAGCAAAACAGGAGTGTTCGGCTAGCAGGACAGCAAGTGTAGTCCTCCTAAAGTGCCAGCCAATGAAGAAAACGTAAGCCTGAAAGGGCGGCCAAGGTGGGGAGAAAAGGCGGGTGATTTGGGTGAGGAGCTTGGAGTAGGCTAGGAGATTGGAGGGAAAAAAAAATCTGAAGTTTTAATTTCAGATTTTATTAAAAGGAAAAGGGCCAATTTAAAATTCAAATTAACCTCAATTAAGGGAGTAATGGGGGGGAGTGGGGGCCGGCGGTTATGATGGGAATTATGGGGATTTAATTGGTGCTTAGGTGGCAAAGTGGAGAGAGGGGCCGGCCCTATGGGGGTTTCATTTTTTGTGTTTAAATTAAATGAGAGTGGGGCCCAAGGGAATAATTAAATTAAGCTCAAATCTGAATTTAAATTCAGATTTATTCTAATTTAAGTAAGTTTCCCAATCTAGTGGAATGAAGGAGGGAAATAGGTTTGAATTTCAAAATTGAATTCATGTCCATTGATTGACTTTCCTAAATAGAGAAAAGCTATTTGAGGAAAGTAATTTACTCAATGGAATTTGAAATTCAAAGGAGAAAACATGTGATGGCCGGCGGCATGCTTGGGAGGCTGAGAGGGACGGCTGGATGGGGGGCTGTCGGGCTGACAGATTTTCCAGCCGGCGGTATGGCTGGAAGGGGATGGCGGGATGGGTGGCTGGTGGTGAAACCATGGAAGAGAACAAAGGGGGAAGGGGCCGGGTGGCTGACCGGCAAAATGGAGGGGTGGTGGGGGAAAAATCCGGCGGCTAGGGGAGAGGGAAGAAAAGAAATTATGTAGAAAACCAAGAGCTCTACCAAGGGGCTGTTGGGTATTGCTTTGAGCCTCTCCTAGGCTTTCCTCAATTGAGAACTCACAAAGATAACTCTAGAACTCACAAAGAGATCCAAAATCAAAATTTTCATTAGCAATAATCATCATCCCTTTCCAAGAGGAAGGGGAAGGCTTAAATAGCAAAATACATGAAGGAAAATAAAAAAACACAATTGCCCCTAGGGCAAACATAAGACAAAGCCTTCAAGTGAGGGTAGAAAGGGAAACGTACAAAAATCAAATACATCAAAATAAATAGACACGATTGTAGCCGTTCATCTTCGATGTCCTCATTCTTCAAGTTATGAGAGAGAATTTCTCACTTCTCGTAGCTCTCCAACAACATTGCAAAGACTATTTTGTTGGTATACTTTATTTTCTTGATATCTTCATGTTATGAGAGAAGTTCAAATCGGATCTTTAGAAAGAAGTCGAGTACTCATAGACATGGAGAAATCAATGAGCTGACCGCCTATCAAATCCACATGATCAATCATAATCAATGTGTCAATTCATTAAGATTATAATTTTATTCTCTTATTCATTTACGAACTTTTCAAAATGGAAAATATTATAACCAAGTTAGACTGGTCTTGCTAATTGCTAATCACAAAGAATCTGTAATACCTGTAGCTACAAAACTTGATAAGATCCTCTTATGTGCCTCTGTATGTTCTAAAATTTTAGATTTGAGAATTTAGAATAAAAGGTGGAAGAGTCTAGAGTTAAATAAGAAAATTCTTCTGGGAGCACTGCGGCGCTGTGCCATAGAGCATTGTGGCACTTCCCTCTCTGTTTGGGGGGAAAAGTTGGGCTGGGTGCAACGGGGCTATGCATGGTGGCATTACAACATTATCCTCTGTATTGGAGTAGACTCTGACGGAGCATTGCGGTATTAGTCTCCTTGTCTGGGACTATTTGGGGGAATCTAGAATATTTCGGCCGAGTGCTGCGAGTTAGAGAACTGCAATGCTGGCCACTGAAATGAATTTTTATATAAATAAATATCTAAACCCATTTCATTCGCCCCTTATGCACTAGGCTTGCCGAAGAAGGAAGAGAAGGAGAGGAGAAATGGAGGAGAGCGAAAAAAAAAAAAAGAGGAAGAAGTTTGGAGGCTGCAGAGTCTAATTCATTTGTCGACTTTCTTAGAAGATTTGTTTTACTCGAGGTGGGCTCCCAATAACCAATTTTTTACTTTATTCTGATATTTCTATGAAAGATTATAGAGTAAAGTGTGGTTTTAATGAATATAATAAGCTATTCATTGTACAATTATGGTATACTATTAAATGTCTTATTTTGATCATTTTAACTGCAAGAAATTGATAATTCACCAATTAATTTCGTCTATACAAATTTCTAAGTATTTCATAATAAAAATGACAATTCATCAAAAGTTTTAAAATAATGTTTTAAGATTATCTTATCAATAGTTTTTCAAATGACAAATATTATGCGTGTAAACAAATTATGCATGCATCATCTCCTAGAATGTCATACATATGTGTTCATATTCATGTTCAATGTCATATATACCCATTAATTTTGTTAATCTCTATATATGCATTCATATTCATATGATGAAAGTTCTGCTGTGAGAGATGTTAAAGTGCACTACAAGTTCTATTATGTGCCTGAATTTCTGTTTTATTTTGCTTCTTATTTTAGCGCCATCCGTCATGTGTAAATATGAGAGGTTATTTCTTACCCCACCTACTTTATGTGGGTATGAGAAGTTCAAGGGAGCATAAGTTAAAGTGGATTTATAAGTAGAATCAAATTAGGTCTCCTTCACTTAATAAGGGTTAACCTTATGAGCTATAAGTAGAAATGGAGTTATAGCATGTATAAGGATACGTGCATACCATGATTCATATATTCCATATTATATTAAATGAAAGAAGCTCAGGTAAAAACAATATTCTATTAATAAGTATAATCTAATGCTTTTGAGAAAATACAAGTGATATTCTATGAACAAGTGCACTATAACCCCCATGTGAATGTACTAGTAAAAGTACATGCTAATGTTTATAATGATAAAGTTCAAATAACAAATTTTGGAAAATTAATTATAATGCATATTCAAGCTTAAAACATACTTATGCTGTTAGCTGATAATACTCATATAAATCATCCCTTTGTTTATGCTTTTTAAGAGTAAAGTCAATCTCTATTATTTTATAATTAACATTTAAATCTTTTATTTGTACACTGCAAATATGAGCATTGATCTCTACAATAGAAATTGATAGAGCTTACTAAGCATTTATGCTTACTATGTTGTTTTATAAAATTTTAAGAAAAGGGAAGGGCTCAATGAAGTAGAAGTTGATTAAGACACGGCCGACAGGCTATCAATAGTTTTTCTGTGAAAGTATTTTGTAGTCTAGTATTTACATTGTGATATATAAAACCAACTTATTATAGATTATTTGTATATAATTGATTTTAGAATTGAAAATATTGATGATTATTTTTATTATTTATTTGGCTCTGGAAATTTTTATATTGTGGTTGAGATGTTTAAGTTCAGGGTTTAATTTTTTTATTAGATTATCAGGCATGACAGAGTGCTATCAGAGCCAGGTTTAGGAGAACTAAATCGTAAGCAGAGCCGTGAGAATGATCTGTAGAGATAAGGAGGAAGTCAGGGTAGTTTAGTATTATTTCTATTTATATATATGTTATATGTGCAAATAGTTGAACCTTGTATTTTTTGTGTTAGAAGTATTGTTGCATCATGAATTCTCAAAATTAAGAAGCAGCTAATGGACCGAGTTTCAAATAAAGCTGCAACTGTATAAAGTACTTTAGGGGTGATGACTTCCTATTCTATGATGCAATTTGCTAGCTTGGTAGCCCCAGCTGATGCGAGAAATCCAAAGTAGGATGATTGGAGTAAAGGGAGGAGGTAGAGCCTCAAGCAGCTGCGGCTAGTTGATGAGGCTAGGGTAAGTCCTTTGACAACATGCAGTGCATTGAGGCTAGAAAGGTTCCATTGGTTATGTTCTTACTTGATGGAGATGCTAAGCGCTGGTGGATAGGTCAACAAAGGAAGAAGTTTGAGGATAGATCTAATGCAGAGATTTCCTGGAAGGTATAATGCCATAAGACCTAAATTTGAAAAAATTGCCTATTTCATCTCTTAATTAACCTATAAAAGATTTTAATAATTCCTTAATATAAATAAATCTAGCAAAAGCAACTATAAATCATATACATCAAAATATTTTTATATTCATTCATCAAAATTAAATTTACAATAATTAGTACATCAATCATTGCATTCATCAATTTAACTATTAATATTACTGACTACAAAAGAATAAACTAAAATACATTAAATAAAAAAAAATTAGAATCCTGATCTGCCTCACTCCACTGGATTTTGGACCCTTCCTGAAAAGATATAAAAGCCACATACTAAGCTAACAGCTCAATAGGTTATCAGAACCTACAACTGCAATCGATATACGGCAGAAACAACATGCATGAATCATTCAATCCAAAGCAGTCTAAACATATAACTGTAAGAACATGTAGTAGTCAATATAAACAGTGTCATTTCAATATGAACAATAAAAAGTATAAAAAACAATATATTTCATATTCAATGATAAGTGATTAGTAGCATATAAAAGGTTAGTAGGTTCTATCATTCTTATACTCATGTCAAGCACAATGCAACAGATCTAAAGGAATACATACATACATATAATTTTATGTCTTTTATTTCAATTTATATAATGTACAATATGCCTATCATATCAAGCAAGCGCTCAATATCTATTATATGCATATCAAACAGTATTAATATATGTATCTTATCTATTATATCATGTATAATAATTCAATGTATCATGTACATCATATAATTTTATATCGTATGTTGTTATATTAGTCTTATCAATCTTATCATATATCATATGGTCATATCAGTACCCTATTAGTCCATTGCATATCAGTCATATCAATCAATCAATCATTCTCATCAATCAATCAATCATCATATATCATATATCAATCAATCATCATATATCATATATCACATAACACCAATCTTATCCATCATCAATCATCAATCTTGGTCACATTTGCTATTAATTTATCTATCATATCTCTTATATGTCGTCTATCATTAATAATATCAATCATCTGTCTTATATGTCACATGTCGTATCTATCATCAATCATATCTATCAACTATCGTTACTCTAATCAATCATCTATCATATCTATCATCTTTCTATCATATCAGTCATCAATCTTATCATATCAATCATCAATCCTATCGGATATTAATCATTAGTTATCTCATTAGTCGCATATTACTCATCAATCTTCTCATTCATATCAGCAGTGATCTCATCCATCTCATATAACACATCGGTTCATTCATTTTGTTTGTTCTTACAATTATTTTATATCATATATATTATAATAATTAACATCTTGTACACATCATATACAATATCAAAACATGTAAGTCTGTCTTGTGTGCTCATCAATATGCATGCATTACGCCAAATGAACAAAAACCATATACATGACATGCATCTCATATCCAAATTTAGTATATTAGCATATGATCATTTTGCATTCAATAATTCACTACTCATTTCAATTAAAATATCATATAAGCCAAACCATCAGGTGAAACTTCAACATAAACTAATCAAATTGCTCAGAATTACAACATATATCACTTGTCAAAAGTTACATAATGAAACTTTATTAAAATAGGACATATCACAATTTTATCAATTTTTAAAGGGAGTAATATACTAAACTCAAAATCATTGAAGACAAATATAAAGTAAAGGTCACTTATAAACGATTAGAATACTTTTTCGCAACAAAAGAGGCAGACAAACAAGCCTCGAAAAGCCTTATCTTTCCTCTCCTCTATCCCTTCTCTTCTCCTTCTCCTTTCTTTCCTTCCCCAGCAAGAAAAATGGAATGGGGGAGGTATGACTTGAAAATAAATGGAATGAGATATTTTAATATTTAATATTCACCATTTTGAACTAGCGTTGTGGCGCTCAACTTCCCAATGCCACTACGCTCCTGGAGAATTTTCTAGATTCTCCCAAAATATCCTCACCTGAACCCAAGAGTTCAACGCCAGGGCACATAGTGCTCACAGAGCAATTTTTTGAACATGGAATTTGGGCAATTACAATTACACCATAAATTTTATTTGAAGGAAAGCCCATCAGCCTACCTTCCTATACATAGTAACGTGTCTCTAGCCAACTTGAATCAGTTAATTATTTTCAGCCAATTTTTCTTGCCTTTATACATATTTCATATCACGTAGATTATAAAAACAAATATTATATATTATATACATGAAATGTAACTATCATTGCACTCATCAGTATGTCTGTAGTATGCCAAAAATACATATTGAATTAAATAAATATATTTATATTATGTATTTCATGTCCAATTGCAATATACTGACCCTTAATCATTTTATACTTTATATTTTTCTACTCATTTTTATTAAAATAACATATAAATAAAACCATCAGGTAAAATTTCAATATTGACCAGCCAAAATGCTAAGGATAATGATATTTACCACATATTAAAAGTTCCACAATGAAAATTTACTAAAATGAGAAATATTGCATTTTGATCAAAATTTTAAGAGATAAAATAGACAAAGCATGAAATCATTGAAAATAGAGATAGGGTTAGAATTACCCACCACGATCAGAACATTTTTCTCAACTGGAGCGACGAACATAAATGACTCGAAGTGAACTCTCTCTCTCTCTCTCATCGATCTCCAAGCCAAGCAAAGAAGAAATGGGGGAGGGGATGGCTAGATGAGAGATTTAATCTAATGAAATGTGATATTTTATTAAAAAATAATTCTTTTGACCTAGTGTTGCGACGAACAGAACCCACCACCACTATTCTAGTTTATTTTTCCAAAAACCCGAGAACTTAATGCCGCGACGCTACCCATTCGGACGCCGAAAAGCTCCCACAAACAATTTTTAATTTTGGGTTCTTACAATCTAACCACCTTAGAAAAATATTATCCTCAATTACATTTCCTACTACAAACTAATAACTGACAAAACATAATACTAATCACTATGCATGTCAATCAATTAATCATATAACATGTTGTGCAATGAATTTCATTCATTTAATAATAATATTTAGAATAAAGAACTATACCAATGAACCTCTCTAGCACATCTATCACTTTCTGCTTACTTAGTCTATATATTCTTGGTTGTACTAAATGTGTTGTCATCACTGAAGGTGTAGGCTATCTCTGACTCCTACTCACATTCCTTATATCTGTCACATTCACATAACCTTAATTGGGAATTCAAATGATAAATGTTAAGCACGTGGACAAATTATACATATATCATCTTCTAAAATGTCATACATACATCAGTACATATGTGTTTATATTCATGTTCAATATCATGTGTATCTATTAATAATTTAATATGTTAATCTTTGCATGTACATTTATGTTCATATGGTAGAAATTTTGAAGTGGAAAATATTAAAGTGCACTACAAGTTATTTATATGAGCACGAATTTTTGTTTTGTTCTGCTTTTATTTTTTGTCTCATTTATCATGTGAAGATGTGAGATATTATTTATGGGTCGATCTACTTTATGCGGTGTGAGAAGTTCAAGGGAGGTATAAATATAAGTGAAATTATAAGGAGAATTAGGTTAGGTCTCCTTCACCTAGTGAGGGTTGACTTTGGGAGACATAAATGTTAGTAGAGTTATAAGCAGACATTGGGATATGTGCATATCATAATTCATATGTTGTGTATTTTATTAAATAAAATAATCTTTTGTACAAAAAATATTATGTAAATAAGTATACTTTGATGCTTCTAAGAAAGTACAAAGTGATGTTTTATTAACAAGTGCATTATGACACCCATGTGAATGTCTAAGTAATAGTACATGTTAATGTTTATAATGTCAAGTTCAATTAATAAGTTCTAGAAAGTTAATTCTGATGCATATTCAAGTCAAAAATATACTTATGTTATTCTGCCAATATAAGCCATTTTTTTGTTAATGCTTTTTAAAAGTAAAGTTATTTTCTGTTATTTTGAAATTGATATTTAAATATTTTATTTGTACATTGCAAAAAAAAGTATTCTTCTTGTTGATAAGACTAGAGAGGGAGTTGAAGGTAAACTTGAATTATGGAGGTCAACCTTAGAGTCTAAAGGTTTTCGCTTGAGTAGATCTAAAACGGAATATATGGAGTGTAATTTTAGTAGTAATAGACCTACTGAAGGGATTGTGACTTTGGGCGATCAAGTCATTAATAAGAGTACACGTTTTAGATATCTTGGATCAATTGTTCAAAGTGATGGTGAAATAGATGGGGATATTATCAGCAGAATTCAAGTTGGATGGTTGAAGTGGAGGAATGCATCGGGCTTGTTATGTGATAGAAATGTACCCCTCAAACTTAAAGGAAAATTCTATAAGATGGTAGTGAGGCCTGCAATGCTTTATGGTGCCGAATGTTGGCCATTAAAAGAGAAGCATAATACTAAGTAAGTGTGTGGCAGAGATGAGAATGCTCAGGTGGATGAGTGGCTTTACCCTTAGAGATAGGATACGAAATGAGCATATACGTGAAAAGGTTGGAGTAGCTCCAGTAGAAGATAAAATTAGAGAGAGTCGCCTTAGATGGTTTGGTCACATAAAACGACGGCCTTTCGATGACCCGGTTAGGAGAGTAGAGGTATTAGATTTGACTTATGTTAAGAAAGGTAGGGGTAGACCTAAAAAGACTTGGTTAGAAAATATTAGGAATGACCTTTCTTTATTAGGTTTAAATGAGAATTTGACTTTTAATAGAACACAATGGAGAAAAAGGATTCATGTAGCCGACCCCACGTAGTGGGATAAAGGCTTGATGTTGTTGTTGTTGTTGTTGTATTGCAAAAAAAAGTATTGACTTTTGCAATAGGAATTGGGATAGTCTACTGATCATATGAATGCTCACTCTACTATTTTATGAAATTTCAAAAAAAGAGAAGGGTTCAACCAAGTAGAAGTCGATAAAGATAGGCTATCAGGAGTTTTCTGTTAAGGCATTTTGTAGAATAGTATTTATATTTTGATGTATAAAACCAACGTATACTGAATTATTTCTATATGATTGAGTTTGGAAATGAAAATATAGATGATTATTTTTATTATCTATTATTTATTGGATTGTTTAGTTGGCTCTGGAAAGTTCTATATTGAAGCTGAGATAACTAGATTTAAGGTTTAATTCTTCTATTAAATTTTGTGGTGTGACAGAATCGAGTTCAAAGAAAGTTGGCTAGTTAGAGAGATCGATTTGCAACAAAGAAGTCATCAAAGTATATGATAATCTCGCTAGCAGGTTAAAATTGACAAAGCTACTTGATATCTTCCTTCAATACTTACCAAACCCTTACTCAGCATTTGAAGTCTCTAAGGCTACTTGCCTAGGTCTTTAAATGAATTCATCCATGTTACAAAGAGCTACTCACCAAGACCAAAGCAAAGTTGTTGAAGAATTCTCTAGAATTCACTAATTTCTAAGTAACTTTGGCGGTGAATTCACTTGAATTCGTCCTTAGAATTCATCATGTGTTCTTTATGTAACAAATAAAGTTATAAGCTTACTAGACTTATTCATTTTACAATAAGCATTTATTAATCCTTGCAATATCATTTTACTTGTATTGATTAAATATAGCCTTCATCATAATATTACACTTTTACTCAAAATAAGGCCTCAGAGGAAGAGCCTAACACGTTTAATCGCTTATATTAATCTTTTAATTTGTGATAATCTAGTAAAATCATAGAGTTTCTCAATTTAACTTCTCTTTCTTTCTCATGTTTTTTTCTCTTTGCTTAACTCATTCTTATTAGCAAAGCTCTTGTATCATCCACAGATAAATTCAAATCCAAAAATAAACAACATTTGAGAAGCAGCAACTTGCCATTAGTGTTGCGCCGGATGTTAGTTTTGTTATCCCCTTTCCTTTTCTTGGAGGGTTCTGTATTCTATGGGAATAACATTATCATAGTATACTATATTTTATAGGTTGTTTCACTAAAAAAAATTCTAAAAAATCCCTTCTCTTTCTAACTTCCCATTGGACACAAGTCCACCCAAGAAAATCCACTTCACAAAGAAAACCAAATTTATATGGACAAAATGCAACATAACCAGAAATTGATTAAAAAAAAAAAACAAACCTAAACGAATACACTGATTCTGGAGAACGGCAGTGGAGCTTTTACCTGTCTGGCATTGCCTTAATCGAGAACGGCCCAGTTCTCCCCGTCAATAGGAAGACGCCACCACGGCACCCCTTCCAGGCGCCAAAGATCTCGGCCTCTCTGAGCTGGAGGCGGCTTCCAGAAGCATCGGAGAGCTTGAGGAGCTTGAGGGTCAATGCCGGGATGAAAGATGAAGGTGATGGTGTAGTTCGTCCTGCGGAGGAGTTTGACAAGACAGGATCTGATGAAACCATTGCCGCGGAGAAGCATACCGCAATCGCCATGTTAGCTTTCTTAGGTCTTCCATTTTTAGAGGATTAGAAGGGGATAATCCTAATCCTAGAATGGTTAGTATTTATGAACAAGGAAAATTAAGGGATATTTAATTTGAAGTAAAAAGAGCATTAAATATTTTAAATATAAGAATTTTAAAAATATTGATATTTGATCTAAATTCGTAGAAATTCAAAGTAAAATTATGAAGTATTTAGTTTAGTTTTGATGTATTTATTATTTAGAAATTGTTAAATTTAAACTATTTTAAATACATTATAAATCATTAAATTCTATCACCTTTCACTATGGGTGTTTAAATGGGTTATCGGGTCAGGTTCGAGTTAGGTCTAACCCGAACTTGACCCGCTCTCGATTGATCCGATCAGACTATAGAAAGGATTGTGAATCTAAATTCGAATCCGACCCGTTTCAAATTCGAGCCAACCCGAATTGACTCGCTAATTTGTTTTGCTATCAATTTTTGCCATTTTTTTATTTTAGATTTATTTAAGATTTTAATTTTTAAGTAATTTAAGTAAATATATAAAATGTAATAAACTGAAATACATCCTCATCATAATTATTTATTTATTTATTCTCAATTATTTATTTAATCAATACAAATTTAATATTTGTTTATTTGAGGCTTTGAGCAACTACAAAAATAAAATATAAATGATAAAATCATAAAATGAACACAAATAAAGTAAATAACCAATTGTCCAATTATATTAACAAAATACTAACAATAATATAATATGTTTGAATACAAACAAGTAACAAAATACTAATAATATATAATACATTTAATGATTTACATTGTTATACAAATAAAAATTTACAAATTACATTTACGTTGTTTTATAAACATAAATTTTATTTAATCTAATTTGCACCCCCTCTAAGGCTCTCTGATGTTGTAGATTTTGGAGAACTTAGAACTCGAGATGAGATCCATCTGCAAAACTGCAAAAACAGGGAAAAAATAAAGCAGTTAAATATTTGTAAGTCTAAAAATAATGCAAATATTGAAATAGTATAAATGCAATGTAAACTAGAGCTCAGGTTAAACCTTGAAATCAGTCATTAAGTACTAAACTTAATAAGATGTAAATGAGTAAATAATTTTTAGACAGTACCATCAAAGACATCATTTTATATTATCTTAGATAGTAGTATATGTTCAATTATAATGTATCAGTTTGATCTAAGAGAACATAAAGCTAACTGGTTGCATTTACCCCAAAAGAATCCATTCCTTTACTTTAGGAGGTTTCTCATCACTGCTCTTTCAAAAAAAAAAAAACATCAAAATAAAGACAATCGTAGCTACGAGAATATCAACCACAACAACTAGTTGCATACTTTCATTTACCCAAATCCAACAAACACAACAACAACGACAACAACTAGTTCGAGCAACCACAACAATAACAAGAACATCAACCACAATAATTGGTTGCATAATTGTATTTACCTAAACACAATAATCACAACAATAATAACAACTGGTTCCAACAACAAAAACCAAAACAACAAGTCAACAACAACTGGTTGCATTTACGATTTACCCCAATTATAGCAAGCCAATAACCAAAATCTATGCATTTAATTGTTCGATTGTTCCATTTCAGTTTTCAGCAACTAGAACATCAACAACAACTTGCAACATGATAAATTATTGACATCAAGTTAGCAATCACAAAAAATCACAACAACAGCCACATCATGTCAATACAAACAATTGATTGCAACAACCACTAAAAAATAATGCTAGTAACAAGAATTAGAACACAATAGCACTCATTATTCAACTGTCAACACAAATGAGCACATACATAGAACAGAGAGTCGGAGAATCATTCACCATTTTATCCGAAACAATATAATATGAGATAATCCAAAATATTTCCTCCTCAGAACATAATAAGAAGTATGAACCCTAAAATTGGTTTAAAAAACACAAAAAACCCTAATTTGAAAAACACAAAAATTCTAAATCTAAATGCATGTCGATTGTTGGTGAACCCTAAAAAATGAAGTGAAATTGATGCAAGCAAAAAGTTGGGAAAATACCCAAATTTTTGTAAGCCAAAGATACTCTTCCTAGGATAATAGAAAATTACATAAAATACCCCAAAATACAACTATTGATCCAAAAACAACTTCACTTTTATAAAATAAAAGGACTTAAAAACTTTAACGCTTACAAATGACACAAATAAACCTAAACTTGCATTTCATTCGCTTTGAGAAGAAGGATACAAGTGACGTCGAACTTGCAGAGAGAAGAAGTAGATTAGAAGATGGCCGGGACCATAGCTCGCAAGCTATCAATCAAAACCCACAGGTTTTCTTCCAAAAATTATCACCAAACATCTCACTCTTTTTTTTTTTTTTTTGAACTCGTGAAAGAAATTGAATCAATGAATCCTAGTAAACTCCAAAACCATCAGCACAAAACATAGTCAAAAACCCTAAAATATGCAAAGAGATACAAACAAATAAAAAATCGATTCGGCCTGAAAGGTATAGCTCCATCAGAGGCTATAGAGTGTAGGCACCGACAAGAGAAACAAATGAGGTCAAGATTCCAATCTGGAGAAAAAGAGAGAGACACGAGTCCGGATATCTCAAATGGAGAATACTCAAAATAGCCCTATCCGAAATGCTCAAAGCCTCAAATATCGAATACGACTATATGAGAACGCACAAGTGCGAAATGGCGGAACACGCAGCCATTATACAGGCACACGTTGTAATCAGATCAGCTTTGAATTTTCGGGTCAACCCGAACCCGACCTAATTTTAAAAATGAGTCAGATTGCTGAACTCGAACCCAACCCGTATTAAACGAATTGACCTGAACTTGAAATTTTTGGGTCGGATTCGAATCAATTATTGACACCCCTACATTCCACCAGCCACAAGCCACTATTATCTTTGGACTTTATTTTGCATTAAATTTGTACTAAAAAGTAATTTTAAAATGCAATAAAAAAGTTGTCCCAAACGAAATCTAATTTTCTTTTACATCCAAACCTACAAACCTTAAACTTCATTTCTACACTCTCTAAGCTTTTAATTAGAACAACTTGTCATAGTTGGAATTTTAAATTTTGATTTAATTATACTTTGTGCAAGTTCAAATTTTGGGAAAAAATGTAATCATATTTTATATGTGTTAGTTTTTTTACTGTTCAGCCTTTTAGATTGATATTAAGGCTTCGTTTGGGGCAGCTTTCTCGCAGCTTCTTAAAGCAGCTTTCTAATACAAAAATTTAAATTTTTATACTAGAAAGTTTCTTTAAGAAGCAACAAAAAAAGCTGTCACAAATGAAGCCTAATTCTCAATGTTCTATTTGGCTATTACATTTTAGCCATTTTTTTATAAATTGTTATAATGGGAAGTAATTTATAATTGTTATTTGGGTACTATTTGACCTTTTCAAAATGAAAACAAATGTTCCATAACTTAAAAAAAAAAAAACTCTATTTTTATTAGGACAATTATATAACTATTTTCATAAATAATCATAGTGACTCCAAATGAGCCATTAGGTCTGTTTGGGGCGCCCGAAGAATTTTATAAAGTTAATTGTAAAATTATTATTCATAAACTAACTTTACTATTAAGGTTGCAAAAAATAGCTTTTTACCACAAAAAATATTTGAAAAATTGCAAGAAAGCAACAAAAAAAGTATTAGCCAAATGAAATTATAGTTGTTGTCCGAAAAATAATGCTTTGTTTGGGACGGCTTTCTTACTATTTTTTAAAACAATTTTCTAGTTCAAGAAACTTTTATACTAGAAAACTGATTTTAAAAACAGTACAAAAGCCGTCCCAAATAAAACATAAAACAGATAGAAAGCTGTCTCAAACATGCCCTTAACAAAGGAACTTTTATTTCGTTCGATGTAAGGATGTAGAGGAGCCTTCGGTTTTAGGCAAAAATGCGCTTATACTGAGGTGTACCGAGTTTTTTCAGTATAGACGCATTTTTGCCTAAAACCGAAGGCTCCTCTACATTCGATCGGAGGATGTAATAATTGTTCTTAACAAAGAGCACTTCTCAAATTCAAATCAACCTTTTTTGCAATCGTTGGCTATATTTTCTTTCCGCCTTTATATGACAGTAAAGTTTTACAAAATGATAATAATCACAATTTTTTACACATCGGGCATAATGACAACGCTCAATTCCTTTGTAATAAAAAAATCTTCAAAATATTTTAATAAAATAACATTTAAATATTAAATATCTTATACTCATCCATCTACATTCTAAGGCTTCATTTGTGACAGTTTTCTTATTAATTTTTAAAATAACTTTTTACTACTAAAACTTTTAGTCAATTTTTTTTTCTATAAAACTACTTTAAGTAGTAAGAAAACCATCTCAAATAAAGCCTAAAGTTTTGTTTGAGATGGCTTTTTTATGGCTTTTTAAATTAATTTTTTTGTACAAAAATTTTCTGGTTCAAGAAGTTTTTGAAAAAAATAATTTATAAATCAGTAAGAATGCTATCCCAAATAGGGGTGTCAATATTTGACATGACCCGAAAACCTGACTCGAACCCGACTCGAAAATTTCAGGTTCGGGTCAACCCGAACCCGAAACGAGTCGGGTTTGGGTTCAACATTTCGACCAGTTTTAAAAATCGTGTCAGGTTCGGGTTAACCCTTTGACCCGAAATTGACCCTATTTTGACCCGAAAACCCGACTTTGGCCCGGAAACCCGAGATTGACCCTATTTTGACACGAAAAAGAGGAAATATACCCATTTTTTGACTCGAAAAAGAGGAGATAGACCGTTTTGACCTGAAAACTAGCAATTTTTTTGTTGGAAACGGGTCATTCGGGTTGTGTCGGGTTGACCCGGACCCGAAGCGGTCGGATCATGAAAACTGACCCGTTTTCAAAAACGGGTCGGGTTCGGGTTGACCCGAATAGTGCCGGACCCGAAATTGACACCCCTAATCCCAAATGAGCCTAAGGTTTCGTTTGGGATAATTTTTTTTACTACTTTTTAAAATAATTTTTTTGTACCATAATTAAAATTTTTGTATTAAAAACTTATTTTAAGTAGTACGAAAGTCATCCCAAACGAAGCCTAAATAAGCACAATATATTTTTTTCATAGAACATTAATCATACTCCACAAATAAAAAATAAAAAGTTTTAGTATTCAGCTCGAGCGTGCAGATGAAGTAGCTGCAACCATTCATGAGAAATAAATGAGAAGGTGCTTATTTGAACCGAGTCCAAAGCACTTTATCTGTGCATGCCAACTCTTTTCCAATTTTGTAACACAGGGACTTAATATTTCTCATTCTCATGACAACAAAGAACAACAGCTTCCAGACAAACTCATTGCAGTAGCTTTATGAAGGCCAGGGCTTGGGATTTGCACATTCTACCCGTGGAGTTAAATCTGTAAAAGGAATTATGACAATTCACCTATGTTCCCCTAAAGAAAATAAAAAAAAGGGGATAATTTTTTTATTACTTTCTAAAGTATTCTTTTAGTATAAAATTTTCTAGTTCAAAAAAAATTTTGTACTAAAAAATTATTTTAGAAAATAATAAAAAAACTATTCTAAATGAAACTCGGATAAAGTTGACTAGCAAATATCTTTCTTTCTTTAGTTTCTCCTATATTTGCTAAGAGTTCTAAATGTTTTGATTTTTGCAAAAGCCAAGAGTTTGTGATCAATAAAAGTTGTTCACCAGATTTCTTTTCTTTGAGAACATTCAAGACAAGAAGCTTCACCTCATCTCCTAAAATTCTGTGGTTTTGCCTAAAGGCAAGGGAGGTCTTAGTCTCCCTTCTTTTGATACTCTGTATTACAATATGGCTTGTTCCTTCATTGTTTGGATGTACAACCACAATGCTTTGATTGGCTCTTGGTTTAGGGAGAAATTTGTTTCACCTTGGAAACCTCCTCCCACTAAAGCTTCTAAGTTCTGGAAACTTGTCTGTCATATGGCTTATTCGATTCTTACTCACATTTCCCTCTCGGTTCACAGTAATTGTAATCTTTCATTTATGTGGGATCCTTGGTGCAACAAAAAATGGGTAGCTGGCCATTTCAACTCTACTAGGTTATCACTTACTTGGGTTTATGATTACATTGCTAATGGTTGTTGGAACCTTCCTGGTTCTCTTACCTGTTGAGGTTTGCTCTCTTATTTGGGTTGTTGATATTAAGGAGGAGCAACCAGTTCTATCTTGGGAGGGCTCTTCTAACCCTACTAATAAACAATTCATGGCTGTTTTTCACTCTCAAAAGGATGATATGCTCTGGTCTAAATACATTTGGCATAAGAAATTTGCTTTACGTTATGCTTGCTATGCTTGGATGGCAGTGAATTTGAAACTCAAAATTGTGGATAATCTTATTAAAAGAGGGATCCCTGCTAACCTTCACTGCTCTTGCTGTCTTGAGATGTCAAAAACTCATTCACGCATATTTTTTGAGTGTGATTATTCCTTTTCCATACTGACGGCTTTATTTCCTATGATGTCTAAATTCTACCTTAGACCCAATTTTTTACAAGCTTTTGATTTTGTTGGAAATTATCTGCATTATTCTAAGTTGGACAAGAATTTCTGCTTTCTATCCTTAGCTTGTTTGGTGTACTTTATATGGCGAGAAAGGAATAATAGGAGGTTTAGTAATGTTTGGAGGAGTCCTAATGCTTTAAAAGAAGTTATCATCAATGCTATACATGCTAAAACTATTATGTGGAAATGTAAATATCAGCTCATGGAAAATTTTGGGGATATCCTGGCCTGACTGTGTGATTTTTTTGCTCAACTGTGGTACTTGGAACGCTTGTTCTGTTATTCTGAGAAGGTTTTATCTGCTGGCTTGTGGTATATGTTATTTTTCTCAGGATAATGGGTGTTCCTTCGGTGTGTGGATAACCTGGGAGATTGATTTCATTTGTGTACCTGGTAATTTGATCTTTCTGGTCGGCATCTGGTTTTTTGGTTTTTGGACAGCTGTGTATGTTTTTGCGATTTTCTCGATGGCTGCTTGGTTTCTTTTTGAGGACGATGATTTGCAAAGGTCTACAACCAGCCAACATCCTTGGAAGGCCCTCTTGGCAACCAGGATTTTATTCGATGGACTTCTTTGAAGGTGCTACGATGGTCCGTTCTGCCTCTGGCTTCTCTAAGGGCAACCGGTGCCTTCTTCAATATGGGCTGATCACTTTTATGATTGAATTTTTGTTGTAGATCTTATTTTCCTGAGTCCTGTGCTTGTGCTTGTTTAAATTTTGTTTTCTTTTGTTCTTTTTGGTGGGGTATAGTTGCTTCTATACTTGTAACTTCCTTGATTTTCCTTTTAATTTGTAACTCCTGCTGATTTAATACATGGGCTTTTGCCCCAAATTTTCCCCAAAAAAGCTGTTCACCAATATGAACCGTAAAGTATACTAAACTTAAACTTTCATCTACTATAAAAAGTATTATAGCTAAAAGTGGTACTAAAGTTGTTCATTAAGATTTTGTTTGTGTTAGTTTTTTTAATGCTTTCTAAAGCAGCTTCTCAATACATTTTTTTTTTTTTGAAAAGTTGCTTTCTAAAGCATGGTTTGATGTAGACCATCTTTTACATAATTTTAATAATTTGTTTAACCTTATTCTCATAGATAATAAGATTCAGTCCTCGATCAAAATATCTAAATCCATAACATGCATAAATGAAAAAGTAGTAACATGAGATATTATATGAAGAGGATATAAAAACAAGTAAACCTACTCACATGATGTTTGATTGTCCTCATGAAAGTGTGGGCAATACAACAACCAATAAGGCCAACTCTAAATTGTAAAAACAATTAATTTGACTTCAAATCCCTTAATTTTTTTTTTTTTTGGTGTAAGATAATATCTTGGTGTGAGAATTTTGGGTTTTTTTTTTTCTTGCTTTTTCTTCTTCTTATTTTTTTGTTTTTATTTTTTGTGGGTGCAATTTAGAAATTGGGAAAAGGGATAAGTATTTTTTTTCCCTTTTTCACTTTGATTGTGATGTTTGTTTACTAATAGCTCTGATCCTCCTTCCTTTCGCATGGATGTAGATCTTATTAAAGTAGAACCAAATAAATTTTCATTATCATTTTTTTAATGTATTTCCTATTTCTTTTTTGTCATTCTTGTGGCAAGTATATCATTCTTAATTCTTATTAACTTTTTCTTATATTTATTTGACACCCTAATGGAAATAGTCATGTGATGCACCTATACTTAACCTAACTATGATATAATTCATCCAAACTCATGAGAATCGCAACCCGTATAAACCACCAGATCTCAACCGACCTATCGATGATGATACCAATCATTAAATAGTGTGCCAATGATAGGCTAAAAATTAGGCTATATACACATGATTGAACTTATTTCAAAGTATGAATGTGGGTCAATAAATCATTTAATATTTCTACAACAATATGCTTTTCAATTATTTAAGTGAGAATTAAATAATTAATCAAACTTATACAAGTACATAAAAATAAAAGAAAAAAAAAACCAGCAATAATAAGCCTAGGGTTACCACAAAAGCCCATTTATGAGTTGATGCTTGCCGTCTCCCCATTGCCTCTCCGTTCAGCCATAGCTTGTTGTGACCCATGATCAATACCTCATCTCGCTACAAAAACTTTAAAGTTTGCCCGCATTAACTTAAAGCTTCGTTCGGAATAGCTTTCACTATAGAAAAGTAGCTCATTATACATGAATTTTTCCAGTGGCTTTCAGCTAGCCGACTTTCCAACATATTTCTGTCGATATATGTCTAACTAATTTTCTATAGATTTTTCGGCGGCTCTCCAGCGGCTTTGGTTCCGATAGCGTTTCGGCTGGCTTCTCTATCGTATTTTAGTTTTTATATTTCAATTAAAAAAAGTGTAACATTTAAACACTTTTGTCGTTCCAGCAAATTGGTTGGGTCTTTGAAATCATACTCACTTTGAATCCAAGCACATACGGGCAGCACGTTCAGTCGGCTACCACGGGAGTGCAGCCTGGCGGGCAGCGCAGGAGGCGGGCGAGCAGCCGAGTGAGCAACGGGCAACCTAGCGGGCAATGCGGGAGGGCAGCATGTAGCCGGACTGGCAGGCAGGGCAACTGGTAGTCGGGCTGGTCGGCAGGGCAGCGGTCAGCCTGGTGGGCAGCGCGGGAGGGCAGTGGGCAGTGCGGTTTTTTTAATTATTATTTTTTTTTAGTTTTTGTAGGCATTATTCTTCCAGAAAAAAATTGTCGTTGGAAATTAGCCATCGGTTATCGTTTCATACGCGACTTTTACTGGCAAAAGAATATGCGCCGGAAAGCCATCAGAAATGTTAATTTCTGCCGGTAAAAAGCGATTTTCCTGTAGTGTTTCTTATTGCTTCTTAAAGTATCTTCTTAGTACAAAAATTAAAATTTTGTACTAAAAAGCTACTTTAAGAAGTAGTAAGAAAGTCATCTGAAACAAAACCAAAATCGCTGCAATTTTAAGTTATTGCTCTAATATTTCAACTGCTCCAAAGTTATGGCAATCTTTTAGTGCATTATAAGTGGAAATCCTTAGATTCATAGCTGAATTAATACAAAAAAAAAAAATACTCTATATTATGAAGCTGCGACATTTAAAGACATGATAGCTACTAATAACCCTACACATCTCAAGTGGTTGTGTGATCACTCATAAATTGAATAAAAATGGGCTTTCTAACTAAGCTAGAGGGAACTGAGTGATTTGACATCTCATAAAAACCAAAAAAATTAAGAATGATTAAATATGCTTGGATGAGCAACCGCAGACCTCGTAATTTCTGGCTATATTTCTTCTGGAGGCAAAGCAAGTGGAGGCATCGTATGACAGTTCAATATATTTCGTCCACTGATTTAGTTTGGTCGGCCAAATGTTTTTGATAATATCCAGTATAATTTATGTTGAAACAGCCAAAAAAGGCTTTTTTGGTCGCTAGCTGGAAGCTTCGACGGCTACTGATCTTAATTTCTTGCTTGATTATGACCTTGTTCCATACTGTTCTTTAGATATTTTTGTTACAGGTTGAATTATTGAATGAAGACTTTTGATGAAGGTTGTATACATACAACGCATTTAATAATTTCTCCTATTAGCTTTCTTAAGAGATGAGGTTATTGATATTTTATGGGCTCTAAATATTAGTTTAGGATCATAGAGTAGTTACTTTGGTCTTTGATGGAATAGAGTATTCTCTAACCCTAATTCTTGGGAGGCCAATCACTTAACTCATAAAGATCTCACACTAATTAATTATAGAATAATTGAAAGGACAAATAGATAATTGTCCCAATTCATCAAATAAATGAAAGTCTTAGCCTATCTAATAGATTTTTTTGGGGGGCATGATTTTCTTGTGGAAGCAATTATTCATTGTGATTTTGGATTAATGGTCCAAAATTTAAGGTCAATTATGGCACATCACATTGACTCTCAAGTGGAATCCATATAAGTAGATTATCAAATATTGTATGTCATTATAATTAATGTTATTTATCTTTGGACTTTGAATGGCTCATGTGCTTTCATTTCTTTATTTATTTGAAATTTTAATAAGCTTAAAAGGTTTCATTATTTCTTTATATCTAGTATACAAAGCTATTGCTTCATCTATTTATAGACTATACAAAAAAAAACATAGAAAAATATAGAAAAAGGCAAATAAAGAAAATGGCTCAAAGATTATGATAAGGTAGATTAATCATGAGTGATTGCGAGAGAAAAAGTCAAGAATGGCGGTAAAAAATCAAATAAAAAAAAACTATATCAGCAAATTTTAATACACCCTCAGGTATAATAGGAGTTGCTTCTATTTTGTTCAATTGAAAGTTCTTTAATTCCCGCTTGGATTCATTTTCCTTGTACCTAAACAGTTAAACAAATCTTCAAGATATGATGCGTTGGAAGGATCATATGTGCAACAAGTATTCATGAATGCAAAACACAATCTCATTCTTTTATGTTCATAAGCTCTAGTTACATTTCAATTTTTTTAATAATCATTACTCTGATACGACTTTGTCATGTCCTATGATTTAAATTAGAAGAATTGTATCCTTCTTTCTAACCCTTTAACAAAAGCTTATAAATTTCATATAAACAGCAAAAAGAAATATAAGTGCATTTATATTAATCAATATGTATAATTATTATAAGCCCAAAATAACTTGTATACAATAGTCATGATTCAAAAGGATAAGCCTATTTCTATTATATATCATCATGAATACAAAAATTAAAAACAGTGAAAATAAAACTACACATGTCGTCCAGAGCCTCACTCCATCGAGTTATTACATTTTCTTGAAAATATGTATAAACCACATTATTAGCAGATAACCCAACAAATAATTAAATCTTACAATTAAAATTAATGCAAGGTAAAAAAAAGAAATAATATGTTATAACTTGTATAAGATATGAAAACTATACATTAATATATGTTATCTATGCTAGTTAATTGTATCAATTTATCAACAAGTATGACCTTATCATCAGCTAGTTAGCCTAGTTTCAATCAGTCTTATCATTCAATCATTCATATCAATCCATCAATTATACATACTAGTATATGAATTATAATAATAGTATCTCGATATATATGTATTCAGTAATAATAAGTATCAATTATAATCAATACCTATAATATTAATATTCGTACAATATCAGTATCTATAATCAATGATTTCTACTCATAAATCAACAATCATTATTAGTATCAATAATCAATCATCAGTAATTAGTATCAATGATTAGTAATCAATATCTCTGTATCAGATATTCAAATGAAGGTATCTTGCACTACAGAAAAAAGCTGATTTCCGGCGGAATTTCTGAAGGAAATAAATTCCGTTAGAAATCCCGGCAGATTTTTCGACAAATTTTCGGTGGATTTTTTATGAATTTTTTGAGGTATTTTTGGTCGATTTTCTGCCGGCTTTTTTCCGGTGGAACTTTCGACGGATTTCCAATGAAATTTTAAATATTCTAGAAAATGAAAATTAGAAATATTTTAAAATAATTCATTTTCTAAAATTAAAATAAATATTGTAAAAATAAAATAAATTTAAAAGTTTAATAATTTATTATTAAAAATAAATAGAATAATTATTTTCATTTTTAAAAAAAACTTAGCTTTTAAATATAGATATTATTTTAAAATAAAATATAAATTAATTAAACTAACTCAGCTTTTATAAATTAATTTAATTATTTTAATTTTATGAAGTTTATATTTTAAATAAAATATAAACTCAGCTTTTAAATATTTTAAATAAATCATATTAAATATATTAATGATTTTGAACATTAAATATATTAATTATTTTAAATAACATATTATGTCTTTTTTAATATAAGTAGAAAACAACTCATTACTTTATACTATTTTGCAGTGGTGGCATAATAGTGTGGCGGGCAGCAGGAGAGCTAAAGGGCGGGGGTTTAAACCCCACTAGACGCAGGTGTGGAGGGTGGGTCACGCTAGGCTAGTAGCGGGTCGGTCATGGGTGAGTCAGGGTGGGTCGGCGGGCCAGCATGTCATGGGTGAGCCATGATACAACAGGTGAGCCATGGATGGACCAGCGGGTCATGGGTCCATGGGTGGCTGGCAGTGCCACGAGTGAGCCCAGCCGATGGGGGGGGGGGGGGGGGAGCATCACGGGCTAATGGTTTCTTAAATTTTTGTTTCATTTTTTATTTTTCCGATGGACTTTATTTCTGCCCGGAAATACTTCAGACAGATTTTTTGTCGAAATTTCTCCTAAAAATTTTCCCGCATATTATTTTACGACGGTAACATGTTTCTGACGCACGTTTTACCGTCGAATAATTTTTCGTCGAAAATGCTTATTTACGACGGATTTTGGGCATTTTTTGATGGATTATGCTTGCTGATAACATGCGTTTTTTCTATAGTGTTGATTTTGCTCATGACCTTATGACTTTCGATCAGTCACTCCTTATGACTCCCAATCATTAAACTTTTTATTATAACTCTCAATCAATAATCACATGAAACAGTCGTTCCAACTCCTTATGACTCATAATTAGTCTCGAGCTCTTTATGACTCCTATTAGTGAATTAGTAAATTTTGAGGGTAACGCGTGGGGTTATCATATCATATCTATCTGATATTAATCAATACAGCCTTTTAATCAAATCAGTAGCACATTCCAGTACATATCAACCATTTCAGCACATACAGTTCAGTGTTATCATATCAATTCACAATATATCACTTTCAAATCATTTTTAGTATATATTTTCTCTACTCATTTCACATAAACATGTATATACAAGTTTTTAATTAACTAGTACAAATATAATTAAATTATATCATATTATTCAAAATGATTAAATCTATAATATATCAAAAGTTATGCGATGAAAAATCTCGTGAAATCAGGGATATTTAGATTAAAATATATGTAAAAATATTGTTAGTAGCCTAGCACTGCAACACTCCAATATATCACCGCAACACTGCATATTAAATTTAGAATTACTACAAAACAAAGATACAACATATCTCTATCGTTAATTGCAGCATAATTCTCTGCCGCAATTAACGATGTAAACTACAGTGGACATATATAGCCACTATAACGTCGCCATTGTGGCGGTATTCCAGCTGCAAATCAGACATAAATCATCATCGATCTGTGATGAATTTGCCGCTGATTGCTATGACGAGCACGTCGTTTTTTTGGACTTTAAATCCGTCATAAATCCTCTGCAAAATTTTTGCGATGAATTTTTTTTCCAACCCAAATATTTTTCCAACATGACTTTAGCGTTGGAATGCATTCCTCCGCAAAACATATTTAGTGGCCGATATTGCTTGTTTTGCGACAAATTTATCCGTCGAAAAAGACATACTTTCCTGTAGTGGTAATGAACCTTTCTTTGTTTGTGACCTATACTATTCCCAAATTTGATGGTGCGGATGTTGTTGAAGCCCTCATTCTTGTTCATCAAAGCCATTTCATTACTCGTGTTAGCTCTATGATTTTGCTATCTAGTGGTACTTTGGCATCTTCTTGCAATATTGAAGAGAAGAAACAAGTAATCCACAAATTTAATATAAACAGATTTTTTTTAGTCATTGATTTTACTCTAAAATAAGTATAATACAAAATTAATTGATTAACTATATATTATAGATTTGATTAAATATAAATCAGTATATTCTGATCCAAATTTGTCCAACAATCCAAGCTACATTCAGGTCAACCAAGTTTATAAATAACCATAAAGATGCAAATTTTATCATGAAAGCTCGCACCGTTGTTTAAATGAGGCTTCATAATTCCACAAAGGACTCATTAATTATCTTATTTGCTCGCAACTAATGAGGACATGGCCGACCTTTTTCTTCTCTAAGAAAAAGCCAATAAAAGTAACCATAAAGAGAGAGAGACTGTTGATGCGTATATGAGAGGTAGATATAGAGCGGAGTTGGAGTCTTCAACGGAGAAAGCTAAGGTATGAGACATCCATGAAATGCCATTTAGCTAGCTTTGCTACTTGGGAGGGACCAAGTTGAGCTGAGACCATTAAATGCGAGTAAGGATTTTTCAAGCAGATTGTGAGGTGGTTGACGGTCCATGCAGAAATAGAGAGATATCAACACATGGATTCTACTGCAGCAAGGAAGGCAACAAAATATAAGGAAAGGTAGAGAGAGAGAGGATTTCTTTTTCTTTTTTGTCACGTCAGTAGAAATAGGTCACAGGTTTCATTTGAGACTTGAGGGTTGAAACTGGCTCCATTTAATTCATGCCTCACTCACAAAGGAGGTTTTTTTTTTTTTTTTTATGGCTCAATTAATAATAAGAGTAATAGTGTAACACTATTGTGCTTAAAATATATCAGAAAAATCTTTTTTTCTTTAAGTTATGATCAGCCTGCTCTTATATGTATATATCAGAAAAATCTTTTTTTTTTTTTCCTTTAAGTTATGATCAGCCTGCTCTTATATATATAATATATATATATATATCAGAAAAATCTTTTTTTTAATCAAATATGTAACAAATATACAATATATCAGAAAAATCTTAGGTTATTCAATGGAGGATATTTAGGGTTCTTTGAGATGGCTTTCTTATTGTTTTGTAGAGCTGTTGTAAAAAAAAATTTTTAAAACTATTGTAGAAAGTAGCTTTCTTATTTTTTTTTTAAATAGCTAAAAAGTAATGACCAAACATAAATTATGACTGTATTCAGAAAAATAAAGCGGTAAAAAAACCATCCAAATGAAGCCTTAGGTTTTGTTTGGGACAGCTTTTTTACTGTTTCTTAAAGTAACTTTTTAATACGAAAAATAAAACTTTTGCACTAAATTGTTGCTTTAAGAAGCAATAAAAAAGCAGTCTCAAACGAAACCTTAAGATGCATTTATTATGTGACAATCACTGAATATTTCATTCATCGAGTTATTTGTTTGACAATGTTGTAAAATATGAGTGAAATATTATGCTCGAATTTGTAATGTACTAGTTGGAAATAAATTTGTTAAATCTAATGCATCGGATTTAATCGCTCACCCTACTAAAAAAATAGTGAAATATTTTTATAGTTATATTTCAGATACATGTCTTGTAATCAAGAGGGAGTTAATTCTTTCATGCCTTTTGGTTACCTAGCTAGCTCTGACATTTTCGGCATTTTTAAGGGGAAGTTGGTGTAATAATATTCTATGCGATAATATGGAGAACTTTATTAGGATCTGAGCAAGGAAAGTAAAATATTATAATGAGTGAAAGATAGTAACGTTGAAGGGCGTTAATGAGCAAAAATCATTTAAGGTTGAAAGAATGAAAAAGTAACATATGAAGAGAGAAATAGTGAGGTCAAATTCACTAAAAAGCTGTTATTAAAAAAGTTTTAAGAGTTTCGTGGATTAAAGTGGTTTTGATTTACAATATTCATATTGATTCACGTAGCCAACCCCACGTTGTGGAACTTTTATTTGGTCCGGTCACAGGACGTAGCTCTACGTTCGACCGCCAATAGAATCGCGCCACGCGTTCTCACTATTTACCGCGCGGCCCGACAACCCGACCCGGAACGGACCCAGGATAGCTCGGTATTTCTCGATTTTGCTAGGTATAGCTTGGTATTGCTAGGTATTGGTCGATTTTGCTCGGCAATAACCAATACCGAGCAAATACTAAGCAATACCGAGCAAATAACGATAAATATCGAGCAAAACTCGGTACAACTCGGTATTTCTCGGTATTACTAGGTATTTGTCTTCACAGAACGGTATTTCTCATTATTGTCAAGCAATACCTAGTAATATCGAGCAATACCAATTAAGCAAATACCGAGTAATACCTCGCAATACGCGAACATAGCATTCCCAGGTTCCGGTCCGGGTCAAGTCGTCGGGCCGCGCGGTAAAGAGTAAGAGCACGTGGCGACATATTATTGGCGGCCGAACGTAGCACTACGTCCGGTCAGAGGACGTAATAATTGTTCTTTGTGGGACAAAAGCTTGATGTTATTGTTGTTGTATATATTGATTCACGTCAGGATAAAATGATTTCCTTGCAATTAGATATAGGTAAATATGTAGTACACCAACAAATTCGGCATACCATTGTATATATTTTTTGACATATATTAATTTGAGTTGTGTTGTAATATGATTGTTATTGTGTTACTAGATGCATGCATGATATTGATTATTGCATGCAAGAAGTCAAGTTGGTAGAGAGAGAGAGAGAGAGAGAGAGAGAGAGAGAGAGAGAGAGAGAGAGAGAGAGAGAGAGAGAGAGAGAGAGAGATAATTTTAATAATCTAATTAGCTATAAAGGGCACCCTAGACACATTAAAAAATGTATAACAAGAACCAAAACTAACCAAATATATAAAGCTCCCACTAGTGGTAGGAGTGAGTTACAAAGGTTCACCCTTCTTCGAACTTGATGAAGACACTACTACAAAGCATATGCTTTTAGTTTTGCAATTAAGGAAGTCCTTATTCTATAAGTGAATATTTAACAACTTGTAGGTTGAGGTGAGGTAGTGTAGTAAAACAAAGGAGGTCACTTAAGAAGGATAGATCAACCTTCCTTGATGGTGGATATATCATGACTTGAAGGTAGCAATAGAGCAACTTTAGAAGGTAATAGAGGCTATCAGAGGTAGTTAAACTAGCCCTCCTATATCAATGGAGATGGAATGATCTTCAGGGAGTGATATAATGATATATGAATATTGTAAATGCCCTTGGAGGTGGTCAAAGTTATACTCCATTGAAGATGGAGATTAAATGAACTTAATGTGATGATGGAGCAATTTTAGAAGGTCATCAATGCCATCCAAGGTGGTTACAATAGTGCTTTCCTACAAATATAAATGGACGATCTATAGTGATCATTTTGAGATGATAATATGACATAGAATTGTGGCAGGCATCCTTAAGTTTCTAGGTGATCAAACATTATTATTCTTAAGGAAAGGAAAGGGAGGCTGACTGAAAATAGGCAATGCATGTTAGCATATGACTAAGGAGACAACAATTATTAAAGTTTAAGAGTGACTTAAAGTTGGAGGGGAGCTAGATATGATTAAGACAACCCTAATCTTAAAAAGTGGGAGAATTGAGAGATTGAGATGGACAATAAATGATCATAAATAGTTCAAATGAACCTACTATAAAATTTAAGGGTTGTTGTTATTCAAATAAGATTATTAGATCTTAGGTTGGTAATAACAACTTTTACAAACATATAATATAAGTTATTTGATATTTTGTCAAGTAATTTAGATTAAATTATGGTATATAATCTCGAGATTGATTGGAACTTATTATCATTCCATTATTATTTTTGAATGTTTTACTAAATAACTAGAATGCCTCCAAATAGAATAGTAACCCAAGAGTGAGTCTAGTTAGTAATTAATCCAAATAGATTCAATCCTACATAACAAATATGCTTTTAATTATGTATTTATCATCATATCATCATATTATAGTTCAAGTTTATGCACATAGACTATTTGTTCCTAGTTCACATAGGCTCAATCAATAAGGCATGATTTTGGCATATACAAACTACTGACACTTATACAATGCATAAATAAATTTCCTCATGTTGGTTGAATGATCAAGTAGATGAGTCAATCAACACACTTAATTAATCTTTATCACATCATAACACCTTAATCAATCTAACATCATATAGCTAATCGTTTCACTAGCCCTCTTATTAAGCTAGACCACATGCATCATAATTTAGGTTAGCTTACTCAATTTATGTCTAACATGATTTTTCTAAATCTTCAAACCAATTTCTAAATCTTCAAACCAAATAAAATGATTATTATGATCTCTTTCTATTGCTTTTCCAAATGTACCTTGATAGCTCATGTCCCTTAACCAAATATATAAAATTCATGATCTTGATATGTACAATGGAAAATCCATATCTATCTAGGCACCACACATTTGCACATGAACATATATGCTAAATCTAAATCTTTTGAGCATGCCTATATAGTTTATATATCTTATGTCTCAGCAAGCCAAACATATTTGAGCACTTCCCTTTGCATGCCTAGGTGTGCAAAATCTACTTAGGCAATTTTATATATCCCTTTAAGTGGGCCAATTCTACTTGGGGGTTTTTATGTTTAAGTTAAATATTCTTAAATAATCCAGCTCACACATCCTAAAATTCAAGGTTATATGTAGTCATTTAGAGTGTTGAGTATTTGAATAAGACAAATTTTTCATAGATTTATCTCATTAAATTATCCAATTTCTCTAATTATTTAGGTCATATCCAAAATCTAAATCTTTTGATTATTTGAGCATATCGTATTTGTTTAGGTATCTAAATGATTTCTCTCTCATAATTATTTAGTCCAAATTTCAATATCCAGATCTATTGGATGTTGAGTAGATCACATATATTCAAAATTCTCTCTCTCATCATACCTTCTATCAGTTTCATCTAGTCATTTAAATATAACACTTTTTTTTTTCTAGGTGTCTATTATGAGTTTGCACCCACTTAAAGGTCTAAGTCAATTAACAATTAATCCTTTAGAGTGAGCTGGGTCCATGGATTTATGATTATTTATGATCATGGCATATTGACAATTATCATCAATGATTTGATAATCAAGATGTCATGATTATATTTTATATGATTATTAATTATATCGCAATGCCTTCATGGTTGTGCTATTACTACCAACAAGGAGGACAAATTTAGTCATCTTGAATAACCTCCATGACCTTCCTTCACCTATTATTGATGCCTTATAATTTTCTCATATTCATCTTGATGTGATGATAAATTTCATAGTAATCTTCAATAACCTTCATTCACTCAATTGCCAAGTTTGTTTTAACTCATTCAAAATGTTAATATTTTGGTCCAATTTTAGTTATTTTGTTCCTTGGATCTTTTTATTCATGAATTAGTGTTATAAGTAGATGGGTTAGCTCTCTCTCCCCCTCACCCCCTCCATTGAATCTCTTGGAGCAGCCGGTTGTAGCTCTTTCAAGAAACTTCCTTCCTCAAGAAATTACCATCAAGTTTGTGTTAGAGCCTAGTGGAGGCAATCATAGGGTAGGAGGATGAAGGTGTTCTTGTAATCAAGAAGAGGAGGTGGTCGAGTTGTCGGTGAAGCACAGGACGAAGTGGGATAGTCTGGAGGGTTGCTAGTTTGCGGCAACGAGTACATACAGGAGACAATCACATGAGAGTTTTGCAAGCACATGCTTGTACTATGGTCAGACAGGTGGCCTCAAGATGGAACTACGGGATCGGGTGCTGTGTTCGATTATACATAAGAGGGCATGCGATCAAGAGGATTGTGCATGGAGTGAAGATGTGGGATCAGACCAGAACTGTAGGGAGGTAATTGGATTATACAAGCGGGTAGTGTACATTCCTGGGAGTTAATTAGTGCATGCCATATAAGAGTCGATGGGTGGACGAGTATGTAAGATGCTGGGAGGACATGCCTAGGGGATGAGCGGACGTGTAAAAGTAGTTATGCGGGCGTGGGTGGACACATATGTGACGCAGGGAGGCACTATACGAGGTGCGGGATCGGGTCGCTCAGGTGACGGGCACGGGAGCGAGCTACACGGATGTCCTATGCTGGTCTGGATCAAGGTCGGAGTAGGGTGTCGTGCAGGAGTCCTAGGCATGGGAACAAGAGTTGGAGGATATTTCACGTGGGTGTTTGCAAGCTTTGGAGTCGCAATTTGAAGGGCATTAGGAAATCTTCTAATCAACATAACTTGCTCAAAAAAGAACCAACCAAGAATAGTTCTTTGAGACTGAATTGTGCATGCAGAAATGATACATAAAAAATGTTTTCACAAAAAGAAGCGTGCCAAAGCGCGCGTGGGACTAGAGGGGCATGGGTGTGTAGATTGCATTAGGAAT
This sequence comes from Dendrobium officinale, assembly GCA_019514585.1. Classification (NCBI taxonomy): domain Eukaryota; kingdom Viridiplantae; phylum Streptophyta; class Magnoliopsida; order Asparagales; family Orchidaceae; genus Dendrobium; species Dendrobium officinale. The sequence continues at coordinate 23,568,801 of CM033687.1, read as the reverse complement.
AATGACAGGCATAGGCGTACGTGGGTTAGAACGCGTGTGAGTGTAAGTTGGGTTCATGGATCATAATGCACAATGGAGGCAGGTGTGAGTGGGATTGGGATCGGCTCAGCTAGCTTGCTCTTGGAGTTCAAGCAAGGATCCAATCAGAATACCCTAATTATGGGAGCGTAGAAGCTGGTGCTATGTAGAAGGCTAAGCAAGAGCAAGAGCACGAGAGCTGATGTCGTGCAAAAGGTCGAGTCATGCACAAAAGCATGAGAGCAGGTAACATGTGTAAGGTTGAGCCATGCATGAGAATACGAGAGATGGGCTCATAGGATCGAAAGCGAAGCCTAAGCTAGAATGTCACAGTAGTCCCAAGTTCAAACGATTAGTAGGAAAAGCAGGTAACCTGTGATGCCCCAGAATCAAATAGTGAAAGGATTCGTCTGACATTCTGATCGAACTCCATTCCAGTTGCCTTGCTCGGACCTGAAAATTTAAACCACATATAATGAGCTTACAAAGCCCAGCAGGTCACCAAAGCCTACAACTGAAATCAAAGCACGGCGATGCTATCAATATGCAGGTCAATATAAAATCAAGTCAATCAATGGTCAATGAGTCTATGCAATGCGGAAATCCATCGTCAATGAAATCAAGTCTGCACAGCGGAAATGAAATCAGCAGTAAAAACATCAATAAATCAATACATCTCAGCAATCAAATCAATAAGTGCTCCTAGTCAATATCCAATCAACGTAGTAGTGTCTATCAATCTATACTATCTATACTATCAGGTCATCAACCGTGTCGTCTAATCAATTCATCGAATCTATATCATCTATTCAATCAATATAAATCTATAAAGCTCAAAATCAATGCCTCAAGTTATCAATACGGTCATCTATCGTATCCATCTATAACATCAATCACATCAATATAAAGGAATCATATCAGATCATCTACTTGCAGATCAATATATCGTGCAATCTTATCCATTAATTCTTCCAGTCAATTATTTATCAGCAAGGAAATCCATCGAACAATCGAATCAACTCAATAAATCAACCTCTATACAATGAAATCATCAGGTCAATTGAAATCAATACAAGCAGCTCCCTAAAGAAATATATTCTATGGTAAATCAATAACCTATCAGGATCTGTCGTATCAATAATATCCATATGTCAATATCATATCTATATCAATGTCTATATCGGTCTCTATCAATCGATACAATCTATACCAATATGTCAATATCTATAAATCATTACAATATCTATCAATGCCAATATCTATGAATCAATACGCAGAATCCATATCAATATCGGTGCCGGTATCTACGAAGTAATCAAATCGAGAAAATCAATCAGAAAAGCAATACGATAAATTAATAAAATCAATAAATCCGTCAAATCAATCAATCAATCAAATCCAGTCTATACTATCAAGTCGATCAAATCAATCGAAAAAGTGATACGATAAATCTTAATCTCTCATATCAATAAATCAATTGAACCAAGTCAAATCAATGCCGAATCAATGGTATCAATGAATCTATGCAGTCCATGTCCATATCAATATCAATGATCAATAGTCAATAATATCAATGCTCAATGATCAATCAATGAAATCAATCGATGAAATCAATGAATTCGTACGATAAGAAATCAATTCGATAAATCCATCAAATCAATAAATCAATCGGAAATCAATAAATCAATGCAGATCAGGAAATCCAGTCGTACACATGCAAATCCATACAATGGTCTTACTCGACAAGCACAAACACTAGTCATGATCGATAGTGCTGTTGTAGAATCTATATTGCTGTTGTAGATATCCGCACGTTGGTTCTATCAAGAAGAGTCGTCACTCTTTTGCCCGTCGGCCGCCCGTCGGCATATAAAACTCCTTATAACTCCCAATCGTTATAGTGCTGTTGTAGAAATCCATGATCGATATTTAAAGGAAAGCCCGTCGGCCCACCATCCTGTACAGGTCAATATCCATCTCCAACCAACGTTCAACTAGGTTCCCACTTGTCTTTCAGTATCAATCAATCAATGCAATAATCGATGCAATAATCAATAATAAAAAAATCTAAGACAATCATATCAATAGTCATGCACATATCAATTCAATCTATCAATTTCAGAAAATTCGGAAATCATACGAAAATCGGGCAGCGTAACGGCAGTCGGTCAAATTTACACAAAAATTCTGCAAAAAGAGACAATTTCCAAATCTTTCCAAATTACAGGCGAAGATCCATAACATCAATATAAGACTATTGCCCTATAGAAATCAAATCAAATCAAGTCCCGATAATTTTCTATTCGATTAAAATCGCGTAGAATCAATTCCGACCGGTAAAATCTTCGTAGAATACAGTCAAATCGTGTGCAATAATCATATCTATAACATATCAAAAGTTGTGCGGTGAAAGTTGTGCCAAATCAAAATCACGTCGAAAAGTCGACTACGAAAACACAAAACAGATCATAACTCGGTCAAAACTCAATATCTTTGAAAACAGAAATAGGGTTCGGAGTCCTTACCACGAGATCTACACTTTTCCCAACAGCAGCGTCGGACGAAAAGCGCTCCGCGGCCTCCAAAACCAGGTTTTCTCTTTTTCCCTTTCTCTTTCTCTCTCCTCAAAACAGATATTTTGTTTTAAAATAAATTTTCTCTCTCATCAAAACGATCTCAATCTCATATATCATTTGTCTGATCGGCCCGGCCGATCACCAAATCGTCCCGGGACGATCAGACCAGAAAAATCGTCCTGGACGGTTCCCAGGACTATTCTCAGGCCGATATTTTCTACAGTGCCGATCGACCTGGACGATCTAAAATCGTCCTGGACGATCCTGAGAGAAAAAAAATCTAAATCAGAGACGAACAGTAAGGGAACGAGGTCTCACATAACCGTCTGGTGGAGGTCTTTTCTTGAGCCGTTCTTTGTGAATAATAGGTGGAGGAGAAGTGGCAACCGGTGGGGATGGTAGATAGGGCTGTTCTTCATGGACAACATATATATATATATATATATATATATATATATATATATATATATATATATATATATATATATATATATATATATATAATATATATATATATATATATATATTCATTTCTTAGCTTTACAAAGTTGGATCAAGATGGGAGATAGTATTTTGGTCAAGTTTTAATTATCTTGTTCCTAGGTTCTTTTTATTAATGTATTATTGTTATAAGTAGAGGGGTTAGCTCTGTCACAACCCAACTTGACCAGAACAGGTCTAATTATGTTGAGTTGTGACAAGAAAACCCTAAGATCTAATTTTGGAATTATTTCAATTTCTTTGGCGATATTCATTGAAATAATGACGAACAACAGAGCTACTAAAATATCCAAATACTAAAAACTCATCCATAAAATTTCTTTCATTCATTAAAATAAATATATATACTACAATACATGGCTACAGGCAAAAGCTACATAACTGAAAATTAAACTAGTCATTATTGTACAAAAATCAAAATAGCAAAATACATATGACCTCAGATCTGATCTTAAACAGCTAGTCCACAACCTCTTTCCCCTTACCAGATCCTGAAAAACTAGAAGTAAAATCATAGTGGACTACAACAGCTCAGTAAGTCACACAAATCAATTTAAATTTTTAAATATTCTTTTATCAAATATTTTACCGAATAGTTACTGAATAATTAAAAGCAATTAATTACAGTTTAATTAATAAATAACTAAATTGAGAATCACAAAACTAGAAAATATAATAAATGCATTACAATTATTCTATGATTCAGATAACAGTACAGAACTAATGAATAAATTATAATTCATATCATAAAGTAGTTCAGATCATATTTCTTGGAACCAGACATAATCTCAAAGGATTCTGACCCCTTATAACTCCCTTTTTAATTATGCTTATATCACTAGAATATATCAGATATTCCTGTCTCAAACATAATCTCAAAGAATTATGACCCTTTATAACTCCCAGCAATTTTCTAACACATACAAAATCTCAAAAGATTCTGACCCCTTATGGCTCCCAAAAGATATAATTTAATCACAATAATCATATAATAACAATTAAATAGTAACTGAGCATGTATCAAAATGTCACAGTATTGTATAACGGTAGATAATAGAAAATCCAACTAGGCAAAAATACAGATTTTTAGAAAACTATTAAATTATCTGGGATTGTGTAAAATAATGTTTTAAGACTTTTATTGTACTACAACACTATTTTTCAACATCCCGATAATTTTTTATTCGCTAAAAACTCCACAAATTTTAAAACACCCAATGAAACATTTCCAAAAAATATTCAAAATATGTATAATCGTAATTTCTACAACATTCAAAAAATTACGCGATGAACGTATTACAGGTGCAAAGCTATCCCCATTTTTCGCTAACAGATACAAAATTTTAATCAAAATATTGGCCAAAGCTTTCACATTTTCGAAAATTGAGATGGACATAATGTGTCTTATCTCGAGTCGAACAACTTTCTCAACTGCTTTGACGAACGAAAATGGCCCGAAGTTGTCCAAAATCCAGATTTTCTATTCTCTCACATCTCTTTCTCCTCTCTTATTTCAAAATGTCAGAGTACTGCAAAACGAAAGCTGCTCTATGTTTCTCAAAACCAAAAAAATGGCAACTTAAATAATGGGATTAGATATTTTAGATTTTTATAATTAAATAATATATAATAACTTTATTATAATTAATTTTAATAAAAAAAATCAAAGAAATTCTTTTAGGGATTCAAAAAATTACAAAAAATATTCATAAATTAACAAATTTTATTTAGAAAATTATGGTGAAATCGGCTTGCAAAACGGACACTTAACGGTCCCAAAACCCCCACTTGTAGCGATAGGTGTCGATTTCTTAATAAATTTTGATAGTGCCCAAAAATTACGAAAAAATTAAGGAAGCTAAATACCACATCATAAATGTTATAGCGAATACAGTTTGTAATTTGCATGGACTTCTCTAAGTCAACCAAAAAATATCTTAAAAATTCAAAAAATTTCACAAGCTCTCTCTCCTCCTCACCCCTTCCATTGAATCTCTTGGAGAAACCATCCAAAAAGGTTGTAGCTCTTTCAAGAAACTTCCTTCCTTAAGAAATGGCCAACACACAGAGTTCCTAGAACAACAACCCTTTATAATTCATAAAACTATTAGTGGAAGTTAATTAACTAGATTAAGCACCATATTCTTTTCTTTTTAAAAATTTTAATTTAAAAACTTTTGCCTCGTGCATTTGCTTTTCGTTTATTTCATTAATTATGTGTAGACTATCATTCGTAACAAAGAACTCTCTCTCTCTCATTATAAAACTACATGTGAACATATATAGAAACTATGCCAATTGTTACCTTAGATACACCCAAAAAAAATGAAAATATTAAGCAAAAAATTAGTAATCATCTTCCATTGCAAAAAATTTAAAAAGAAAAGCAAAAATATTTGAAGATGAAATACCATGTTTATCCAGCATAATATGTGATTAACTTCATAATCCAACTAATCAATGGTCGGCCTCATACACTCCTTTAATAAGTAAGTTGCTAATTATCGTCCACTTCGAGCCTTATCCAACTACTTCAGGTCCACAACCTTCTCCTCCATTCATCCACTTGAAGAAGAATGTTTTTACTGCAAGCAAGCTACACACATATAACACAATTCATTTGACCATAACACAAATTCAAAATTAAAGAAAAATGTTTTACTTTCCTATTCGAATTATGTGCTTGTGACAATAAAAATTTAATTTTGGCGAATCATATTAAAAATATTTTAAATTTAATTCAAATTCATTTTGGACTTCTTAGCATTTCTCAAACAAGGCTGTAGATCCATGCATGCAAAATTCACATCATGCATGCATGCTAAAATTGAACGACTAACAAATACCAGTATACGACGACGTACAGCCACACCCCCAAGATGCTCAGAAAGTAAAATATTTTGAAGGATGAAGGAAACAAAATTTAAAAAGAAATTAAGGATGTATATAGTACGAAATTTAAGTAAGAAATTACATAATATTGAGTGCAGAAACTAAGCTGAAGGCAGTCAAATCTTCAGAAAAAATAAATAATAAGAGATTTAAGCTTTGTTAGATGATACAAAGAGAGGAAAATAATGGTGGAAGAAGGTAGAAAAACATGAAGAGAATGAGAAAATAAATAATGAATCACCTCTAAGAGGCCACCGCCAAGCTGTCCTCTACTTGTGAAGTCTTTTTCACTTCTTTAATACCTCCATGCTCCTTTCCCAAGTAGGGCCTCTCTCTCTCTCTCTCCTCTCTCTCTCTCTCTCTCTCTCTCTCTCTCTCTCTCTCTCTCTCTCTCTCTCTCATATCCATATATAGCATTCTTGTACTCCCTTTTGATCCTCCCTACCTTCCCCTTACTTCCTCTCTCCCTTTTACTCTTCTACAGACTACAGTGTTAGAAAAATAGTGCTAACTATAATTAAACCGTTTCTTCTTTAAGGAAAAAATCATTTTTTTCATAAAAAAATAGCTGAGGTGAATGAAATACAAATTCATCCTAATCAAAATTATATTCACAATATTTACCCAAAATATAAGCTTGGTTATTTTTTTATTTAGATAAAAAAAGGACCCAACTTGCACTCATTGGACAGCTAAGCCCACTTGCCCACAGTATAAAAAGGGTCGATCCAGCAGCAAGCAAGCAAGACTATAGAAAATCATATATATCTCCACTTTTCCAATGAAGAATTAGCCAAACGGTTTATGGCAATCGCCGCTGCCATGAGCAGAGACGAAGCTGAGAAAGACGCGCACGAGAACGACCTCGTCATGCCCGGCTTCCGCTTCCACCCTACAGAAGAAGAACTCATCGAATTCTATCTCCGTCGCAAAGTTGAAGGAAAACGCTTCAACGTCGACCTCATAACCTTCCTCGATCTCTATCGCTATGACCCTTGGGAGCTTCCCTGTACTCCTTCGCAATTCCTCCTCCTCTTCTTCTTCTTCTTCAGCTTCTTCTTCTTCTTCTGCATCTAAAAATAGTATTTTTAGCTTTGCTTTTCAGGCGACCTACTCTTTCTTCAAAATTGTTCAAATTTCTATTATTGCTGTGGAATTTGCAGCACTGGCAGCGATAGGGGAGAAAGAATGGTTCTTTTATGTGCCGAGGGACAGGAAGTACAGGAACGGAGACCGGCCGAACCGGGTGACCACATCGGGATACTGGAAGGCGACCGGAGCGGACCGGATGATTCGGAGCGAGAACTCGCGACCGATTGGGCTGAAGAAAACTCTTGTTTTTTACTCGGGGAAAGCACCTAAAGGAATCCGCACTAGCTGGATCATGAATGAGTACAGGCTCCCGCAGCCTGAAACCGATCGAAATTATAAGGTTAGTTAATTTGTCATTAAAGATTAATCATTTCCTTATGTTATGATGGCTTTTGTATTGGAAAATTAGTAATTAAATTACATTAAATTCTTCTTGTTAAGCTTTTTATTAAAATATCATGATCTAAAGTACGTTTTCTCCTTGCTTTAATTTGATCCATATATCACATTACATCCATGAAAAACTGAAAACAAACAGATAAAAAGCAGAAATGCTAGCTTTAACAAACGCGCTTTGCAGACGGAGATCTCGCTGTGCAGAGTGTACAAGAGACCTGGTGTAGAAGATCACCACCGTTCTTCCAACAAAATCTCTTCCAAGGCTTCATCATCCAGCACTACTACACCAGACAAAAATCTCAGACAAATCAATCCTCTTCCCATAGGCTATCTACAATCTGCAGCTGGAGAAGGACCTTCACCTTCTTCAGAGCTTGGCGACTGTAAATGCACAGAGGAAGCCATGTACGCTTCTTCCACCACCATTCCCATAGTTTCTCTCAGCTCAACTCCAATGGAAGAAGAAGGTTCATCACAGTACCATTCACAGCCACCCGCCATACATTCTTCTTCAGACACCTCTGTGCATGAACTGAGCAGGATTGTAAGCTACCTGAACCAGCCACAACTGCTTCCTGTGAATCAATTGCCACCGCTATTATCCAATAAACTTTGGGAATGGAATGATCCTTTTAGTGATGCTGCTAGAGATTACAGCGTTAATTTTAAATAACGCTTATATGGCCTTATATATATATATATATATATATATAATATAATGATGCTGCAGCCTTTTAGCTTTCTCCTTTACTTTTGTTGCTAGTTATGGTTATTATAAGTTTCTTTACTAATCTAGTAATGTAAGATGAAGTGCAACTATTTTGAGAACTTTGATGTCCTTTCCTGAGCCCTTTTTACTTTTTTTTTTTTTTAATTATGATTGAATTTAATCATAAATTTATGCATATGGTACGTATCAGCTGGTTTAGAACTTACTGTTGGAATCATTATCGTTATGGGTGTTAAAGAGCCGAGTCAAGTTTAGTTGCTTAATCAAGCCAATTTGTTTAGTTTACACTGAGCTGAACTCGAGCTCGAGCTTGACTCGAATGAAAAATATGAGGGCCGGTCTTGACTCTAATGCTCGAACTTGATAAGATAGCTGGAGGTCTTTATTTCTTATTTTGAATATGGATAAAAATAATTAATTATATTAATATAAATATCAATATGTTAATTAGTATTAATTGAATGGACTTGATCGCCAAGCTAATGAGCTGAGTTGAGGTGAGTCCAGCTCTAGTTCGAGCCCATATAATATATTAGCTAAAATTTAAGCTGGAACTCAAATTCGTAGCTCGAAAAACTTAGCTCGTGAATTTGTTAGTGAATCGAGTTCAGGCAGTCTCACAAGCTAACTTGTCTCACCTACGCCCGAAACTACCACTAAGCAATAATAGATTTTTTTTTCTTACTTCCCTCCAAATTAGAATGATTTTTTAATCATAATTTAATTGATAAATCCAATTTGAAAATAAAATTCCACATTTACAAATCAGCATGATGCATGTCGAATAATTTTTTTTTTAGAAGATAACCTAATTAAAATTAGATTTTTTTTTTAAAAAAATATAAATCTAGCTATGAATCAAAATTAACAAGCTATGTTGCCTTGACTCCCAAATTATAAGCAGATTTAACTTAAGGTACTCAAACTAAAACCAGATAGTTTTGAGCTAATTAATTTTAAATCCAATGATCCAATTAAAAGAATAGATGTATTAGATTTAACCTCTGTTTAAAAAAATGCAGAGGTAGACTTAAAAAGAATTAGTTAGAAAATATTTTTCATTATTAGATCTAAATGAAAATTTGACTCTTAGTCAGATATAATGAATTTTTTTTTTATATAGCCGACCCCACGTAGTAGGATAAAAACTTGATATTATTATTTTTGTAATAGTAATTTTAGTAATTGATAAAAAAAAATAAAAATTTTGATAGGAAAGAGAAATATAAGAGAAAGTGAGACAGTAAGGCAGCAGTTGCACTGGAATTGTTCGAGAAGGGGGCAGCACAATAATGGAGGCATGATTGTGGGAAGACTTGGCAGAAGCTGCAACCTGAGGACCTGTAAGCAAGCTTGAGACTTGAGAGTACCATTTCAGAGCATGTGATTGGGATATTTATTATTATTATTGTTTATTTATTTATTTTTCCTTTGATGATGCTGACTCTTATTATGATTCCCTTTGTTTCAGTGTTTCTAGCTCAGGTAGTATAGGATGTAGCAGTTAGTGGCTTTATGCTAGATTTTCTACTATGGAGGGGAGGACCATTTATTTATTAGCTAACTACTCAAGATCTTTTAATTGCTAGATTAAGATTTTAATTAATAGATCAAGATGGGCTATGCAGGACCTCTTATTATTACTCTTATCCTTGGAGTGAATTTTTAATTTTTTTAATTTTATTATTTATTATGATGAGAGAGCATAATTTTATTAAATATAAATAATTATAAGCATGAGGTCAAAAAAATAAAGCTGCAATAGAATTTTTTTAAGGAGTTAAGAGCATATCAAAATATTAATTTTTTAATTATTAAATTTTCATATATTTAAATTCAGATTATTGACAATGAGTCAAAATCCTCAACTACTATTTAAATTGGATATATTAAAAAAATTACTAGAGATATGAATGCCTCATTTGGAATAGCTTTTCATTATGTTTTTTTGTTATTTTTAAGATATTGTTATATTAAAAAAATTATTTTATAAAATAGTAAGAAAAATGTCTAAAATGAAGCCGAAATTTCACTAACTACTATAAGCTAGTAGTTGGTTAAGGGCTTCAATCTCATTCAAGATAATTAAAATAAAAATTCATGCATGTGATTTTGTAATTTGATACATAAGTTAAAAAATGCATGTAATGAAATAATGCCTTTGAAAAACTCTCAAAAGACCATAAAATTTCTTTCATATAAGCCAAATGACGATACACAATTTCTCAAAATTATGAATATGATACCCAGCTAAAAAGCTTAAGCTCTTTGTTTAGCTCAAAATAAAAAATTATTTTGTTTTTTTTTTTTTGTAATTTTCAAAATATTTTTATAGTAAAAAATTATTTTATAAAATAGTAAGAAAAATGTTCCAAATGAAGCCGAAATTTCACTAACTACTATAAGCTAGTAGTTGGTTAAGGGCTTCAATCTCATTCAAGATAATTAAAATAAAAATTCATGCATGTGATTTTGTAATTTGATACATAAGTTAAAAAATGCATGTAATGAAATAATGCCTTTGAAAAACTCTCAAAAGACCATACAATTTCTTTCATATAAGCCAAATGACGATACACAATTTCTCAAAATTATGAATATGATACCCAGCTAAAAAGCTTAAGCTCTTTGTTTAGTTTAGAACTATTAGTCACATATGACTCCATGGAGTAAACAATTTTGGGTAACATTTCAAGCGGATATCAATTCAAAGCTAGAATTTGTATCTAAAGAGAAGAAATTTCTCCAAATATTTTTATTTTAGTTAAAAAAACAAAAGATATAAGAATTATTATTGTTGCGGGCTAGAATATACGCGATGATAGAGTTAGAAAGTTTACGTCTTAGCGTTGTACGGATATCTAGCACAAAAACATGAAGAAATAAGGACACCCAGATTTTTAAGTGGAAAACCATGAAAAGGAGAAAAACCACGGGGCCACGATGTTGCGGGCTAGAATATACGCGGCAATAGAGTTAGAAAGTTTATGTCTCAACGTTGTACGGATATCTAGCACACAAACATGAGAGAAATAAAGACACCCAGATTTTTTTATGTGGAAAACCCTAGAAAGGGGAAAAACCACTAGGCCACGCCTAATTAAAAAAATTTCACTAGTGTTTGCTTGGGATACAAGAGGCTGACTCGTCCTTAGAATTTAGGACGATCATATTACAATGATTTACTTCCGGATTGAAGTCCAGTTACGGACAAGTTTAGTATTCGAGTTGAATTCATAGTCACTTAGAATTCCAGCATCCCTTGGAAATCGGGCGGAGTTTCAGCGTCACTTGAACGTCAGGTAGAATTCCGACGTCACTTGGGCAAAATTCTGGCGTCGCATGGGCAGAATTCCGGCGTCGGGTAGAATTCCGATGTCACTTGGGCATCGAGCAGAACTCCGACGGTGGTCGAGAAGGATATTTTTAGTTTTTTAAGGATGGCATGACTTGTAAATAGGAGGAGGATCAAGGGAAAAGGTGGAGTGGATCGGATGGACGACTGATATTGAATCTTTTGATCGTGGACCGTTTATTAGACATTTGAAGGTCTTAATGATATCAGAATTCAGTGATCTTGGACTCATTGGATTCGTCTCGTCGAGCCGCTCGATTTGAGTATAAGTGTGTCATGTTTGGAAACTGTTTTGTAATCCAAATTGTGGTTTGAATCTGCCAACAACACTTCAGGTCTTCGATTCGAACTTATTTTGGCTCAGATTGAGTTGAATTTGGTGTTGTTGAGTTCGTATTTCTGAGATGCTCAGTTTGACTGTAAGTTTGCTGAAATAGAATTTCAGGTGATCCCGGATTTAATTTTTGAAGTTTCCGACTTGATTTTGCCTCGAGATTTGTGCCCGATCAAGATATTTTTTTGATGATATATCAATTATATATTGATAAATAAGCATTAAAATATTCATTGATAACAATAGTGTAAGGTGTGTTATGCACCAAATTCAATAGAAAGTTAGAAATATTTAATTGTAGGCTCGGAAAATTTGGGCCCCGTCCTCTCCGTGGACACCTTTCTTTCTTCATCTACGGGTCGTCAAGGAGAGTTTTAACGTTTAAGTTCTTAGACAATTTTTAGAAGGCGGATTGGGTTTTAAATAAGACACTACCTAGTGATTTTGCCCTCATTTTGTGAGGACTTTATGATCTTAGTTCTGGTATATTTAATTACCCCTCCCGATAATGAGAGAGAACTTTCAATTAAGGTTAGTCACCTAACAAATATGTAGAGAAGCGTTGAATCTGGTGTATAATAGAAGCATTATTTTGGTATTTGAAAATTTGATATTTAAAACTAGAAATGCACCACCTTACACTTAAAGAAGACGGTGGGGGGAGTGATGATAGACATGAATAATATCCCATGGTTTCGTTGTCTAGAGTCATCATGCTCGAGTATTTGGGTAAGGGGGAAAATTTGAATCCACCTTAGTTAACAAAGGGCATTGTGCCCTATCGATTATATCCTATTGATGCATATCTCAAGGATTTGACGTCATTGGAGAGCACACAGGCTCTGACAATGATCATAATTTAGTGGTGCCATTTGGTGCCAAAACCACACGGTTCAGAGGGTCTTGGTCATAACCAATTACCTATGATGTCATTTGGATGCAAAACCACCAGTTAGAAGACATATGCCACACCCTTACTTGTAGTAGACTGTCTGAGAATGAATCATAGTGATATTCTTGACCTGACATTGGATCATTGTGAGCTAAAGTAATTTTCAAATTTGTCCACCTCAACAAACTATTGTGGAGGATGGATGGGTTTTACTTAAGCATTTGATGATTTATTTCATTTTAAATATTTCGACTTTGGATGATTTTTAAAATTTTGGATTTTTATAGGCATTATGAGACATTTTTTGAATACTTGGGATCCTCTTTAGTTATGATTTTTTTGTCAACACGACCATCATCGCAATTTTTTTATGGGAAAATTTTACCTTTTAGATTGAACATTGACATCACCTCTGTCTATTTGCGGATAGTGGATTAAGTTCATTATATGCTTTATACCTTTGCTAATGACTTTTCTTTGTCATAATCCTTGAAGGCCTAATATAAAAATATTAAAATAAATATTCATGTTGATGCCGCAATCATATATTTGTTTGATAGGTCGAATCGTGTTGACTCATATCCATTAATGTATGAGGGTCGGGCTCAAACTCAGGTTCATTTTTTGACCCACATAACATCCTCTGATGTCATATGTATGTATAATACACTCGTCGAGGACCATGTGGGTATATACTTTTGCAAGCATTCTTGCATAACATATTTATGTAATAGTTGTACGTATGCAGTGCCACAAGTATACAACATTTTTGTGTGAATACATGTATGAATGTGTCAGCATTCTTTCAATGCATTAGGGGGGTGGGGTGCATTGATCAGCTATGCAAATGAATCCTATTGACATGTATGCAGGGATTTGGTTTTCGAATTGATAAGCGCCTTCTGTCAGCTTGTATGCATATTAAGGATATGGTAATATGGCGTTGCACTATGATTATTTACTACTTCTTGCATATAGACTGTCATATACTAACAATTCTCTTGCATATGCTCTTAAACGCTTGCATTTCGCTATATATCCTCTGCTTATGCATGCAACAGACCATCATATATGCTTGACATTGAATAGTGGTTGATTGTAGGAGTGTCGTAGCATTCATTGCCCATTGTTGATTATCACTTGTAGGCATACTACTATGCATACGACAAATCTCTCATCATTGCCACCAAGCATTCGTATTCATCGTATGTTGCATTGCGTATGTTTGCAAGATATTTTGTTATTTGCAGGCAAGTTAGCATTTTCATTTGTGTGTTGATGTAGGCTGTCAATGAGCTTCATTCATTCATATATCAACTTCTAGATGTTTGCAAAGGACTCCTCATTCTTGCAATGTATTTATTGTTGCTTATTGCAGGCGGGCTAATGTATTCATCTACAAATTATTTGATGTTGAATGTGAATCTGTATTTGCAAAAGGCATGTCACTCTTGCAGTACATCTATAGTCGATGATTTCAATTAGGTGACATTGGTTATATGCAGGCGATATTTACCTTACACCATTCAAATACATCTTGGTCATCAACTTAGTGCATTAAAATATGCAATGATAGAGGGACAGAAGTGTTGAGGAGATGCAATCAACTGGAGGCATGCAGACACCTCCGTGCGTCTGGGAACTTGTAGCTAGGAGTTGAGTTCGGTGCTATGAGTGAGGTTGAATCGAGCTCGATGGGACAGGTGAGGTGTAGAGTAGGCCTTTGAGCTCGGAATGCAGGTTGGCGTCTAGTTCCGGTCAAGAGGTTTTGTGGGTGTGAAAGAAGCGAGCGAATGATGTTGACATAGAATTGAGTCTTGTAATGGAGTAAGGTTGGTGGATTAAAGTGTTCGGAAGGTTTGGGGCTTGCAAGTAGGTCGGATGCAGGTGATGAGGAAGAATAAGAAAATCAATGGGGCTTTGTGATTTGGCTGCGATGAAGGAAAATCAGAACCCTCAGCTTTTGTTCCTTCCTCGTTTTAATAACAAATGGGGGCGTGATCGACGAGTTGTATAGCATCATCTTGCCAGAAATAGACAGTTCAGAGCTGATATGCATAACATCTATAGGATTTCGACGTGATTTGAGCATAATACCATGATGGGCTGCCAGATGTGCAAGTTTTGACAGGATTTGGGGCAGGTATTTTACATTTTTATTTTAATTTTGGATTTGTTATAGAGGTCAACATTAATTAAAGAATATCAAAATCCATATTTTAATTTATGACCTCTAAGCTAAGAATAAGTGAGCATATCACTGGAGATAAAACTCTTAGGTTAATTCTAAGCTATGTATGAGTATTTGGCTTTCATCTTACACATATAAGGAAAAAAAATCAAGAGTTACCTAATTCAATTAAAACAACTATATAAAGAAGAGCAGAACACCTTATACCCTTCAATCATTGTCAAATTCTCCTCTAGGGTTCCCTCGCCCTCCATTAGGGTTCCCTTGCCCCGCTCGATGGCGCTGAAGCTCCTCGGCGGTGTTTCATCCAGGGAAGTCTTCTATTCTCCTTTTGCGATTTTCACTGGTTTACCATTTTATTTACATTTCGTCCATCTCCAGTGCCCTGCCCGGAATGGTGGCAAATCACCTGTACGAACCTGGTTTTTAGAGGGTCCGTTAAAATCTCACTCAATTTTGGAAGCTCTTTATGGTTGTTCCTATTATGTGTGTTTTCTTGATCTTAAAAATACCTCCTTTTGTGATTTTCCTTCTCTATGGATTCCGGAGCTGGAAATCCTGGCTTTGGTTGTCCCTTTTCAATTTTCGTTAGTTTCTTCCCCTCTAAGCGCCCATTTCTTGAATCTATTCGGAGATTCTTTTTCAATTTTATGCTCAATGGCGAAGTCTTGGTTATCATGTTTGATCTGTCGCATATTTTGATCAAACTGGCTAATGATCTTTATTATTGTAGGGTCTTTTGTCATAGATCTTATCTAGTGTATAATTGTTACATGAAACTAGCCAAGTGGTCTCCTTTATTTGATGTTGGTGTTAAATCTCCGGTGATCCCTATTTTGGTTTCTTTTTTGCATCTCCGTCCTCATCTCTACCCCAATCGTATACTTCACAGTTTAGGTTCAATTTTTGGCAAATTTTTGAAGGTTGACACTGCTACTTCTGTTGGTCTCAGCCTTTCGTGGCTCGTGTGCTTGTTGAGATTGACATCACTAAATCTTACCCTAACAAAGTTTGGTTAGGTCCTGAGAAATTGAGTTATGTTTAGCAAGTTTTCATGGAAGGATTTCCCCCCTTTTGTGCTTACTGTAATTGTATTGGGCATATGATGGGTGATTATCATCCTCACCTCTCTTCTGCCCCGCCTATAATGTTACTCCTAATGTTTCTAAACCTGTTAATATTATTGTTAACTGTGAAGGGAATTTGAATCATTTTGATATCCCTTCCTTGCTTCTTGTTGTGCTTACCATCAATAGGGTGGTTAATGCTGATGATGCTAATGATAGAACTTTGGAGTTGAGTCCCATTGGTATTGTGGTTGGAAGTTTTGTTGATTATTTGGGGGATAATGTTGTCAATTGAATTTTGCTTTAGCCTTTAGTGATTATGTTCTTGTTGAGAAGGAACATGCTCCTTCGGTTCCACCTAAGAATGTTATTTGTGAGGGTGTGGATGGAAATTTGATTGAAAATAATTGTGGTATTAGCCTTATAGCTAGCCATTCTTGTGCGGATGTTGTGGCATATTTGGGTGATATGTTTGTTGATGTGGGTTCTGGGAATGGTTTGCCTACTAGTGAGGATTTGTTAGCTTCTGCTTTGTCAGGTTCGCCAATCCATTCGTTGGTTATATTACTTCGGAGTCTATGGTCTGAGATGTAGAAAATTCATTTATTAATTTGGCTTCGAGCTTACCTATTAATGTTAAGTCGAACTTGTCTCCTATTGTGAATGTCTCGAAGGGAAATGCAGAGTATGTTGATATTCCTAATTCAGTTATGTCTAACGTAGATTTGAAAGCCCATCTGACCTGGTCTTTGAATAACTCTATTTTGAATTAATCTGATTGGATGGATATAGATGTCCCTATCCACGCCTTGTGGGGGGAGGGTGATGATTTTGGTGACAATATAAATGATGATATGTATAGTTTCATGGTGTGGTGTGGTGTTGATCAATCAGTACTCAATGACGGTGACAAAAGACGTTAAAATAAATCTAAGAAGAAATAGTCTTTGGTTATCCTTTCGCTTTCGATGCCGTGGGCTTTATTGACGATTTGGACAATGATGAGGTGGCTCCTTGCTTATCATCTTGTTGGTCGGGGCTTGTTGGCAACCTTTGCAGCAAGCCCTTCTGCATGGTGGTGTCTTGTGTGTGTTGTAGGCTGATGTTGTATTTATGAGTGGATGTCACCAATTAATGGTCCATGCCTGGCTATGGGTTGGTTGCGAGGAGCTTCACCATTCGTGAGTCCGTTGTTGACTACTTTTCATACATATTTGATTATTTGTTTTGTTGAGTTTGCTTTTATTTCTCGTTATCTAAAGTATTTTGGCTTCGACTGTTTTTGAATCTTTGTTGTAGTTTCCTTATCTTTTTTGGAATAAAAATTTGTTTGAAAAAAAGAAGAAGAGTAGATCACTTATAGAGAAGCCAGACAGATTTACAATAAATATGCTAAAAAATATAAGGATTTAGGTTTAGCCTTCGTTTGTGACGACTTTTTTATTGCTTCTTAAAACAAAATTTTAGTATAAAAAATTAAATTTTTAAACAAAAAAAGCTATTTTAAGAAGTAATAAAAAAAATCATCCCAAACGAAGCATTAATCTGACATCGAATAGTTGAAAAATATAATTACATAGAAATATCAAGATTATCTTTCATTTAGTTTACTACCTAAAAAAGTATTATAGTCAAATATTCGATTGAGATCAACATGTCCTATAGATAAGGGCACCTATGATTCTTAGGTGGGGCTCTACTATGACTAAATAAAATTCAAAGGCATATGATGCACAAAGTACCTCTAGATGATTGAATGTGCTCTTCATGCATAATAATTGATGAGCTTTTTTTTTTAAAGAATAATGATAGAAGTGAAGTACTAACACGTGCGAATGAGATTATTAAAATATGTGAGACTTTGAATTTAGTCTTATATTGAATAATTGAAAAAATTATATGTTAACATATAAATATCAAGTGATTAGCTCACAACTATTTAACTCATGCTTTTGGTTTGAATTCGGATTTAACTATTGGTCTATCTAACACAACTTCAAACCCATTTAGGTTTCGTTTGTTCTTTCTGCTTCTTAAAACAGCTTTTTAGTTAAAAAAACTAAAAAAATTTGTACTAAAATGCTACTTTTAAAAAGCAGAAAAAAACCGTCCATAATGAAGCCTTAATTTACTCCCAAAAGTGGGCATTAAAAAAACACATTTCATTGTTACAAATTCATCAATCTTATCACAAAAGGGAGGCCTCAAATTTCACTAAAAAAAGAGAAATAATAACTTTGGACACGATAATACAACAAAAACAAATTAAAATAAAATTATGACTTCATTTGGGACGGTTTTTTTATTGCTTCTTAAAACAACTTTTTAGTATAAAAATTAAATTTTGTACTCGAGAAGCAGTAAAAAAAACCGCCTTTAACGAAGTCTAAGAATGCTTATCTCAAAACTTTCCCATAAAAACAATAAATTATCATATCAATTTCAAATCTAACTCTTTTCAAAATAACAAATATTTATTATAATCCTAACAAACCTCCTATTATAAAACTATGCATACCATGACATTATTAAATAAAAACAAAAACCTAAAACCTTCCAAATACCAATGTCATGGTCCAACTCATGCAACATGCCATTGTTTTGCTCCTCCATCACAGTGTCAAGCTATATTACTTGTAAATCTGATTAGTTCCTATGACATTTCATTGACTAACATTACTGCAGCAATAATTTCTAGCGTTGAGAGTGGATAATAGCTGTTCAATCTCATATAAAACAAACACATAAAAATGTTTCTAGTTCACATAAAGAGGAACAGCCCTTAATGCGCTACAGTTATGCCAGGGATGTTGGTGGGTGAACCTGGCTGGGTGTGCAGTAGCCATATTGATGCAGAAGTTCATGAAATGACAGAAGAGATAAAGGAAAGAATAATGTTTACCTCATATGGATATTTTCACCCACGTTTACTGAATTGAATTATGTCCTTCATCATTTGACAGAGATGGGAACAAAAAAAAAAAAGTTGTGAGTACATGCAAGAAGTCTAACTCAAAAGCTGCAACCTCAAGGTTCTGTCAACACCAATCTTCAATTTTCCATAAAAGTTGATAGAAGGAAAAGGGAAGATCAAAATTTAATTCAGGATTGTATAAATCTATCATCAGATGGCAGGCTCTTCAAGGATGAAAAGGTCGGAAAGCAAAAATTCTTACAACAACAACAAAAATTCTTCATATATATAAAAGTTTGCAAGGCGTCTGATAGAGAAGTACACATTGCTTACTTAGCTCAACAGTCATTTCAATCTAATGCCATATTGAATCCAAAAACAAAGGGAAGCTGGTTAAAATTGTTTAATACAAACTCAAGCTTTGTTTGGGACGGCTTTCTTACTGCATCTTAATGCAGTTTTTTAGTAAAAAATTGCTTTAAGAAGCAGTAAGAAAGCCATCCTAAACGAAGCATCAAACACACTTTGATTACGTGCTGAGGCAGCTTTTGAAGATTAATCTCTGCTTCTGAACTTGTCACTAAGCAATAAAAGTATAAACATGGCTAAAAGCAAATAAAAGAAATCAAAGATTTTCTGCATCCAACTTACAATAAGATTTGCATCTGCTGCCTTCAATCAAAAGAGAGCCCATAGTACTCTCGTAAGATGAAATTTGCTCAAACCTTGACAACATAAGAAACCACACTAATTAACAGAAACAAGACGCACATCTTGTTACAAATGAACTCAGAAAATTCATATTTTATCAGGAAATTATTGCAGGCATAATACTATGAGTAATTCGTTTAACAGAAACATGTATCAATTGCTTTGAGACATGGCCTATTACCATGGTAAATATGTGGACTTCAGAAAGGGTGTGGCCTATTACCATCCTTCATGAAAATTAGTCCAAATGAGCCTAAGGGAAAAATACTGCTAATGTGAGAACTGGTACAGAAATGTATAAATAGTAGGACATAACATAGCATTTTATAACATATAGATCATAGGTGATGTCAAACAAAAAAGGAAGTCACGCTACATAGTTAATTACATGACAAGTATTTTAGAAGAACAAAGACAGGAGGCGATAAATTTCATAAAAACTTACAGAGAGTTTTCAGGCGACAGATTTTTTATCAGCTGGAAACAATATTAGTCACCCCTACCAGCCTTGTTAGTACACGCTTAAGGTTTTAAGAATGTTAAAGAAAGATGTTTAAGAGATATTATTGTAATGATTTGTCTCTCACTAATCATTGGTAGGTTAATCCTACGTAGAGCCTCATGGAGAATCTAATTATAGAGTGGTGAAACAACTTAAGAACATAAAGATGTTCTCATGATGGGCCAAGAGGTGTACATTCATTAGTACATTACATTACATCTAAAACAGTAAGAAAAGCAAGACATGCAATAGGACATCATATGAATGCACAAGCAACACTTTTTCTAATAGAAGCAAGTAATAAATATGAGTTGAAGTTTGAGAAAGTGCTGTTATTTCAAATGTGCTAAAGCTTGAATTGGTAATTTTAGCATATACAACTTTGGTTTCGTTTGGGATGACTTTCTTATTATTTCTTAAAACAACATTCTAATTTAAAAAATTAAATTTTTATACTAAAAAGCTGATTTATGAAGCAATAGGGACGAAGCCTTTGTCTTTAGTGCAAAAGTACTGCTTAACTGCACACCCTTAAATTTTGAAGTTATCATGCCCAACTTTACCAGTCTTTAACCATGGGTATTGAGTTTTTAATGTATTTTTTAATCGATCTTATTGTATTTAAGTTAATTAGTACTGATTCAAATATCATTTATCATCTAAGATTAATTCAAAAATTTTCTATTTATTCAGGTGTAATTTTGTTATTTTTAATAAATCATGTATCTATAAACTATATCAATCACAAGTAAACCAAATGGATGTTATTAAGAAAAATGCAAAACAAAATTAATATTATTATATTGAAAATAATTTATTATTTTATTTACATATTTTCAAAAAAACTGAAATAGAATTAATAGGCACATGGGCTTCTATTATTATTATGATTATAACAGATATATAATTTTCTTTTATTTTTTGTGTATTTCTTTCTAATTTTGTATAGTCATGATTTTTAGTTCAACATAACTTAAACTTAACATACTTGAGGCAAGCTTGAAAATATGTAGGTCTTCGGGAACTTGATTAGCAAAATGCTTCAAGCATAGAGACTCCACCAAAAAAAAAACACTACAAGCATTCCACTTTTACTGCATCATAAAAATTAAGATTTAGAAATAGAAGCGACAATAATATTAACTTTCCAAACACTTGAAATAATTAAAAAAAAAAATCATCTCAATTTGCCACTAACACAAGCAAATCAAGCAAAACAATTGTATCGTCTCGATGATAAACTTATTTGACAATAATATTAACTTTCCAAATTTACAAAATTCTAGTTGAAGAAAGAAAAGAAAAAATATAAGTTTAAAGAAAATCTTTGTAAAAAGGAAAGAAATGGTTTATTTAATATAAAAATTTACTTTTCAAGTTGCCAGCATAATTTATTCAATGCAGAAATAGAAACGGTTTAGTAATAGGGCTTTTGAAAGATAAATTTGAAGCTAGAAAGAAATTTAAAAAAAAAAAAAATTTCGTTGATGTTAATATTGTGAAAATTATAAGGTACGATTTAAAAAACTAAATCATTTTTTCATGATAATTTTCAGAGGATTATAGGAGAAGATCAGATACTTTAAGTAAAAGACGACAAAAAAAATAAATAAAGCATTCAAGAGTTGAATTGAATCAAAGCGGAGGTTAAAAATTTTATCATGGTGAAAATCACGCGTCTTTTTTAATGGTTTAGAAAGTGGGGCAAAAAAAAAAAAGGGAAAACCATAAAACGTTGAGCCAAAGTAAGATAATCTGTTCTAGCAAAAGTAAAGATAATAACCAAAAGTTATTTGATTACGAGATTTCAAGAAGTAAGAAATTAACACATGATCCTACCATGTGCACTGATCTGCATAGAAGAAGAAGGGCAATTTATGCTCTAAGATAATAAATCTATTGGTTTCTATTGATGTCCACAGAACCTAGAGAATTCATGGATCCTACTGTTCATCTGCCTGCACTTGTACAAGAAGCTTTCAATATTGCTTTATCCACCTCACCAATCCATGGCATTGCTCCTTCATTCTTTTTTCAATATTAAATATAATAAAGATATGAATTCAAATATTCAAATAATTTCTTTTTCTTTCTAGTTGTTTTTTATATAGGAAAGTATGAATCATCTCCTCTATTTATACTAAGCTTGTACTTTAAAATCCTTCAAGAATTGGTATAGGAGCAATTTCATTTGCTCTTCCTAGTAACTTTCCTCATATTTTCTCACGTTCATTCCTGTTTCGTCACTTCTCATAGTTGGCAACAAAAGAAAAAACTACTCTGAGGTGAAAGGTCCATCTATCCTAATCAACGGAAGCATCTCATCAGAGACCTTCTTTATCGTTATTGGGCACAATCTTAATGGGAAAAACCCTCTCAAATAATGATATTATTTGTCAGTACGAAAGGTAGTGAAGATTATCTTACAAGAGTGGTACACACAACGACTGTAAAAGCCTAAAGTTTTAAATATTGAAGTTAAAAAATAATAAGATGATGCCATGATTAATAAATTTCAAAAAAATAAAAATGAGAAAAATTTTCAAAAGTGTTCTTCATGACCAACAACAAGACAATTACTCTATCAT
The DNA here is from genome assembly GCA_019514585.1 of Dendrobium officinale. Lineage (NCBI taxonomy): Eukaryota > Viridiplantae > Streptophyta > Magnoliopsida > Asparagales > Orchidaceae > Dendrobium > Dendrobium officinale. The sequence continues at coordinate 23,546,039 of CM033687.1, read as the reverse complement.
AATATACTTCAACTCTTTAATGCTTATTGATAACATTTTAAAGTCTTTAATGAAATAGAATAGATGTGCCCAAAAGATTGTCAAAAATACTGAATGATTATGGAAACGAGTGTATACGTTTCTACTCAGTCTAAATAAATTTTTTGACGATGTTCGTAGGAGAATGTTAAGCATGAAGCCTCTTCCCAATATTGGTGAGGCCTTCTTTGAAGTTTGAAATGAAGAAACATGAGAAAGGTAACGTTGAGGGTACCTAATATTTCTCAATACTTCATCTCTGCCTCTGCCGCCCATGGAACCCAATTCAACAATGTGGAAAAACCTTGGCATGATCATTGTCAGAAGACGGCCCACATAGAAAACCTCCTGACTTCAAATCAATGACAACACGAAATCGTGAAGTAGATGACAAATCTATCACCATCGAGACTCCAATGTCAGCAGACCTAAGTACATTCAACAAAGATCATAGATGGATGTGGGCAAAAGAAGCTAGTCCATGTAACTAGAATTTGGATAAGATCTTGGAATGTGGGTTCTCTTACAAGCAAATTAATAGAATTAATTGATATTATGATTCATAGGAAGATAAATATTTTATACATTCAGAAAACTAAATGGATTGGAGAGAAAGTTAAGGAGATTGATAGTTTAGGATTTAAACTTAGGTATTGTGGTAGAAGTCATACTAGAAATGAAGTAGGTGTGATTAGGGGTGTAAGTGAGTCGAGTCGAGTTTAGGTCTTATCGAACTCGGCTCTTTTGTTGTAAAACGAACTCGAACTCGAGTCGAGCTCGACAGCCGAGCTCAAACTTGAGCTCGTCCCATTGTAAACTAGCTCGAGCAAGATCGCAAGCCGGCTCATGAGACATGAGCAGGAATATTAAAATTTAGGCCGGATTTTTAAAACTTAAACAGGATTTTTAAAACTTAGGCGGGATCTTTAAAATTTAGTCAATTTTTTTTTTAAAAAAAAAAAAAGATGAAATGTTTAACATTTAAATAAAACTTAGATGATTTTTATTAATTTTTTTAAATATTTCAATTTAATAAATAAAATAAATTTATTTAAAAAATATTAATATTTATTCGAGCCAGCTCGCGAGCTCACAAGCCGAGCCGGCTCAAGCTCGAACTCGAGCTCGACTCATGAGCTTGATAAGCTCGGCTCGCGAGCCCATAAACATGTCGAGTTTGAGCCTACTCGCGAGTCGGTTCAACTCACTTACACCCCTAGGTGTGATTATAGATAAGAGTTTGAAGAATAATGTTATAAAAATAGATATAATTGAAGATAGAATTATTACTTTGAAGATTATTGTTGATGGTAAAATTATTAATATTATAAGTGCTTATCCTCCTCAAATAAATTTAGATATGTATATAAAATTCAAATTTTGAAATGACTTAGAAGAATTAATTCAAAAGATACATATTGAAGAAATAGATTTTATTTGAGAAGATTTAAATGAACATGTTGGTAGAGATGTAAAGGATTTTAAAAATATTTATGGTGGCTATGGGTTTGGAGTGACTAATGAAGGTGGTAAGACTACATTAGATTTTTATCCAGCTTATGATTTTGTAATTGCTAATACCTTATTTAAGAAAAGAGATGAGCATCTCATCACTTACCAGAATAGAATAGTAAAACTCAGATTGATTATTTTCTTATAAGAAAAATAAACCATTTAAATTATAAAGATTGTAAAGTTATTTCGAGTGAAAGTTTATGTACTCAACATCGCTTATTAGTTTTCAACTTTAAGATAGAATATAAAAATATAGTAAAACGTTGTTCTAAGATTAGATGGGACATTTAAAGAACACTAACAAAATATTTTTTATAGTAAATTTGAGATCTTATGATTTTGTCTGTGCGTGAGGAAGCCAATATTATATGGGTAAAAGTAATTAGTAATATTAAGAATGTTGCAAAAGATGTACTTGAAGTTTCAAAAGAAAAAGTTCCTAATAATAAAAATGGTTTGTGGTAAAATTAAAATGTGCAAGAAAAGATAAAAAATAAAAAATATATATTATAATAATTGGTTTAGATGTAAAATTCTGAAAATTGGAAAAGATATAAAGAGGTTCGTAAGGTATCTAAGAAAGTAATCTGTGATACAAAGATTTTAACTTTTAAGAATTTATATAATAGATTAGATTCTAAAAAGAGCGAAAAATATATGTATAAGTTAGCCAAACAAAGAGAATAGGAGCAGCAAGGATTTAGTTAAAGTGAAGTGCATTAAGGATGAAGATAAAAAAATGCTTCTTTTAGAAAAGGTTATTCAACAAAGGTGGATGAGATACTTTGCTAAGCTTTCAATGAAGATTTTGAGAATACGATTGATTTTAGTGACCTTAGCACTCTAAATGAACATATATATTTTTATTTTTATCGGCGTATTACTAAAACTAAAGTTAGAGAGGCTTTAAAGAAAATGAAGTATGGAAAAACAAGTGGTTCTAATGATATTCCAATAGAGGTGTGAAAATGCTTAGGAGATGAAGAAATTTCTTGGCTTAATAAACTTTTTAATATTATTTTAATGACTAAAAAAATGCCATAAGTAGAGAATGAGTGTGTTGATTCCTATTTTTAAGAATAAATTGATGCACAAGATATGCAAATTATAGAGGAATTAAGTTGATGTGTCATACTTTAAAACTTTGGGAGAGAGTTATGGAGCATAGGTTAAGATGTGAAACTAATGTTTCTCAAAATCAATTTGGATTCATGTCGAGTAGGTCTACTATGAAAGCTATTCATTTATTGAGACAGTTGATGGAGAAGTTTAGAGAGAACAAGGAGGATCTACATATAATATTTATTGATTTAGAGAAAGCATATGATAAAGTTTCAAGAGAAGTGCTATGGAGAGTTCTAGAAGAGAAAGGAATTAATAATGTTTATATTTAAGTCATTAGGGATATGAATATAGGAGTTGTTACTTGCGTTCAAACACAAAGTGATTTGACCAAGTGTTTTTCCTATTTCAGTTGGATTACATCAAGGATCAGCCTTAAGCCCTTATCTTTTTGTGTTAGTCATGGATGTTCTCACTAGACATCTGCAAGAGGATGTCCCTTGGTCTATGCTTTTAGCTGACGATATTCTTCTTGTTGATAAGACTAGAGAGGGAGTTGAAGGTAAACTCAAATTATGGAGGTCAACCTTAGAGTCTAAAGGTTTTCGTTTGATTGGATCTAAAACTGAATGCATAGAGTATAATTTTAATAGTAATAGATTTAGTTGGGGGGTTAGTGACTTTTAGCGATCAAGTCATTAATAAGTGTGCTTGTTTTAGATATCTTAGGTCTATTGTTCAGAGTGATGTTGAAATATATGGGGATATTATTAGTAGAATTCAAGTTGGATGACTAAAGTGGAGGAATGCTTCGGGTATTGTGTGATAGAAAAATATCACTCAAACTTCAGGGGAAAATTTCAAAGATGGTAATGAGACCTGCAATGCGTTATGGCGCAGAATCTTGGCCATTAAAAGAGAAGCATAATATCAAGTTAAGTGTTGCTGAGATGAGGATGCTTAGGTGGATGATTGGATTTACTCTTAGAGACAGGATACAAAACGAGCATCTCCGTGAAAAGGTTGAAGTAGTTTCAGTGATAGATAAGATTAGAGAGAGTCACCTTGGATGGTTTGGTCATGTAAAATGGCGTGATGACCTTGTTAGGAGAGTAGATATATTAGATTTGACCTATATTAAGAAAGGTAGAGGTAGACCTAAAAAGACTTGGTTAGAAAATATTAGAAATGACCTTTCCTTATTAGATTAATATGAGAATTTGACTCTTAACATGACACAATGGAGAAAAAGGATTCATGTAGCCAACCCCACGTAGTGGGATAAAAGTTTGTTGTTGTTGCTGTAATGAATTCCCCATGCAAACACCAAAATCTCTACAAAACCTTCAAATATTGATTATGTTGTAAGCTCAGCTCTATTGTAGAAAAACATAAATCTTTAAACGCTCTCAAGACTACATTTGAAAATGCAAGAACCTAGATTGTCGACTTAGGCGTTTGGGTCACATGATTGACGATACTTCGGCCTTATGAGTATAAAACCATGCTCTGAAAACCTTATTGTTCAATTGTAGATGGATCCCTTTCTACTAATGCTAGCATTGAATCTTATGATACTATCAAAGGACATTGTTTTTTAATTTGTACTTCATGTTCCAAAAGTGATTTGTAACATTCCTTCCATCAATAAAATCACAAAGATCTTGATTTTGTTATTAACTTCCTCTCAAACATATGTGAATTTTAGGCCTTAGATTTGGGGAAGAAGATTGATAGTGCTAAGATGGTTGCTGGTCTCTACCTTGTAAGGAATGAAGAAAATAGGTGTCAATAAAGGAAAAAAGGTATAGATACTTTCTTCCTCTAGCATGAATAATAGCAATTACATTACTAAGTTATCCAAATTTTCTGTACCTACCTTATTCAGATAAAATTCTAAATTTTATTAATCAAAATTTATAAATTTTCCAAGCACACTTGCAACTAGTTCCCTAATCACCCATACAAACCAACTCATCCATTTTCCCTGATCCATAGTGATATGTGAAGCCATCTACGGTCAACAATATCACCAGCTCTAAATGATTTGATAGTTCATTACATTCATTGATGATCATTCCAAAACATTAAGTTAGCACAATATTTCAAATTTTACATAAGATTATGCAAACTCAATTTTGAGCTAAAGTCTACGTGTTTCGTGGTGATGATGGATGTGATGCTATTATTCTACATTGCATCCTACCTATCAGATCAAGAGATTGTTCATCAAAGCATGTGTCACACACTCTTGCTAAAAAATATACATTTAATGTTATTGGCTTGATCAATCATAATTTCCTCACATGTTCCAAAATATTTCTAAGGGGAAGATGTATTAATTAAAATAGTTCTCAACAATTGAACGTCCTTTCAAATACTAAAGTTTCAAACACCTAGTCAAACTCTCATCAAAACCTACCCAAAAGCTCAAATTATCTCATCCATTCCAACCAAAATCTTAGGAAGAACCTCTTTTGTTATAATGCATCCTCAACATTGTAGCAAATTTGAACACAAACCACTCAAATGTATTTTCCTTGGGCACCCATTGAACAAAAAGTGGTATAGATGCTATCCAATGTCCACAAAAAGATTCTACACTACAATGGATATCATCTTCTTTGAAACTAACCCTTCTATACTAAAGCTAATATTCAGCGAAGGAATTCCAGGCAATATCATATTTTGGAAATTGAGCTTGCTACAGATCCATTTAAGCCCTAACACCAGTCCATATGATCTCCACTTAAAATCACATTATTCCTACAAACTCGAATGAAATTAGCAACAACCATTCGGAATCTCTACATAATATTATGTCTGAGGAAATGATTGTTTACTTGCAGAGGCCAAAAATCATAAAAGGAAAAGATCCAAGCACCTCCTATATCAAACTATAAATAGGAACTAAATCTAGAGACCTCTCAACTTCACAATAGTAGCAAAAATTAATGAACTAACTTTACATGATCTTGATCAAATTATTATAGTTAGGAAAGATGATAGATCTTACACCAACAACCTATCAACAATTGTGTCATATGACAAGTTAGCTTGTACCCTTTTAACCTCAGTTACATGAATTCCATACAACATTCAAGAAGCTCTTGGCAACTCCAATGAAAGGGTACGGTAATTGAAGAAATAAAATCCCTTAAAAATTTGATACTTGGGAAATAAAAGATTGTGTAATTCACCTAACCAATAAGGAAATTCTCCTTCATCCTTTATTTATTAGTAAATACAATAAAGATCCAAATTCAAATATTCAGATTAAATCTTATAATTTTCCATTTCTACTTGTTTCTATCTATAAATGTTTATGTTATTTTTTCTTATCAATGAAAAAACCGTGGATCATTTCCTTTACTTATTAGAGGACCTGTCCACATATTTCTACAGATCAATCTTAGAGGAGATAGATGATTGAGATCATTAAATATAATTAGAAGACCATCCATGTCTACACCAACTCCCACTCAAGAAAAGATGGCAATTGACATTCATGTAAAATTAGTTTACTCCAATATATATATATATATATATATATATATATATATATATATATATATATATATATATATATATATATATATATATATATATATATATATAATAGTGGATCCCCCTTATACCATGAAGCTAGGCTACAAAGTCAAAATACATAAAATCTCAACATTTGGATGTCACTCAATCTTCTTCTCCCTCTTCTAAAGACATCAACCTCCTATCTTAACATCCTGATTTGGCTCCCAAGAACAGAGGAGTCCTCTCTACATGATTTTCATCTTCTTTCCCAAAGTTAAAAAGTATCTTGGGTCAAAGCTTGCCCTCTCTTTGGCACTATCTTTTCCCTCATACTGACCATTAGGGGCTGAGCCAGAACTTTTTTCATGTGGGGACACATTATTAAATTTAAAAATAACTTCAACTTTTTTCATTCGGGCTTGGAACCAGAATTTGTGATTTATTTATTTTTTTTAAATCGTCATTATAAACAGGTAGAATATATCTTTTTTTTTCATCTAATTTGGTTGAGTATTTTGAAGATAGAATATATGAAAAAGAAAAAACAATTGAGAATGTTAACTCTTGATATTCTTCTTACATATCACCTATAGTTTCTCTCTCCGAGTCTTTATACTTTGTAATTGTTGTACAATCGTTTCATTATTAACATTGTTAAATATATCTTTTTCAATATAAGTAAATAGATAATCATTAATCTAAGAGTTTTTCATACGATTGCGCAAACGGTTCTTTTATAATATTCATTGTAGAGAATACTTGTTCGACCGTTGTTATAGTAATTGACAATATTAGAATAAGCTTTATAAGTAGGAACACCAAATGATAAATATTATTCTTCCAAGTCTCCATTAATTTCTGAGCAAGTTTTCTAATTTTTTTTTAAATTCATGAATGCATCAGGCTATGATGCACCGACACGCCTCTTAAAGAGGGTATGCAGTGTCGGACACGTGTCAGACACGGACACGCGTCGGACACGGCATGGACACGTGTCCGACACGGCATTGGAGTGTCGCAATTTAAAAAATTAAAATTAAAATCGGACACGCGTGTCGGGTTATTAAATGATAAAATCGTTCGTTCTATTTAGCCTTTTCCGCGAACTAGACGCCCTATTTTTTCGATCCACGAAAGAAATCTTCTAGGGCGGACCGGGAGAGCTTACAGTCGAAGCCAAACGGAGCCCGCTGCCTTCGTCATCTCTGCTCGAGCCGAGGCCAAGCAAAGCTCGTCTTTCCCATTCCTTCATTATTGCGTGATTTCTGCGATCATCCGGGGCAAAGTTCGCAATCAAGGCCAAACAGAGCACCTTCTGCGCGCAAGAGAGCCAAGACCTGTGTGACATCCCAGGCATCTATAGTGAAAGGATTCATCGACGTACTTTTCTTCTTATTCTTTCTTCTCGCTCAGATCAATGCAGACATCCAGAAATAATAATTGAATTCAAAAAAACAAATACATCATAAAACTATAATTCACATTTCATAGTTACAATCCCAAAAATGGCGTCCAAAAGAATATATCCAATAGCCACACAGGCTACAAAATAATACATGAACTATATCACGTGTTCGGTGAATCACATGTTGTCAGTCTTATCAGTGTATCACTTGTATCACATGTATCAGTCAGTATTCGGTGTATCACATGCTATAAGATCAGTACAATGAATCGGTAGTATCGGTGAATCAGTAATATCGATGAATCAGTAGTAAAATTGGTAAACAGTATGCAATATCAATGAAATCGTGCAATGACAGTAAACTCATAAATCCGTCAGTAAATCCATTCAATATCAATAAATCTGTCGATATCAGTAAATTCATACAGAAATCAATAAATCAATTCAATATCGATAAACCAGTTCAATATCGATAAATCATAAAGTAATCATAAGAACAATACTTTATACATGCATTCGAGTACAGTAGTCTTACTTAACAAGTACAATCACTGGTTATTAAGGCGTTTTTCAAGGTTAGTATCGATGTTAGTAATCCGTTGGCTCAGTAAATAGAGTCGTCACCCTTGCCCGTCAGCACAGTAATCTCCTTATAACTCCCTTCAGTAATCACGTGATCAGTAGAGGATAACACCAAACCCTTTTTAAAAGAAAGCCCGTCGGCCCACCATCCTGTACAGGTCAATCTTCAACCAACGGTTCAACCAGCCATTACTTGTCTTTCAGTAATATAACAATCATATATCGTACAGTCATTACTTGTCTTTCAATCATATATCCACAATCATATACATCTCATTAATACATTGCAATCAACAAACAGAATTTAACTCAATCGAAGAAAATTCTTAAAATATCGTACAGTCGACAGAAATCCCAAACAATATCAAAATACACAGTTTCAGAAAATTATCAAATTATCAGAAATCGAATAAAACAACGTTTCAAAACTTTACTTGTACTAAAGCACTATTTTTCAACATCCGGATAATTTTCTATTCGATAAAAATCCCAAAGAATTTAAAATACCCGATAAAAACTTTCCAGAAAATACTCAAATCGTGCAAAATCATCATTTCTATAACATACCAAAAATTACGCGGTAAAAGTTTCGTCAATACAAAGATATGTAACAATTTCGGTAACGGAAAAACAAAATTGAGCAAAAAAATACCAAAACACGAAATCTTCGAAATCAGAAATAGGATTCGGATTCCTTACAGCGAGACAAACAATTCTTCTAACAGCGGCGTCGGACAAAAATCACATTGCGGCCTCCAAAACCAAGCTTTTTCCTTCCTTTTCCTTCTCTTTCGCTCTCCTAATTTTCTCTCTCTTCAAAATATCTCAAATCATCTATTTAATGAACTCGATCGTCCCGACGATGTTTTCCATTCGTCCCGGGATGACTCTCTGGACACAGATCATACAAACGATGATGAATTTTGTCCCTGGACGATGCTCTCGGGCAAAATTTTGTCCCGGACGAACTCAGGTTCGTACGGACGAACTCAAGTTCGTACAGGCAATTCGTACGTACTAACCATACAGATTTTCATAATTTTTTTCAGTTCGTCCCGTACTAAGGTCAGTTCGTACAGACTAACTGCATCCAAAAATATAAAATTCTAAGGGATTTTACAACCTGTAAGTGGATTTCACTATTTCATCTCTTCATTTTTGAAAAGCCTAATGTACATGCTCGGTACCGCTCCGGTACTACTCAATATATGCTCGGTACTGCTCAGTACATGCTCGGTACTACTCAATATATGCTCGGTACTGCTAAGTACATGCTCGGTACCGCTCAGTACATGCTCGGTACTGCTCAATATATGCTCGGTACCGCTTAGTACATGCTGGGTACTGCTCAATATATGCTCGGTACTACTAAGTACTTGCTCGATACCGCTCAGTACATGCTCGGTACTGCTAGATACATACTCGGTACCACTCGGTATCTTCTCATACAAACAACAAACAAACTTTAAAAATAAGCAGAACTTCAAAATTACTCTTACAATAAAATTTTATTCCGGGGGCAGCGCCCCCTTGGACCCCCGGCAGACCGGTATATTATTGTATTCATGTTGTCTTATTATTATGATATTTTGATTTCACTTTATATCAATTTAATTTAATGTATTCATATGTATGATTGGTTTGTTAGCAAAATAAGCTCTGCTGCTGGCGGGAGTGGATTAGGTGAAGGTTTAAAAGAGCCATATGTAGAAACTGATAAGCCGTTATGGATTCATGTTACAAAGTTAGGAAAAATATTTGAAGGAGGGAATGTGTCATTCAAATGTAATTATTGTGGTGGCACCTACAAAAGATCTTATTCTAGGGTGAAAGCACATCTACTTAAAATTTCTGGCCATGGAATAAAAATGTGTCATAAGATTACTACATCGCAGTTGATTGAAATGAACAGACTAGTTGATGAAGCTGAATCTATGATCCAAAGGACACTCCCTAAAGAGATTCCTTTGCCATCTACTCATGGCTCATCTCACACTTCTTCCTCATCTATGAGAGTTGATCAAGCTTTATAATTTAGAAGTGAAGGATATGAAACAAAGAAAAGAAAAGGAGTAGCCAGTAGTCCTCTAGAGAAGGCTTTTAATTTGCAGCAACGAGAGGAATTGGATGGTGAAATAGCAAGGATGTTTTTTTTCAGCGGGACTTCCTTTCAACCTTGCAAGGAATCCTCATTATAAAAATGCATTCATTTTTGCATGTAACAACAATCTTGCAGGATATGTTCCACCTGGCTACAATGTATTAAGATCGAAATTATTGAAAAGAGAAAGAGCACATATTAAGACATTGCTTGAACCAACAAAAGGAGTGTGGAAAGAAAAAGATATTAGTTTGGTGTGTGATGGTTGGACAGATCCTCAAAGAAGACCCCTTATTAATTTCATGGCCGTTACAGAGAATTACCCAACGTTCATTAAAGCAGTGAATTGTGAAGAACAATACAAGGATAAACATTTTATTGTCAATTTGATTAAAGAGGTGATAGTCATGATTGGGCCTTCAAATATTGTACAGGTTATTACAGATAATGCACCGGTGTATAGAGCTGCAGAATTATTGGTAGAACAAACTTATCCCCATATAGTTTGAATATCCTGTGTTGTACACACTTTAAATCTTGCTCTAAAAAATATTTGTGCAGCAAAGAATACAGAGGCTAATGAAATCATCTATGCTGAATGTCATTGGATAACAGTGGTTGCAGATGATGCTATTCTGATCAGAAATTTTATTATGAACCATTCGATGAGACTTTCAATGTTTAATGATTTCTCCCACTTGAAAATGTTAGCTGTTGCTGAAACTCGTTTTGCCTCTGTAATAATCATGTTGAGAAGATTCAAACAAATTATAAATGCTCTTCAATCTATAATGATTAGTGATAAGTGGTCTTACTATCGAGAAGATGATGTTGGGAAGGCAAGATATGTTAAAGAAAATGTCTTAGATGATTTGTGGTGGGATAATGTAGACTACATTTTGACTTTCACTGATCCAATTTATGATATGTTGAGAGAGGCTGAATCATGCCTACATTTGATTTATGAGATGTAGGACTCTATGTTAGCAAAAGTGAAAGAAATTATATACAGACATGAAAGAAAGTCACATGATGAAGACTCAAATTTTTGGAGCATTGTCTATACCATTCTTGAAGATAGGTGGAGCAAAAGCAACACACCTTTGTAATGTTTGGCTCATTCATTAAATCCAAGGTATATTTATATTCATCTTTTAAATTAATTTAAATTTGTTAGTAAATGAATAGATAATTTTATATGTTTTGTATTATTTGAAGGTATTCAAGTAAAGAATGACTTCAAGAAGACCCTCAACGAGTCTCACCACAAAAAGATTTAGAAGTTTCAAATATAAGAAAGATATGCCTGAAAAGATATTTCCTAAATGAGGAGGAGAGAAGAAAAATTAATATAGAACTTATAAAGTTCTTTGGATATTTAGAGGATTTTGGTGATCAAGAATCTTTGGTTGATAGATGGAGGATGGATCTAAAAATGTGGTGGTTGATTCATGGAGCTTCAGCACCGCTTCTTCAAACAATAGCAATAAAACTTCTTGGTCAAGTATCATCCTCTTCCTGTTAAGAGAGAAATTGGAGCACATACTCATTTATTCAATCAATGAAGTGGAATAAAATAACTCCACAATGTGTTGAAGATTTAATTTATGTGCATACAAATCTTCGTCTTCTATCAAGAAAAATCTCATTTTATATGACAGGTGATAACAAGATGTGGGATGTTGCTGGAGATATGTTTGAGTGCCTTGATGATATGGGATTATTAGAGGTTGCAAATCTTTCTCTAGATGAACCAGAGTTGGAAGCAATGACATTAAATGATGATGATATTGAAGGCCAAAGACCAAGATCTGAATCTATTTCTATCATTCCCTCTATTGAGTAGTTGGACCTTCATGTTGTACTAAATGGTTTTTTGCTTATATTTTTGTGGTTGTATTAGACATTTTGTACTAAACATCTTTATGTTATAAGCTAAACAAGTTATCATGAAATTGATTTATTATTGCTTGTCATTTTTACTATAATGTCACCTTAATTTCTATATATTATATTAAAAAATTATTATGTCATGTCCACACCGCACCCGTATCCTATATTTTTAAAAATTGCCGTGTCTCGTGTCTGTGTCGTGTCGTGTCCATGTCGTCGTGTCCGTGTCGGTGCATCTTAGGCATCAGGCAATCTCACATCAACAATAAAATTTTCAATTTGGTTGGATGCAATTAAGGATTATCATTTTATTTTTATTTTTTTTTTTATTTCTTATGTTTTGGATGTTATGTAATTTTGGACTATTTTTTTTATATGAGCCCTATGATGGAATCAACTCATGATCATGCTTAGGTTCGGTGCTCTTAAGTAATTTCTCTCCATTGGATTTCCACTTATGTTAAATTTGTTTCCTTGCTCCTTGGTGACTTCATGGGTATTTAATCTAGGGCTTTTTTTTCTTATTGTGCTTGGCCCATTTCTATCAATGTTAGTTAGCAGATTGATGTTCCCCATGCAATTTCAAATTCTCTGTTGATAGTTTTCCATGCAGATTTCCTGCTACTTGCCATTTACCCTCTTGTTCCCCATGCAGTTTCGGATTCTCAGTTGTTGGTTTTCCATGCAAATTTCTTGCTGCTGGTTGTTCATGTCCCCTCGTTGATTCATAAACTAGTGTTTTATCTTCTCCAAAAGTGATTGTCTTGATTTGGCTTTTATTAGCTATTTGGGTGGGCACATTTATGTGGGCAGTTGGACCTTCTTCTCCAATAAATTATGGCTGATTTGCTGCTAGAGGGGTTGTTGTTGGCTGAAACAAACCAAAACCTGAGAGTTTTCTTCCTAGCTTGAGAGCTATCTTCTTCCTACATCTATTTCTTCTTCTCAGTCTTCTATCTGTTTCTTCTCTCTATAATTTCCCTTCTACTTGTATATTTCTTCTCCAAATATTATGAGTAAAAAGTGTTGTTGAGCCCATTGTTGGTATTTGACGGAGGAGTGCCGACTTGAGCAGGATCAAAATTTTTGTGGCAAACTACTGATTTGATTTTTCCTTTGAGCATTGTTCCCTAATTTTTAGATTTGTATGTGAGATGATCTTTTTAGGTTGTTCTGCGGGTAGTTTATTTTATATTTTAGTTTGTTTCTTGCAAGGATTCCTAATCATTTACTTATATATGTTTACTATTAAGTTTCATTCTGTTGGTGTTGGTTTATGCTTTATTAAAATGAAGTGTCTTGTTGCATTTATAGTGTTCTCCTACTTGTTTTAGAACCTAGTTATTATCATTTACTTATATATGTTTACTATTAAGTTTCAACTAGAGGTATCAATTGCTCTTTATCAAAACAAAAACTAAAAAAGAATAACATAGAATCAAACATATCACACACAAGTAACTTTGTATTTATTTTATCAAATCTATTATTGAGCTCTTAAAGTTGTATATATATTACAATATAAAATAATTCAATTTGATAATGATATTTGTTTGTGATAGTTTGAGCACAACACCTTAATCTTCATCGCATTACAAATACATCAATCATATTTGGAATATCTATATTATTCTTCTCACAAAATAGCTCAACTTCTTTAAACAAAGTATCTTATCCATCATCTCGTATAATTTGAAGCTTTTATTTTGATACCTTAATCAAACTTATGAAACTTATAATATCTTTATCCTTTCTTTCCAACATTTGTGATAACTCTTCATCATATGCAAATTAAAAATAAATTCAAAATTTTATACATAATCAAATATGCTATACTTCACATGTTTGCTCACTACTAGATCCGTCTTGTATTACTATCTCAAACATCTCAGTAAAAGATTAAAAAAAAAGAACTAAACTGATGAGTAAACTATAATGTGAACCCCAACAAGTATCTTCGGGCTTTTGAAAAGTAATTTTTTTGTTCAAATTTCTACCTTTGATAACTCCTTCATTTTCAAGTTGCTCAATAATTTTGTTGTAATATTTTTCTCTTAGTATCTCTCTTTTTTGGCACGAACTACCAACAATGTTTATTAAACTAACAATTGTATTAAAAAATGAAGCAATCTGGATATGATTTTATACGACTACAACTAATACTAATTAGAGTTGATACGTAAAATAATATACATATTAAACTGAGCGATTTTTTTTTTAATGATCAATGTTTTTAGTCTATTAAACACATCCAACATGTTGCGAGTTTCATCATAACCTTGTCTACGTAGTTGTGCCACACTCAACCCATATTTTGCAAAAAGTGTTTCAATAGCCTTCTTTAGTGTTAAAAGGGATGTCTCGTCTACATAAATAATTTTAATAAAATGTTCAATAACACAACCTTGTTTATCAACATAACATAATGCAATAATAACTTGTTTTTTGACTGATATATCATGGGATTCATCGAACAAAATTGCGAATACATAATTTTTTAATTCATTAACAATGACATTTGAAACCTTAATTGCAGAAGCATGTGTGATTTATTTCTGAATTTATGGAGCAATTAGTTTATTATTTCAATGAGTATTATCCAAAATAACTTTATTAATGTCATCATTATGACTAATAAGAAAGCATAGAAGTTCATGAAAATTTTCTTGATTTTCATAATCTTCGGATTCATCATGACTACGAAAGGCTAATTTTTGGTGCAAAAGGAAATGTACATAATCAACACTTATATTTAATCATGTATAATAATCTCTACGATTTTAATTAGATCTTTTGAAAGCAAAATTTTTGTCAATCAATATTACAAGTACTATTAACATTATCAATATAAATATCTGATGTGGACATCGATTAGAGATTCAAGCATGTGTATCGCCGGAGACAGCGCCGATCGACGGCTACGATTCAGAGCCTTTAATTTTTGATGTATTTTATGTTTTATTTAGTTAGCATTTTTATTTCCTAGTTTACCCCCATGGGGAGTGTTGTCTTATTGTAGCCCAAAGGGCATTTGAGTACTTTTATTTCCTTATGTTTGAAGACCTATTTATAGGGGTCTCATGCTTTGTAATAGACTAATGAATATTATGAATGAAAATTTGTTTTGATTATCTTGTCTTCTTCTTCTTCTTGTGGAGAGCTAGAGAAGAGAACGAGAGCCCAAGGTGAGGGCGAAAAGCAATACCCACCGGTCATTGGAAGAGTCCGTGGCTCGTGGTCTATCCCCGACATCCGATCCCCCCTTCCTCTTCCCCAAACCGCCGGCCTTAGCTTCCTCTTAGCCGCCGGCCACCCCACCACCACCATCCGTCCGTGAACCTTTCAAAATTTGAATTCAAATTTTGAAAATTCAAAATTTGAATTTCAAAATCTTGCCAATTTTGGAATTTCCAAATTAGGAAAGTTTTGAAGACGCTTCATGACGAAATTCAAATTCAAATGGATTTCTTCATACTCCTTTCTAGATCTTGTGTGCTGATTTGGAAAGCTTTTCATTGTCCCCACATCAATTTCTCCCCCCTATAAGCCGCCGGCCACTCTTGGATGGAGCCCCATCAATGCCTCCCATTAATGCATTGATGACACATGAGTTTTAAATCAATTTCAAATATTTTTCCCTCCTAATTCCCATTAAACCTGAGAATAATTTCAGGTTTTGGAATAGAAACTCCTCCCTCTCTCCTCTATACCGCCGGCCCCATTCATGGCTCCCCCCCCCCCCCATTAACACCCCAATCAATGCATTAATCACCCATTAATTTGAAATCGAATTTCAAATTAATTCCCTCCAAAGTATTCAAAATCTGAAATCAATTTCAGTTTTGAAATCAATCCCCCCTCTTCTAGCCTTTAGAATTAATGTGAAGCCCTGGTCATTCCTCCTGCATTAATTCCTAAACTTCTCCTTGCTGCCATGAAATTCCAGCAAAGGAAACTTCACCGTGGTTATGCCAGAACTTCCCCATTGCTGCCCAACGTCTGCTGTTCAAGTTTTCTGAGCCAAACCACTTGCATCCCAGCCTCTTAAAAGGATCCCCAACTGTTGTCCAAGACTCCCTTGACTGAAAATTGTTGCTGCCCTGAACTTCTGCCTCAGGAAAACTGCTGTCCAAGAGCAAAACGGCTGCTGCCTTGAATTTCTGCACCACTTCCCGGCTGTTCCATGTTGCGGGAAAGCTCTTGGTTGCTGCCCACATCTTCCCTAGCATTCAAACGATCTTGTCAGAACGTGCATCTCTCTTATTTTTGGGAAGATTTGAGTGAAGGACCGCCGACATCCAAACTACAATTGGAGCATCGACAATCGATCATTTCCATCATCCTCGACACCGATAACCTTCCCGTGGATCAAGTTTGTTGTGGTTGCTACCGTTCTCGTGGCATCGTCGGGTTTGCTAAAATCCTTCTTCCGCTAAGCCTAGTGTAGTTGAGTGATACATTCCCCAAGGTAAAAACTCTCGTTATTAAGTTGTGGATTGTTGATTAATAGCTTTTGGTATTGCTACTATCTTTGGTTATCTTTGAGTTTAGCTATTCTACATGTACTTCCTTGCCTAAGCTAGTTGAAAACTAAGAATTCTTTGAGGAATTTTGCTTGTTATCTCAATAAGTTATTAATTGAAATTGCTTTATAAATCATTCGAAAATTTCTTAACAAGCTCCTTCGCATGTGGTATCACATCATCTTGGTATCAGAGCATGGTAGGCATGCAGGACATGTTAGAAAAACATCCTAGGGTCTAACCATTCATTCTAGCTTTAAAATTGCATGCATATCATTGCGTAGTTCAATTTACTCACTGTTTTTCCTGCTGTAATTGCATTTTCTGCACACATTCATTGGCATTTAAGTCATCCTAGCTAGAGTGTGAGTGCAGCCTTTTGACTTACTTTGTTTCTATTTGCTTAGGGCAACCACACCCTTGAGTTTGACTGCTGTCCTCACTGTTCCAGCAGCTTTTAACCTTCGTTTGGTGAACTTTTAGTCTTTGTTTGGGTGCTGTCCACTCCCTCGGAACCTTCCAAAAACCTAGACAACTTAGGAAAATGACTGAACCTTGCTGTCCAGAAAATTCCTGCACCCTTTACTATCCTTAAGGTGCCTCTAAACAAGTGTGTAGTTGCTGTCCTCAACCTAACAACCTCCCTAGGTGCCTAGGGTACTTAACCCACTAGTGTAGCTTGCTGTCCGAACATTTTCTGCACCTTGTAGTGAGCCTAAGTGAGCCTAACTTAGTGTCCAAATGACGTCCCTCACACCCAATCATCTTTGAGTGTCACTTGACACTTCCCAATGGACCCGATAAGACTCCAAAAGAGTTTAGATGACATCGTTAACCTAGTGGGCAATATGACTAGAATTATAACGGAGAAACCCATTGACTATCCACACTCCAATTACATGCCCCACTCAGCTTATCACCCGAGACCTGAGCCTAGGCCTCCTCGACCTCACTTAGAGTCACCAGATCGTCTGCCTACCTTTGATGGTTCTTCGGACCCTCACTACTTTAGAGAATGGGTTAGACAACTAGATGAATATTTTGAATCATGTCATGTCCCTGAGTCCCACCAGATTAGCATCACTAAGTCTCACCTTAAAGGTCGAGCTCTTCAATTTTGAATAAAATTGGAAGATCATAGAGAGTCTTGCGGTGAGTACCTTACTTGGAAAGACATGAGACGAGAACTTAATTTGAAATACCGACCCTCTACTAGTGATCGTCATCTAGGGCGTCACCCTACCTCTTTTATTGGGACAACCCGTGGACCTTACTGTGGTCAAGACCACCCACCCATTAGTAACATCCGGGTCGCTGCCCCGCACTATAGGTTTTCACCTAACCTTGATGACCGACCCTATACTGAGTTTTCTGTTGGACCAATCTCTTATGACTCCCCACTTGGACCTACTACTAGCCATCCCCGTCAACCTTTAGCCACTCCAATCCTTGACCCTGCAAGTGTACTTTTGATAAAGAAATGCATTAACAAGAAAACGTCATCTGAACCTAAAACTGAGTGTATCCATTTCGTGGATGCTAATGATGTTAAGGATAACAAAGACTTCTTTGAGGATGGAACAAAAGAGATTGAATCAGACTCCCAGAATGACTTAAACCCTGAGGTAGGAAAGCTAGAACCTTTAAACGTCGACACCTTAACCCACCCCGATCCTAGTCTCCTCGAAGCCAAGTCTTTAGACAAAGTATGCCTGGATGATAATTGTGTGATCTCGGAAGAAACCAATCGGACGTCGAACACTTTGAATTTAAATTTGGAAGATCCTGATTTAGTTGTAACACCTACTGAGATGACTCCGGATAATTCTGATAATTCTGATTTAATTTTGGATAATTATGATTCAGTTTTAGATAATTATGATAATTCTAATTTAATTCTGGATAATTCTGATGGCGACTTAGATAATCTCGAGTTGGAAGTAAGTCAATCAAATTTATCACCTGATATAAGTGTAATGGAACCCATGGATCTTAGGGTTGCAACCAAACCTGAGTCTCTTTCGGAAGACAATACTTTGAGTCTGAAAGTTTTTGAGCCTGATTTGAACAATGAGCCCCCTCTTGTTTCATTAGAGTCTAACTTTAGAGCTGCTCAATTGGATTTATATTTGGCCGAGTGTGTCATTCCTGATTCATACATTTTGCCCGTTATAGCCTCGTCCTACCAGGATAAGGACCACTTCTATCCTAGTTGGATGAATTTGTTAGATGACACTACCCCCACTAGGAGATTGCTGTCGACCCTAACTGAAACCACCTATAGAAGTGCCCTAGTAGCTAAGAGTGTCTTCATTTCTCCCCCTACCCCAGTTCCCTTAGACCGGACACTTTAAAACCACTCTTTTTGGGAATTGTCCACTTTTTTCTGGCTTTGTGTTCGTATGAGTTATTATAATGTGTGTGAGTTTGTAGTATGTTGTCTTCCAAGTTATTTCTGTTTAAAACTTTTGTGTGAGCCTTGATTCTTATCATTTATTATGCATACCGGTTCTTTTGCATATGCATTTGCATCTCATCTCCAGGAGCTTCATAAAGAAATTAAAAGAAGAATTGAACAAAGTAATTCCAATTATAAACTTATTGTAGATCACAAGAAAAGATTTAAAGAATTCGCAGTTGGAGACTTTGTAATGGTACGGATCCGTCCGGAGTGTTTTCCGCCGGGCTCCGTGAAGAAGTTACATGCTAGAAGCGCCGGACCCTTTAGGATAATTTCAAAGGTAAATAGTAATGCTTATGTGCTGGACCTTCCTAAAGGTTTTAACCTTAATCCTACATTTAATATAGAAGATCTAATAATCTTTGGGGGACCAGAGTTGAACCCTAATAATCCACTTTAAAATAAGCCTTTTGAGAACCCACCAAGTGAGATCCCCAGCCTACCCCCACTCCCCGATTTACCCCCACTTACCCATTGCGGAGAAGGTTGAAGCTATACTTGACGATGAAATCATTTCCATGAAGGAAGGCGGGCGTTACAGGTACTTGGTTCATTGGAAAGGGAAGCCGGTGACCGAGGATACATGGATTGATCGAGAGGAGCTACAGACTTTAGATCCAGACCTCCTAGAGATGTACGAGAGCTCCAGAGACTTTTACTCGACGGGGTCGAGCTTTCTCCCACCTGGGGAGAATGATGTGGACATCGATTAGAGATTCAAGCATGTGTATCGCCAGAGACAGCGCCGATCGACGGCTACGATTCAGAGCCTTTAATTTTTGATGTATTTTATGTTTTATTTAGTTAGCATTTTTATTTCCTAGTTTACCCCCATGGGGAGTGTTGTCTTATTGTAGCCCAAAGGGCATTTGAGTACTTTTATTTCCTTATGTTTGAAGACCTATTTATAGGGGTCTCATGCTTTGTAATAGACTAATGAATATTATGAATGAAAATTTGTTTTGATTATCTTGTCTTCTTCTTCTTCTTATGGAGAGCTAGAGAGGAGAACGAGAGCCCAAGGTGAGGGCGAAAAGCAATACCCACCAGTCATTGGAAGAGTCCGTGGCTCGTGGTCTATCCCCGACATCCGATCCCCCCTTCCTCTTCCCCCAACCGCCGGTCTTAGCTTCCTCTTGGCCGCCGGCCACCCCACCACCACCATCCGTCCGTGAACCTTTCAACCATCGACCTCATCTCCCATTCCCCTCGAATTCAAATTTTGAAAATTCAAATTTTGAATTTCAAAATCTTGTCAATTTTGGAATTTCCAAATTATGAAAGTTTTGAAGATGCTTCATGACGAAATTCAAATTCAAATGGATTTCTTCATACTCCTTTCTAGATCTTGTGTGCTGATTTGGAAAGCTTTTCATTGTCCCCACATCAATTTCTCCCCCCCCCTATAAGCCGCCGGCCACTCTTGGATGGAGCCCCATCAATGCCTCCCATTAATGCATTGATGACACATGAGTTTCAAATCAATTTCAAATATTTTTCCCTCCTAATTCCCATTAAACCTGAGAATAATTTCAGATTTTTGAATAGAAACTCCTCCCTCTCTCCTCTATACCGCCAGCCCCATTCATGGCTCCCCCCTCCCATTAACACCCCAATCAATGCATTAATCACCCATTAATTTGAAATCGAATTTCAAATTAATTCCATCAAAAGTATTCAAAATCGAAAATCAATTTCAGTTTTGAAATCAATCCCCCCTCTTCTAGCCTTTATAATTAATGTGAAGCCCTGGTCATTCCTCCTGCATTAATTCCTAAACTTCTCCTTGCTGCCATGAAATTCCAACAAAGGAAACTTCACCGTGGTTATGCCAGAACTTCCCCATTGCTGCCCAACGTCTGTTGTTCAAGTTTTCTGAGCCAAACCACTTGCATCCCAGCCTCTTAAAAGGATCCCCAACTGTTGTCCAAGACTCCCTTGACTGAAAATTGTTGCTGCCCTGAACCAAGAGCAAAACGGCTGCTGCCTTGAATTGCACCACTTCCCGGCTGTTCCATGTTGCGGGAAAGCTCTTGGTTGCTGCCCACATCTTCCCTAGCATTCAAACGATCTTGTCAGAACGTGCATCTCTCTTATTTTTGGGAAGAGTTGAGTGAAGGACCGCCGACATCCAAACTACAATTGGAGCATCGACAGTCGATCATTTCCATCATCCTCGACACCGATAACCTTCCCGTGGATCAAGTTCGTTGTGGTTGCTACCGTTCTCGTGGCATCGTCGGGTTTGCTAAAATCCTTCTTCCGCTAAGCCTAGTGTAGTTGAGTGATACATTGCCCAAGGTAAAAACTCTCGTTATTAAGTTGTGGATTGTTGATTAATAGCTTTTGGTATTGCTACTATCTTTGGTTATCTTTGAGTTTAGCTATTCTACATGTACTTCCTTGCCTAAGCTAGTTGAAAACTAAGAATTCTTTGAGGAATTTTGCTTGTTATCTCAATAAGTTATTAATTGAAATTGCTTTATCAATCATTCGAAAATTTCTTAACAAGCTCATTCGCATGTGGTATCACATGAATATGAAATCTAACTTTTTTTTTCCAATTTCTAAAATCTTGTGTCAAAATTATCACCGCAAGCTTGATTTAAATCCTGAAATAATGCAAAAATTATATAAACAGGCACACATAAATAAATATATAATTTGGACCTTATAAAAATTGGATTGAAATAAAATTAAAATTTGATGAGATTATTATTCATTCATAATGAAATCATGAATTAATTGTTATTTTGTTTCCTTCGCTTTATCCAATTCATGCACAACTTTAGAAAGAATCCTACTGCTAGTAACATCAAGTACAATTAAAAAAATTGCATATATGCCTTGATGTAAATATATAATTTTTCTCTTTTATAACTTATATGCCCCAAAAACAAACATTTACATTCACATAGAACAAAAAAAAGAAAAACCTCAATTAGTACAAAATAAATAGAACTTATATGCCCCACAAGCTACAGATAACCTAGGATTAGAAACGATTTAAGGCCAAAAAAAAAATAAAGTAAAAAAGGCCCTAAAATGGATGGTGCGTCGAGTTGATCCTATCACTTTGGCAAAGAATCCCACAATCTCAGGTTGATATAGCAAATTCAAAAGCGAAAAACTCCCATGTCTTTTTTCGTTCATATATGAGGTAGGTGGGTACTGGAGAGACAGGCCAAGAGAGAGAGAGAGATACTTGCCGTGAAGCTGCCAGCTGAGGACAAGGAAGACGAAGGAGCAGCCAAAATGCTACATGCATGAAAGAAGAAACAAACTTCGCAAGTTTGAGGAAGAGGAAGGAAAAATAATCTAAAGTTATTATTTTGTATTACCATAAATACTTTAATTAGGCGATAATTACGCAGACAGTGGGAGTCTGTGCCCCCAGCTTAAATCCACCCCTGCTGACTACACGTATACATGCATATATACATAAAATACATTCATAAACACACAATGTATGAATATATTATTCACCAACTTCCTGTACTACTGCCCCCATGATAATAAGTGATTTTTCATTTAAATTGCTACCATCATCATATATTATCATATAGTTACATAGTAAGTATTAAATAGTGATATAATATATGGAGATGTCCAATTGTTGAGATAGTCATACAAGATGCTACATGAGATCCTTACCCATTTTATTGATCTGACAAATAATGCATGTTGACATGCATCTCTAAGAACCCTAGACTCCCCACTAGCAATTGAGTTACAAACAACTCCACTGAGTCCACATGATGACTTTAATCACCTCCACAACCATCGGACTGATCATGGGTGTACCTAGAGTACACAACATGTTTTATCATTGAAACTTGCATGGACGCCAACCCCTCTTCAACTTTTCAATGAAGTGTTCTTGAACCCCCAAAGTTATGTTATATGTCATCAACTAACACATTTGAAGATGTTTCTACACATTTTATAAGGATTGATTATGCAATTAATAAAATCAAGTGTTACATTATTTCGAAAATCTGTCATCAAAGACTTATCTCTTATCAAAGATGCATGACTGGATTATTTTGATTACACTTGAATTAATTTCTTTTTATTATTTTGCAAACCTAAAATCCTATTTATAAATAGAGGATGCTTACAAGAGGCTGAAAGATGATTAAAAAAATTCAAGCAAACTCCCAATTTACCCCTGTTCTCTCAACCTCTCTCGGGTTTCTGTCCACTCGACTTCTCCCTCTTTCTCTTTCCCATTCTCTCTCCCCCTATTCTTTTTTCTCTCTCTCTTCAATTCACAGGATGCACTTTTAATAACATTGGTAAAAGCTAAAGAGAAAAGAACATGTTGTTACGGAGCCGGCCTAGGGCAAGCTGGCTGAATCGGTCCAACAGGGACTGGTTCAAGTATATCGCAGGCGGAAGCGGGCGAAACCTGGAGGGGGGAGGGGTTTCATGGAGCCTTCTTGCTATTTTAAATTATGATTAGAAGGGAAATTTTGAATGAAAAAGGTTGTTTAGGTATTGTAAACTTCCTTTGGCTTTAATTAGTCTAGGGGAGGTTAGGGTTAGGGCATCTTGAGATTTGCTGAAATTTTGAGACCAAGTGTTTGTTTTGGGCTCTACGCTTGCTAGAGATTGTGGAGAGTTTTCCTTCCTCTCGAATTGAGGGAAATTGTATCTTGCTTTGTGTTCTTGTTTGTTATTTGAATCAAAGATTTTCCTTGGTGTTTCTGCTTCATTCTACAAACGTTCTCGCATTGCTTTTGCTTGTTTTTCATTGAAATCAGCCCTTTTGCTCACTGTTTTTGCCAATTATTGGTAGGATTGCTTGCGAACTCAAGTATTACCCTTGTGGTTATTTGCGAACTCAAGTACTTCCTATCAAATTGGTATCATAGCATTGTCGTGGGACCATCGATGGCTGAAATTCCAAAATTTCAGCTAGGGACCTTCATCCACAAGAGATCTTCTCGACAACCTTGGGAGGGAAGATGGCCGGAAGGAAAGTGGAAGTATTGGGGGGAGAAATTGGCCAACTGAAGACTGATTTGAAAGAAAGAACCGTTGATTTTCAAAACCAATTCGCTTCCATCCATAAAAAGATGGATGGAAGGTTCACCGCCTTGGAATAAATGATGAAGAAGATGTTAGAGGGAAAACAAAATCCGACGACATCGGAAGCAAGGGAAGCCACCGGAGACAATGGGAGATGTGGGAATCTGAACCCATTTAGGGGGAGGGAGAATACGGAAGTGGACATCCTTGAGGGGAATGATTGAATGACTACGCTAGAACCACTTTCTAAGGAGGAAATGAGAATGGACTATGAGAGAAGAGGTGCTGAATTTTTTGGGAGAAGGGATGAATTTTACCGTTGGGGTGCTGAAGATGAAAGGAGAAGAGGGAAATACGAGGAAGGGCATGGGTACAATCATCGAAGGGAAGATCGTGACCACTGGGGAGCTTTTCCCCCTCGCGGAATGGGAGGTTAAGGAGGAATTAGGGGAAACGGGGGAGACCCGAGGGTGAGGAAATTGAAGATGCCCATCTTTGCAGGCGAGGATGTACATGGCTGGATCTACAAGGTGGAGCAGTACTTTACGGTATATGAGTTGACAGAGGAGGAGAAATTAACAGCTACAAGACTGTGTTTGGAAGGGAAGGCACTAGCGTGGTACCAATGGCGGGACATGAGGCAGCCCATTCGAAGCTGGAGAGAGTTCAAGGACTGTCTACTAGAGCGTTTCCGAACTAGTAGGGGAGGAGACTTCTACGAGCAGTTTTTTGCCCTGACACAGGAGGAGAAAGTGGCAGATTACCATCATGGTTTAAAATTGCGCAATATGAGGCTCGCCTTGAGGCCCGTCTTTGCGCAATTCCAGTAAAAAAAGCCTCGATGCTTACGCCTCAAATTTTTTTATAAGGCTTGCGCCTCAACTTGGTTGAGGCACGCCTTGCCTCACTGGCATGAGGCTTACGCCTCACGCTATATATATTAAAACTTACATAAATCTTGAAGTAAATGCCCGACATTGGACTCTATATAAGAGGAGGAAGGGGAGAAAGCAGTTCACCATAATGATGATTCAAATGAAGATCCCTTAGTGATGACAGTGCTGATGACTTATGAGTTCTTATGTGATATGTCATTGCTATTTATTTTTGGAAATCGGAATTATATGTTAATGAAAAGAATACTGGGATTTCGGAAAGATAGAATTTTGAGTTGAACTATATTTCATGTTGTCTTATTATTGAGATATTTTGATTTCACTTTATATCTTATGATTTTTTACATTTTATATTATTCGCTCATTAGTATATAACAAATTTATCATTTTATGTTTATGCAATCTTTTGATTTTGAGGCTTACGCCTCAAAATGCCTTGAGGCTTACGCCTCGCCTCACAAATGAAAAACGCCTCAATACTCGAATACGCAATTTTAAACATTGATTACCATGACCGGTTTGAGTATCTAGCAAGCAGGCTGGATCGTCTTTCTGAGACCGTGCTGGAGGGGAACTTCATGAAGGGGCTTAAACCGGAGATCAGAGCAGCCACTAGAGTGATGAGACCGCACGACTTGGGGGAGGCCATGGAACTGGCACAACTGGTGGAGGACCAGAACCAACTGGAGAGAGGGGCTCGATGCAGTAGCTCTGGGGGATCCTACAGGATGACTACTACTTTTCTAGCTCCCAAAGGAGTTCACCGGGAGCTTCAAGAGAGGCACCAAAGGAGAGGACTGGAGGAGGGGGCTTGGAGGAAATTTCAAGAAGTTGACTGAGAAGGAAATCCATAAGAAGCGGGCTAAGGGGTTGTGTTTCAAGTGCGATGAGAAATACATGTCAGGGCATATGTGTAAGGATTGAACTCTTCAGGTTCTCACCGTCTGTGATGACGAGGAAACTGACAGAGGTGAGAGCGGAGTAATGGAGGAAGAAGAAGAGAAGTTACACCTGGACGTAGCTGAAGTCTCTCTAAACTCGGTGGTGGGATTCACACCATGAAGGTAAAGAGAGAGATAGGGGATCGGGAGGTAGTGGTGTTGATCGATGATGGGACTACCTATAATTTCATCTCTAACCAGATTGTAAATCTGTTGGGGATGAAATTAGTGGACACAAGAGGATATGGAGTGAAGATGGACACGGAGAAGGTGGAGATGAGGAGAGGAGTTTGCAGGGGAGTGGTACTGGCCATTCAAGGGATACAGATGAGGGAGAATTTCCTTCCCTTAGAATTGGGGAGTACCGATGTCATCCTGGGGATGAAATGGCTATAGACTTTGGGGGAGACCAAGGTCAATTGGGGTGCCCTGAGGATGGAATTGATGGTGGAAGGACAAAGGATGGTGATCCAGGGGGATGCATAGTTGTCTATGTCAGGAGTATCTCTCAAATCCATACAGGAGGTGGGAGGAGGATATTTGGTGGAGCTACAACGCTAGGAGAGGGTCGGTGTGGGGGAAGAGGGAGACATTCCACTGGTGGTGCAACCACTCATATAGCAGTTCAGAGAGATTTTCCAGCCTCCTCAGGGCTTACCACTACCCAAAGAGCAAGAGCATGCAATCCTTTTGAAGGATGGGGTGTCACCGATCAGTGTTCGACCTCACCGCTACCCCTAGATTCAGAAAGATGAAATTGAGAAGCTGATTAGGGAGATGTTGGAGGCAGGGGTCATCAGACCCAGTGTGAGTCATTTTTATAGTCCAGTCTTATTAGTCAAAAAAAAAGATGAGAGCTGCAGGTTTTGTGTGGATTACAGAGCTTTGAATAAGGAGGCAGTACCGGATAAATTCCTCATTTCAGTGATTGACGAGATATTAGATGAGCTGCAAGAAGCAGTAATGTTTTCCAAGATGGACCTAAAGTCAGGTTACCACCAAATCAGAATGAAGGAGGATATTCAAAAGACGGCATTTAGAATGCACGAGGGGCACTAAGAGTTCTTGGTGATGCTATTTAGGCTCACTAACGCCCCTGTTACTTTTCAGTCTTTGATGAATAGGGTGTTCCAACAGTACCTCAGGAAGTTTGTGCTGGTTTTCTTTGATGAAATTTTGGTGTACAGTCGAACAAAGGAGGAGCATTTGGAGCACTTGAAATAAGTTCTTAAGATCCTATAGGCCCATTAGTTGAAGGCTAACTTAAAGAAGTGCAGTTTCGCCCAATCTAGGGTGGAATATTTGGGACATGTAGTGTCTCAAGAGGCCGTGACAGCCGACCAGTCAAAGATTGAGGCAATGCAGAAATGGCCAATGCCTAGGAATATAAGGGAGTTACGGGGATTCCTAGGATTGACTGGCTACTATAGGAGGTTCGTGAAGCAGTACAATACCATCGCTTGGCCTTTGGCTGACCAACTGAAGAATGATAATTTTTCGTGGAGAGAGGCAGCAACCAAGGCATTTGAGAGGTTGAAGAAGGCCATGATGACAGTCCCAGTATTGGCTCTTCCAGATTTCAGTTAGATCTTTATAATGGAGACCAATAAGTCAGGATATGGATTTGGAGCAGTGTTGATGCAGAATCACAGGCCTATATCGTACTTCAGTCAGGTTCTATCGATCAGGGCTCGATTGAAGTCCGTATACAAGAGAGAGTTGATGGTCATATTCTTGGCCATTCAGAAATGGCGTACTTATCTACTAGGTAGGCATTTCATCGTTTGTACGGATTAGAGGAGTTTAAAATACTTGTTGGAGCAAAGGATGGTGACTAAGGAACATCAGAGGTGACTGTCAAAGCTTTTAGGCTATGATTTTGAGATCCAATACCGACCGGGGGTAGAAAATAAAGCGGCTAACGCTTTATCCATATGTGTTGGGGAACTTCAGGGGCTGACAATTTTAGTACCACTAATGGTCAACTTGGGGGGGGGGGCATCAAGGAAGAAAGCATGCATAACGAAGAGCTGAAGAAGATCAGGGGAGATTTAAAGAATGATAGTAGTAGCCACTCAGGGTACTATCTGAAAGGAGAGAGGTTGTTGCATCAAGGGAGGTTTATGATACCACGAACATTAGTACACATTTCTCACTTATTACAGGAATTTCATGGCAGTGCAGTTGACGGACATTCAGGAGTACAAAGGACATATAGGAGGTTGGCATCGGAGCTCTACTAGAAGGGGATGTATAGGGATGTTGAGAAGATAGTGGCAAGGTGTGAAGTGTGCAAAAAAAATAAATATATGGCAATGGCACCAGGAGGGTTACTCCAACCATTAGCATTTCCAAACAGAGTATGGGAGGAAGTGTCCATGGACTTCATCCACGGCCTACCCCGCTCAGAGGGATTCACTATCATTTTGGTAGTGGTGGACCGACTCAGTAAATATGCACATTTTATCCTCCTACGACATCCTTACACCGCAGTATCAATGGCGGCAACATTTATCAGGGAAGTGGTTAGATTACACGGGATACTGAATCAATTGTGTCTAATAAAGATAAAGTGTTCCTTAGTCAGTTTTGAAGGGAGCTTTTCAGGATGCAGGGCACTGTTCTCAAGAAAAGTACCTGATGAGGACATCGTCAGCAACTTCGACACATGTACTATTATGAGACGCCGGAGATCGACGGCCACGATCATGAGCTATATTTTTTTAGTAGTTTATTTTATTTTTTTATGTTTTTCCGCTTTTTCCCTCATGGGTATTTAGTCGCTATTGTAGCCCAAGAGTCATTTTAGTCTTTTGTTTTCTTTGTCATTTGAGGCCTATATATATGGCCCTTTTCTCATGTAATAGAAGTTTTTGAGGAATGAAAAATATTACTCCTTGTTCTCTTTGTGAGTGCACTTCTCCTAGATCTCTTAGTGAGTTCGACGGAGAAACTAGATATCTTTGTGAGTTCTAGATTTTGTCCAAGTTTATTGTGTGAAGATCCGATTTTGAGGATAAAAGAGGTGAGTGGAATCATAGCAACGCAAATCCTCAGATTTTTTTTCCTCCTCCCATCCCCTCATCTTGTTTCCGCCGACCCCTTGGAGCCGTCCAAGCCGCCGGCCTGCAAAGCCCCTCCTGCCGGCCAGCCCTCAGCCCAGCAGCCCGCCAGCCTCCTGCAAGACCCCTTGCCGCCGGCCACCCATGAGCCCCTACCGCCGGCTCCCCTCTCTCCCTCCTTGAATTTTGAATTTCCCTCCCTTAATGACTTTCCTAATTAAGTCAAATTAAATTAGGGAATTAATTAAGAGGAGTTACACTCTTTTGAAATTCAAATTCCCTCCTAATTTTTATTAAAATTAGGGAGTTACTTGAAACAATCAAAATCTGAAATTAAAATCATATTTTGATTAATTTCTAGTCGTCCCCACCCTCTTAAATCTCAAACCTCTCCCCACTCCACATGGCCGGCCACTCCCCTCTCTCTCTCCCCTTTTAATTCTCTTTTATTACTTCCTTAATCCCTTTCCTCATAAACTAATTTCAATTTCAAATTTTGAAAACTGAAATTAATCCCTCCTCACTTTTGGAAATCTGAACTAAAATTCAGATTTTAGTTTTTCCCCTCATAACCTCACCCACCCCCTCTCTCTCCTCCAAAACCGTGACTCCTCCCTCTCCCATCATGAGTACTCATTCAACCCTTGGCGAGGATGCATGGCGGAGCCCGAATGAAACTTTGGATTTGTGTATGACGACCAAGATCAAGTGGACATCCTCCAATCACCGTTCTTTGACTTGGGCTTCAATTTCGACGATACCATTGAAGATTACATCGACCGTATCCATTACACCTTAGTGGATGTGATCGACGAGCAAAGATCAAAGGGACGTTGGATCATCCTTGGACGGTCGTCATCCTCCACCACTCCGGCCACCTATCCAAGCACGACGATCTTAGGCTCCTTCTTCCTCGGAGTGATCTCGGTTCTAATGTGAAGACTCTTCTTCCACTAAAGCCTAGACTAGTTGAGCGTATGGGCTCCAAAGGTGAAAGTTCTCTTTATTAAATCGCGGATTCTTATTTATCGTCGTAGTTTTACAATTGCTCTTTGTGTTTTCTTAAATTGTTTGGTTAACCGACTTCGTTCTTCTCTACCTAAGCAAGTTAAAAAAACTAAGAATTCTAAGGATCAATCGTTGTTATAAGTAATAAATTTATTGTGGAAACACTTTGTTAATTCGCTATCTTTAATATCCTAAGTAAATCCACAATTGTTTCGCATCAGTATCGTCTACCATCCACAGACAGAGGTGGTGAACCGAAGCTTGGAGACATATTTGAGGTGTTTTGCTTCTGAAACACCACGGAAGTGAGCTAAATGGTTACCATGGGCGGAATATTGATATAATTCTTTGTACCATTATGCATCCCAAATGATTCTTTTCAAACTGCTCTATGGAAGAGACCCCCCACACTTAGTGCATTATAGGAGGGGAAACATACCGGTCTCTTTAATCGAATAGTACTTATAGGAGAGAGACTAGGTGTTGGAGGAGTTAAAAAAATATTTGGGAAGGACACAACAAATCATAAAGAAGCCAGCATATACATACGGGAGAGACATACAATATGAAGTGGGGGAGAAGGTGTTCTTGAAGCTAATCCCTACAGGCAGAAATCAATGGCCAACAGGAGGAACTAGAAATTGCCATCGAGAAACTTTGGTCCCTATGAAATTCTGGAAAAGATTGGAGCTGTGGCGTATCGTCTGAAGTTACCCTCCTCCGCTACCATACACCCGTGTTCCATGTGTCACAGTTGATGAGAGCTCAAGGGGAGCATGTAGTTAATGCAGAGTTAGCAGCCACACTAACAGAGAGATTGGAGATGGTCATGGAACCCCTGGAGCTGAAAGGAGTAAGGTTGGAATGTTGGATAAAAAGTGGAACAAGGAAGTTCTAATCAGAGGGAAGGACATCCCCGAGTTCGAAGCCACTTGGGAACCGTACGACAGAGTGAGATTTCAATTTTCTTCTTTTCACCTTGAGGACAAGGTGAGTTTTTGGGAGGGGAGTATTGTTACGGAGCCGACCCAGGACAGGCCGGCTGAACTGATCCAACAGGGACCTGTTCAAGTATATCGCAGGCAAAAGCGGGCGGAACCTGGAGGGGGCGGAGGTTTCATGGAGCCTTCTTGCTATTTTTAAACTATGATTAGGAGGGAAATTTTGAATGAAAATGGTTGTTTAGGTATTTGTAAACTTCATTTGGCTTTAATTAGTCTAGGGGAGGTTAGGGTTAGGGCGTCTTGAGATTTGCTGAAATTTTGAGATCAAGGGTTTGTTTTGGGCTCTACACTTGCTACAGATTGTAGAGAGTTTTCCTTCCTCTAGAATTGAGGGAAATTGTATCTTGCTTTGTGTTCTTGTTTGTTATTTGAATCAAAGATTTTCCTTGGTGTTTCTACTTCATTCTACAAACGTTCTCGCATTGCATTTGCTGATTTTTCATTAAAATCAGCCCTTTTGCTCACTATTTTTGTCGATTATTGGTAGGATTGCTTGCAAACTCAAGTATTACCATTGTGGTTACTTGCGAACTCAAGTACTTCCCATCACATGTCCACTTGATACAATTCAGCCACTTTCATTTACTTATTCTCAACAACTAAAAGGAATTAACATAAATTAAAACAACTTGAATGTCCAATAAGAAACTAGGTTTTAAAAAGGTGCAGAATTTGACACGGATCCCACACTAGAAACATGAAAAGCAAGTGGTGAACAAAGCACAAGTTAAATATTTTGAATACAAATAATTGTGCCCCAATATCAACACTGATTAATGACTATAAGCAAATAACTCCCATCTCCATTTTTTCTAGTATTAATCAGAAAGGGAAAAAAAGAAGGAATCTTTAATCTTTAAAGGTGCAGTAAACTACAGGCCTACATCAAAGCTCCTTTCTTTTGATCACCTAGAATTTTTTTGGGTTAGTTTTTTCACTATTTTGGTTTTAAGAGCTATTGCTATATTTCCATTTGACTGCTAATTTTTTGCTATTTTTTAAAAAATTCTTATAATGAAAGCTGTTTTTTACCATTAGATCTACTAGAACGTGACATCTATAGAAAATTGTTATTCCACTTTTTCAACCAAAAAATAATAATAATACACACAACAATTTTTAAACAAAATTTTAAAATTTATAAGTATCTTTAGAAAAAGCTGTAGCGACCTCAAACCGACCCTTGGAGTTCAATGTGTATGGAAAACATGGTTTTAAAAAAAGTTGTTATTTTCACCCATTTGAAGTGCGAAAATGAAATTATGGTATTCGAGAAGTTTTTGAAAGTGCTTTTGGAGTTTAATGTTAATTTCGATTTCGGTTCTAACATATTTTACTATTTTTCGAAGTATATTTTATACCTTCAAGCAGCCAAAGAAACCCCTTAACCATAACGGGATTTCCAAATCCATTGCAGGTCAAAATTGTTTAGAAAGTTTTTGCCAGACAAATTATGCACACTAATCATCCTCACCGCTATTTTGATGGCATTCCCTTTACTCTAAGCAAAAAACCCTAGGCAGAGGAACTGACTTGAAGGAGAAGGCAGCAACAAGAAATGGACATTGGTACCTCACCTGAACGACATCAGCAATGGCAAGCAGATCGCCAACAAAGAAGAAGAGAAGGAAAGCAAGTAAGAACAGCAGACACTGCCGCGCGGGGAGAAGAGCTAGAAACCGCTAAGCTTCTTCCTCAAAACCAAGGAACAAAAATAGGGGAATTGGCATCATATTGATTTTTCAACTATTAAATTTGATATTAATGAGTATAATGCAGTTTTTTTAATTGTTTTTAAAATTTTTTTTTAATATAAATATTTTAAATTTTAAATTTTTATTCTAAAAAATATATTTTAAAAAGTAATAAAAAAATTATCCCAAATAAAATCTAAATCATTAAAAATTTGATCAAATAAAAAAAACGAGTAATTATTAAATTTTAATATTTAATATTTAAATAATAATTTAAAAAGATATTTAATAAAATATTAATTTTATAAATTATTAAATTTTAGATATTATGCAAATAACTGCCTCAAAAATAATATTATACATACTACTTAATTTTAAATATTTATAAAACTAACATATTTATATTTCCTTAAATTTTCGCCTAAATATTAAATTTGTACAAAAATTTTAACATGTAATTTCCTTTTTTATTTAATTTCTAAAAATTTTATTATGGTGCTCATAAATACATAAATTTAATAATTCAAATAAATAACATAAATATTAATTTATAAATCATTATTATTTTAAAGTTATGTATCTAATTACTTAAGTTTTAATTGTTGAAATTTTGTTAATATTGCATATGAAATTATTATTTTTTTAAGAAAAGATTAATCTCATTTTGAAGCAACTTTTGATTTATAGGTTAAAGAATTTGTTTCTACGTACCGAAGAGCATTTATTTTACCTACGCTGCTCGTCTTGGTTTGCTAATTAAGAGCTATGGTTGCCAAGTGAGATGTTTTCGGCTCGAATTTTATGCATGTGAAGTATCTGTAAATTTATCTTAATTCGCTCAAATATCTACAAAAAAAGTTCTTTTGCCCATTCTGTTGAAAAGAAATGCTTGCATTTTCAAAAATTGATATTGTTTTTATCAAATGAAGTATTTGATAAATGAATTAAATTTATATAATTATGCATTGTGATTCTATGAACACTATGAAGAGGCTAAGATGACACTAATGTACTATACTAAAGCTTTTAAAATTATGAGAACTTATAATTTGATATTAATTTAGATATCTTATCACAATCCATCATAAGAAATATAATTTAATATGGACAAATGATATGACTATGATTCTATTTTGGATAGCTCTCTCATTGCTTTGTTTTTATAGAGCAATTATAGCTCATTTTGGCTAAAACTTTTTTTGTTGTTTTCTCACTATTTTTAAAAATTTATATAGTGAGAAACTACTTCTTATAACTAGAATTACTAATGTTTATGAAACAGTGCAATCTTTCCAAATAGACACTATATCTCTATAGAAATTACCAAAATATTAAGCATTATTTGACCTCAATAAAAAATACACTAAGAATAATGATTGGCAAGCTTTTTAATAATGCTATTGTTCCAGGCTAGAATATACGTTGCGATAGAGTTAGAATACTACGTCTTAGTGTTGTACAGATATCCAGCTCACATACAGAGAACACAAGATTTTTTACGTGGAAAACCCTTGAAAAGGGAAAAACCACGGGGCCTATCCCAGTTGAAAATGATTCCACTAGAATTTGAGTCGGTTACAATGGGTTGACTCGCCTCCGAGGGCGATCAGATTACAAGTAACAATTGTACGATAAAAGTCCGGGTGTCAGGTGATAGTCTGATAGAACTTAGGGCCTCAGAGATGATGGTCTGGTAGAACTCCGGGCTTTAGGTGATAATCTGGCAAATGCGAGAGCCTCAGGTGGAGGTCTGGCGAAGGTGAAGGCCTCTCGCGGTGGTCCGGCAAAGGTGAGTGCCTCAGGTGGAGATCTGGCAAAGGCCTCTGGCGGTGGTCCGACGAAGGCGAGGGCCTCTGGTGGTGGTCCGGTGAAGGCGAGGGCCTCTGGTGGTGGTCCGACGAAGGCGAGGGCCTTAAGTGGTGGTCTGGTGAAGTTCCGGCGAGACTCCGGCGGTGGTCCGACGAAACTCAGGCGGTGGTCGAGGAGGAGCTTCTTCCCTCTTCTCATTCTCTCTTCATTCTCTTCTTTTCTTGCTTGGGTCCCTTTTCAAGAAAAATGAGGGGTCTATTTATAGATTTTTGGAGTGGCATGGCCCATATATTGAATCCCTTGATCATGAACCGTTCGTCAGGCATTTAGAGGCCTGAATGATTTTGGAATTCAGTGATCTTGGGCTCGTTGGATTCGTGTCATCGAGTCGCTCGATTCGACTATAAGCTCGTAATATTTGAAAACCGTTTGGTAACTCAAACAGTTGTATGAAGCTTCCAACAACGCTTTGGGTCCTTGATTTGGGCTCATTTGGGCTCGAATTGAGCCGAATTTGGTGTCGTTGGATTTGTATTTCCAAGACGCTCAGTTTGACTGTAAGTTTGCTAAAATTGGAGTTCAAGTGATCCCGAATTTAATTTTTGAAGTTTTTGACTTGATTTTGCCTCGAGATTCGTGCCCGATCAAGATAATTTTTTGATGATATATCAGCTATTAATAAATAGCTCAATAATCATCAAATAAAACATTATCTTTTTTTTTTTATTTGAAAAAGATAGAAATCTATTTTTGGCTAATAACTATTCAAAACAGAGGAATGACACTTCTCTTTGCCTATCAAGTCCATTTTTCTTGAGAAAATCAGACATTGGAGTTCCTCAAGCTATTAAATTCAAGAATATGGTGTCCAAGTAAACTCCTTAAATAGTTATATAAAGTTGGGAACGAATATTTTATTGAGATTAGGTTTTATTTGGACAATTTTTTTATTGCTTTGTAAAATTAATTTTTAGTACAAAATTCTCTTAAAAGTAAGAAAAAAATAGTGGTCTAAAACTATCCTAAATAAAACCGTAGAAGAGATTTATGTCAAATCATTGATAATAAATAAATAAATTATTAACTTGTAAAACATATTAATAATTTTATAAAAACTTTGCTATAAATAACCGAGCAGAAAGCTCACTACTATACGAGAAATTATTCTGTAAAGAGGCCGGACGCAGAACGCGGTCTAGAGACCAACCGGAATGCATCACCGAGCAGTACTGAGCTGCGGTACCGAGTATAAAGATGATATGACGCATTTTGATTGATCTCTAAATGAGGTTCGACATCCACGGATAATAACTAATCCTGCTTTACAGCTAAAGCGTACCAAGTGTTAATAAGAGCTGCTGGAAGCACAAAGTGTACATCAATGCGTGTTCTTCGAAGAAAGAGACAAAACTTGAGAAACTTTGAGTAGCAGGAAAAAAAAATCAAGTAAAATGCAAGTCTTCCTGCTGTCTTCTCAGGTAAAATGCAAGCCTTCTCTCTTCGAAGGAATACTCCACCTCCTCAATTGTTTTTGTAATGGTATTTGCTTCTTCTTCATAAGCAACGGAACATGGAGCAGGAGTGTTGGCCATCTTCATTGGAGTCGACACTGTTCCTGGAGTCTTAGGTGTTGCGATGGGCGTCGCCTTCGGTGTCTTGTTTTGTTCCTCGGAAACTATGTTGTGGATTAGTTGAGTCGTCAATGGCAGATGGTTGGTTGGAGTCAGAGGGGCAAATGGCTTTCTATGATCAGATTGGAAAGCATTTGCATTTGTTGAATTGAAAGATAGTTTCTTTACTGGAATTCCAGCATCCAAATCTTTCTTGGCTTCATGAATTCAGGTGTTGAGTGTGGTCAGTAGCCAAAGTTAATGTGAATTCAAGTTTTGAAGAAGTTCAAAGGAACAAACCAGGAGAAACAGAAGTGCACTCGTTTGCTCTCTTTGTTGTCTTAGTGCTGCATAGAAGATCTGGTTTTGTTGGCTGTAATGCAGCTGCCCCTAGAGATAACCTTCGGCTTGCACCGCCTGTAGAAGTTCTTGGCAATTTCTTAGCGCTTTGTGGCTTGGAAGGGCTTGGCTTGGATCCAAAAAGTGCCTCTTGTTGAACAATTAGTTGACTTTGCAGTTTCTTCTGATCCTAAAATGTTATGTTAGAGCGTTAGAGCTTGTTAATGGGCATGGCAATATGCACATATTGAATATCAAAGGCAACAAGTAGTATTACCCTTTGCCTCTTTTTTTCTAGCTCTTTCTCCTGGCGAACAAAAGCATATTCTTCTAGCATTGACAAAAGACGGACCTGTAGTAAGAGGAGATGAGATTTAGGGATGGAAACCAACAAGTATCTCATAGCTCTCTTTTCTCAGACAATATCAAATTTGTTGGTTAAGGCTTCATTTGGGATGGCTTTTTTACTGCTTCTCTAAACAGCTTTTTAGTACAAAAGTTAAAATTTTTGTACTAAAAAATTACTTTAAAAAGAAAAAAAATCGTCCCAAATGAAGCCTAAGTAGTAAGAATTGCTTACGCCATCATACGTAAACTCAGTTCCTCTTTCTTTCTCCCATGCTATGACTTTACAACATAAAGCCTCGACAATTCCTAAGAAGAATCATAAAAAATGATTTAGGACAAGTTGTGGAGATAGGCATAGAAACAAGCATCAAATAAAAGCATTAGTTGTTGAGATAGTTAAACTGAAATTAGACTAAAAGGAAAGCTAACCAGGAATCCTTTGAACTGTAGCTCGAGCTTTTTCAGCACGTTTTAGTACGAGATGGGCTCCCCTACCAGCACTGTAACGGTTTTCATCCTAAAAAAGCAAACAGAATTGATGTAGTTGAGCAGCTATACGAAGAAGAATTTCAAAATGGCTGTATAACTAGTCAACAAGAATGCCTCACCCTGTTATACTCCTCTAGCCAGGCCTCTTCTTCGCATGCAGCCATCCATTTCTCAACCCTTTCAAGGATTTCTTTCCTACCAAAAGCTTCCTCTTTTATGCCTGAAATCTGGGCCTCAATCTGCTCCAAGATTAGAGAGGGGTCAATAGCACCTACAAAATAAAATATCACAATCAAAAGTATTAAATTAAAAACAGGAAAATAGGGAAACCATGCAATTATCAGAACTTTAAATTGCCAAAAGTTTACCAGCTTCGATGGCTTCAATAGCAATTTCCAATTCACAGTTTCCTTTTGTAACCAAATGTGTGTTCTGGCGCATGACTTCTAGTTGGGCCGCCTTCTTTAGGACCAGCTCTTTCATCTTGCAACCTTTCAGTTTTTCAAGCCTCAAAACTTCTGCCTCCATCTGCGCATCATAAATTCCTAAAGTATAAGATCTCCTAAAGGTTGGTAAACATAACAATGCAAATGAGGAAAATCTGTTAGACCGGTCCAGCCGGTTCACACGGGACCGGTCCGCGGAAACAGAGGCAGAAGTTTTTCCGCCTCTATGTGCTGCTGAACATAACCACCGGACAAATAGAGCTGATTAGGAAGGATTTTTTGAGAGATTTGGGAGGAAAATTTGAATGTAGGGACTGTTTAGGGATTTTCTTTTGATTTGTATGCATTAAATAGTTTGTTTTCCTAGGGGGTTAGGGCATCTTGAATTTGGCTGAAATTTGAGATCTCTTAGATTTAGGTTTTTCTTTGGGCTCTAGCGGCGTCTAGAGATTTGGGAGAGATCGATCCTCCTCTCGAATAGAGGATCAATTGTATCTTGTTAGTTTCCGTTTCCCTTTTATCAAATAATACAAATTATCTACTGTTTTTGTGGTTTTGTGTGGATTTTGATAGAGACAGTTCGTGGTATTCCGAAGATTGATAGGAAATACTTGAGATCTTCAAGTGCTTCCTATCAAAATCATGTCTATTTTTATCTCCCATTGTAGTCAACTCACAAAATTTATAAAGTCGGCTGAAAGAGAGTTTGGCTCTGTAATCTCATGCTCTGAAGCAGCAACATTACTTGTTGCATTTTGAAACAGCTGCTGTTCTTCTATTGGTGTGTCCATCAGATTCCAAAGTTCCAGCAATGTAGTTGCAAGATCTTGAAGCTGTCGAAGCTCAAACACTATCAGTATGGAAACACAAGTGGAATACTTGGCTAATAAAGTTACTTGCCTTGTTCATTCTTTGTACTTTAACATCCCTCAGTTTATGTATGATAGATGCCAACCTTTCAATCACATCATTACTGACTATCTTTGACCCTTCAGCTTCACCCAAACTAGGGTGCACTTCAATCACTGTTCGCTTGAAATCTACCCCAAGAACTGTACATAATGCATTTAAAGTATTTAAATGTTCCAACACTTGCTTAAGCCGATCATCCTGTAGAAGAAGGCAATTAGAGAAGATCATATATTTAGAAAACAGAAGGCAATCAAAAGCCATTACCTTCTCCGTTTGTAGCGCCTCTAATTGTCTCTGAAATTCCTCGAACTTTCTTGTGGAAAGATCAGATTCATCTACAACAATCCTGGGCAGAGCTTGCCCATTAGGATGAATTTCACTTGAGATCTTCCTTATTTGTTCCATGATTTGAAGGAACTGTTTCAATCTAGCACTTTTCCTCTTTCTCATCTCTTCTAATTGAGGGTTGATAGCCATGAGCTCTTCTTTCAAACTTGTAGCATTTTGATTCGACTGCACAAAGTAATTTTAAGAACAAAACACACAAATAGATACTAGTCCTGATGAATAATAAATCTCAGCAACTTTGATTAAACACTTAGGAAGAAGATATGCTTCAGGTTATGGGATAATTTAGACTCTTTTGAGGGCTTATTTGGTCTTGCAAATAAAAAACATGTTTACAAAACAATTCCATTTTCGTTTATTTGGGCGTGAAAATGAATTATCATATTTAAGAGATGTTGAAGGTGTTCGGCGAGAATAAAATTAATATTGATTTCTAAGTTCATTGAACTAAATAATGGAATAAAATAAATTCATTATTTTCCAAAATCTGTTTTCAAACTTCAACCAACCAAATGGATCCTAAATACCTTCTTAGACTGAAGACTGTAAATGATATAGACATGTGGCTTCCGCCAATTACTCCAAAAGGATAGGGGAAATAAGAATTAAGGAACATTTAGGCTTCGTTTGGGATGGCTTTCTTACTACTTTCTGAAACAGCTTTTAAGTTTTTTTTTTAGTTTTCCTTTTTTTTAAGAATTTTTTGTATTAAAAAGTTGCTTTTGAAAGCAGTAAGAAAGCCGTCCCAAACAAAGCCTTAATCTGATGGAAGCATTGTTGAAAAAGGGTAAGGAGAATGAGAATTAAGGGATATTTATTTTGATAGAAGTGTTGTTGTAACAGGAAAGATGCCAATCAAGCACTGAATTTAACATGATCCAATGGAAGTGAGCGAAGACAAACCTGCTTGAGGTGAACAGGTCGCTCACCCATAGCAGAACAGATTGCAGCTAGCTCCGCTTCCACATCAGCTATTGCTTGGCGCAAATAGGCCCTCGAACGGTTCGCTAAATCAACCTTTCTCCTGTATACCTCAAGGCACTCTTGTTCTAGCTCGAGAAGCATTTTGTCTCTTTCAGCATCCGATTCTCCAACCTCATTCCATATCATCTAAATAGAAGAAAAAAAAAAAGTCAACATATTGTACACCCTTCAGAGCAATTTAACGTTTAACAAAATTAATAGTTAACCTGAAGTTCATATAGAATAAAAAGAGAGAAAGTTTTGAATAACAGTAAAAGTACTTATACATGGAAAATTATAAAGAAAAAAAAAAACAAGAAATATTGTTATCTTCAATGCAAGCTTTAAATGACAGAAGTAAAAAAAATTACCTGAAGCTCATATAGAAGGGATTCACAGGTTGTTTCAATCTTTGAAAGCTGGTCACGAGGTGAAGGGCCCATTATGAGCTATATTTACACTCCACGTGGTCAAATTTAGAAAAGTTCGTGAAGGCAGGAAGATTGCACCTATAGTTTCTGCATCGCGTACAATAAATTGACAATAATAAGGTTGCTGAGTATGATAAATTGGAACACTCCG
This sequence comes from Dendrobium officinale, assembly GCA_019514585.1. Taxonomy (NCBI): domain Eukaryota; kingdom Viridiplantae; phylum Streptophyta; class Magnoliopsida; order Asparagales; family Orchidaceae; genus Dendrobium; species Dendrobium officinale. The sequence continues at coordinate 23,505,463 of CM033687.1, read as the reverse complement.
ACACATTGATAGAGACTCCCATAGATTTGTCAAAGAAAAATATCAAATGATGATACATATCCAAAACTTCATCCAATATCATGATGTGAGCCCTTAGATATGCTTTAATATGTGGTATGTAGGGATTGTGCATTTAATCCTCTGACCATGCGGCAAGGAAAAAATATGAATGTAAAGCAGCAAAAAAGAAGAAGGAAACTAAGCAGAACCATCAAAAACCTTTCCTTTTCGCTTACATTTTGGCCCATGAGAAGTCCATAATTTCAAGTAATCGAGCATATAAATATTCATTTATGTCAATTCGGGTGTTAAGAAAGGTAGAGGTAGATCTAAAAAAACTTGATTAGAAAATATTAGACATGATATTTCTTTATTAGATTTAAACGAGAATTTGACTTTTAATATGACACAATGGAGAAAAAGGATTCATGTAGCGGACCCCATGTAGTGGGACAAAGACTGATGTTGTTTTTGTTGTTGTCAATTCAGGTGTTGCTACCAAAGCTAAAGATATAAAGAAAATTTGGACAAATTATGCAAGATATACAATGTTTATACCAATAGCTTCACACATAACACATTTTAAATGTGATCTTGGAACGACTGGTGTGTTGGCCTTGTAATAACTGCCCTAACCTCCAATAATGAGGTCGGTGATTTTAAACCTTCCATAAAAGCATTATTGGACATGTTTTTTTTTTTTTTTTTTAATTTTAGTATAAACCTTGCAACAATAGATTAGAAATAGTAGAGATAAAAGTACTAGATGTATATGATGATGATAGCTATAAATTATAAATTGTTCAATTTTAAATTTTATTTAAATCCTTTTATGCAAATATCCTCTTTGTTTATCCCACATTATGCTATTTAATAATAATAATAATAATAATAATAATAATAATAGTAATAAAAGCATGATACTTGCCAGAACTAACCATTCTACAGGTTTTGGAGGTTTTGTTTTGCCCTAAGCTGAATTTAGAATAGAAAGATCTAAACTTTAACACATGTCCAAGGACATTTTTATGGAAGGTTTAAAACCACCAACCTCTGTATTAGAGGTCAAGGCAATTACCACTAGGCCGCATTAGTACTTCCCAGATCACATTTAAAATGTGACATATGTGAAGCTATTCATAATAGACGAGAAATAATACACATAAAAATTATCAACTGTTCAATTTTAACTTCTATAGTTTAAATCATTTAAGCAATCCTCTTTATTTACCCTACATGATCTAATTTAATAATAATAATAATAATAATAATCATAATAGATAATGATAATAATAACAATAAAGCTTTTCAGATGGTAGTAAAAAAGAAGCTCTGAAAGTGCTAGTTGCAAAAAATCATATAGTGCCTTAAACGTGGCTTAAAAGAAAAACTGCCTATCATTTAAAAAACAAAAATAACTGAGGTAAATGAGGCACAAATTCTGGTTAGCTAATGAAAGCTGATAATAAAAACACACAAGTTCAACATCTATCAAAGATAAAGGATAAACGATATGTGCCCTTTTGGCGTAAAAAAAAAGCCTCAACAGGTTTCATTTATGGTTCCAAATTTGCATAACATGTAAAAAATCAAGGAGCTGAAACATCGAAAATGGTTTCAACAGCTTATGCCTCAAGATAGCACTAAAATTTTGTTGTTTAGTTCATTTGCGCTTAGGTGCACATCAAGGTTTTCATTCAATGCAGATGATGCAGATGACACAAGTGCCAAAAATAGACATCTAAAGTTCATGAACCTGAGATCTTTCAAAAAGGACTAGAATCAATCAAATTTAAGGTCAGTAGAACAAAAACTCTGCTTATTTGGTTCCATTATCCAACGTCCAAATTACTTGAACTAAGAAAAACCTCTTTTTGCTCCATGGATTAAAAGTCGGTACTGTTTACTAAGATCAATCAGGTAAAATCCCCGTCAATAAATTCCAAATGGAAGATAAAAACAAAGAAAAAACTGAAGCTGAGGGTGTAACCGATCTGGCATGTACAGAGAACCACTCGATTTAATAAAAAGGAAACCCTAGATAAATTCATTGTACAAGGAGAAAAAAAGCCCTAAGGGATCGTACATCGCCAAAGGAATTGTGCGATTTAGAGAGAAAGAAAATGTATTAGTCTTACCCGATTCACAGAAGAGCAATAGTGCAGAGATCGAGTGCGAGATCACTTCGCGAGAGAGCTGGACAGTGAAGAGGCCATGTTTGAAATTTAAATAAATAAAGAGAGGGACAGAGAAAAGGGGCTTTTTAACATTGAAGCTTCAATAAATCTGATCCGTTTATTTCGGGGAAAAAAAAAAGATCTGTTACTGATCTTTCGATCAGCTTGGAAATAACATCCATAAGGCCTGTATTTTGAAATGGACGGACGGGATTAGATGACCGTTAGAGAAGTTAAACTGCTGATGAAATATAATTTTTTTGCACGGCCCGAGGTTATTGAGAAATTATTAGGCGCGAAGTATGAAGATACATAGCTTTAACGTGACCCGGCAACCCGACCCATTTGTACACACTGTGTACAACTTGTATACAATGTGTGTAACTAGTATAAAGTGTGTGTACATGAAGAATTTATACACATTTTGGGCCCGGCCGGGTTGTCGGGTCACACTAGAAAAAAATACATGTCTTCATTTAATTGGAAGTCCGGACATAGAGCTACGTTCAAACTCCGCACGTAATAATTTCTCCCTTATGAGAGAAGTCAACCGCTTTATTTGTCATTATTGTGGTTAAACCTAGCTTTTGGAGATTGATAAATATAAAAAAAAAATTAAAGAAATCCCTTATGCAATTAATCTAACCTTGAAATTATTTATAAATCTAAAATATAATTGACTCCAAGGTTTTTAAATTTGATTTCAATTTCAATTTGCAGGGGGGGGGGGGGGGGGGGGCAATGAGCTCTTAAATTTTACATTGATGTAGATAAAAATCATATGGATGAGAAAAAGATTTGATTTTTATGTCGCCATCAAAGATATAAAATTTTGTATTTATGATAACATTATGATTCATCCATACAAAAATGAATTTTTCATGGACAATATTGAAGTTATGATCATAAAGAAATACTGAATAATCAAACAATAATACAGAAAAACTATATTAGGACGTACTCAGCTCTAGTCATGAATGCAATAGGACTAACATTAAAAATGAATGGAATTTGAATGCTTGGATGTATAAGAGCTTCTTAAAGGAGAATAAAATTATTCTGTGCGTCGCCAAACGGTTCAGAGGTGAATCAAAATGCACCATGACACCCGATATCGAGCGGTACACATAAAAAAAAAGACGTGGTGCATTCTCATTCGTCTCTGGACGCCGTTCGATGACCGCATAGAATAATTTTGCCTTGTGAAGAGCTTCATAACTGTCATTTATTTCTTATTTATGACAGTATTAAGTCATTCAGATCCATAAAAAGAATTAGATTGATCCTTAAGGACTATGATTTCTGAGTTAGATTTAAGAGTAAATGGTATGAATAATTAGTGATTTTTTTATCAATGCAATTTTGTGATGGAGCAAACATGCTAGATTGGCATGTCCATAATTTACAGAATACTAAAAAATCATTTTGGTTAAAATAATATGATAAATATTCTTCTTTCGATTTCCATGTCATCTTTTACTTATGAATTATTCATTTAGACGATAGAAAAATAAGTTTAGAAGCGAAGTGGCTAAGATTTCGTTTGAGACTGTTTTCTTACTGTTTTTTAAAACAATTTTTTAGTGCACAAATTTTCAATTTTTATACTAAAAAATTGTTTTAAGAAACACTAAGAAAACCGTCCCAAACAAAACATAAGAATAATTTTTCACAGCCTCTCTTGATTGACAAAGATATTTATGTGAAGTATATAATGTAGGGCAAAGATATTTTCATGGCATCGTTTACTTTTTACCTCCAAGTCTTAGACAAATGCTACATTTCTCATTTATTGTAGATGTTGATGGCAAAGAAGAATCTGAGGATATAATTGAATATAATTATTGTTCGTAGCATTAATAATTTAGGTTTTGTTTGGGACGGTTTTTTTACTGCTTTCTAAAACAGAGTTTTAGTACAAAATTTTTTATTTTTGTACTAAAACTTCATTTTAGAAAGCAATAAAAAAGCCGTCCCAAACAAAGCCTTAGTATTGTGTGTAAATATCTACTACATGGAAATGGAATTGATATTTGACAAAGATGTTATATACTTCATTGGCTTGGAAAAAAACTTATGTAGGTCATACATAGAAAAATAAATTGCTTAATCAAGTTATTTTACATATATTCATTGCAATATCTTAAATAATCTAAGTTCCATATAATTAATATTTTTTTAATTATTAGTTTATATATATGAGAAATAGTTATTTAATTTTGTGATGAAATTGTGACCAATTTGTGCAAAATTGATCATCCTTAAAATATTTGCAACAAACTTGTGACTATCTTAAGGCTAGCCTATATTTTTATGTTGGAATATGACTATGGCAAGTGGGTTGTTACACTTGTGATGGGACCACTTTGTCCAACATATATAAGATCGTAGGAAGTCCATCACTGTTTTGTAACTGATGTATTATGTCATATGTTGATATTTTAATCCTTTATAATAGACTTACATTCTATAATTTATAAAAAATTTAGGGGTGTATATATTTGACATGACCCGAAAATTTCGGGTTCGGGTCAACTGCTCCCGAATCAGGTCGAGTTCGGGTTAGGACTTTTGATATTTTTCAAAAATAGGTTCAGGTTGACCTGAAAATCTGAAAAAGACCCGGAATGACCCGTCTGCCCGCTCTGCCCACGTAGCCTGCCTCGCTGCCCACGTCGCATCAGCCATCGAGCCGCTGCCACATTGCTTTCCCCGCTACCTAGTGTGTCGACTTCCGCGTAGCCTGCCCCACTGCCTCTTGTATGGCGTCTACCCAGTGACCGCGACCGCTGCCCGCGATCCTACTTCAGTTATCACGTCTATCGCCCGTCACCGATGTCGCACGTCTCCTTTACTGCGTTGCATCGCATGTCGCTGCTGCTACCGACGTTGGAGTTACATGATTTATTCCGCTATCGAACCCAAAGCAAAGTTACGGGATTTGACTTACAGGTCAGGTCGGTTTGACATAAATCTTAAGCGAGTCAGGTTTGGGTCTTAAAAACCTACCCGTTTGTAAAAACGGGTCACATGTCTAATTCAGGTTGACCCGAATAGTGTCGGGCAGTTTCGGGTTTGACGGTTCGACCCGAACTCGACTCATGACCCAAAATTGATACCCCTACAAAAATTTATGATAACATACTATTTTGTTGCATTAAAAATTTATTACAAGAATTTTTTCTTTTTTTTTTTATATTGGTTTGTTTGCGATGAAATGTTCATTGCAATCATATGCTTGTAATGGATTTTGATGTTTTGATATTTGTAATATCCATCATATGTAAATTATGGTCTTTCCCATTACAGTGTGGCAACTTTAGGTCCATCACAATCCTATTAAAAAATTTATAAATAGATATAACGTTCATAGATATTCTGCAAGGGTGCCTCCAAATCTTTCTTGAAGCCTTCCCTTAGGTTTTAAAAGGATTTTGGTGCTATCCTAAAAAATGAAGTAGAATTGAATACACATATAGATATGTGCATGTATGTGTGCGTGCGTGCATGTGTGTGTGAGAGAGAGAGAGAGATTTTTGACTAATAAATCAGATTTTAGGGTAATTGGAAAGTAAATTAGTTATTAAATAATATTTTGTGGTTGAAATGTGTAACTACTATCAAACAAACAAACTCAATCTTGGGTTTGATATTTGATAAATCAACACATGAAAGTGATAAAAAGAGATATTCGAGAATATTTAAATTCCTATTTAATTTAGATGAGTAAATTCATAGTATAAGGGAAGACTAGGGCTTCGCTTGGGGCAGCTTTCTTAATGCTTTATAAAATATTTTTTTTTTTTACAAAAAATTTTAGTTTAAGAAATTTTTATACTAAAAAGTTGATTTAGTCTCAAACAAATCCTAAGTCACCTTAGTTAAACAATTCCCTCAATATTATGTATCAGTCCTTATAATTTTGAATAAGTAAATTATAATTCATCTCATATAGTTTTTTCTATGTCATAATATAATCTTTCTTCTTATCTATTTTTAATTTTACTTTATTTTATTAGAATTAGGCTTTATTTGAGACGGCTTTCTTACTGCTTCTTAAAACAACTTTTTAGTATAAAAATTAAAAAAAATATATATTCTAAAAAGTTGCTTAAAAACAACAAAAAAAGCAGTCTCAAGCAAAACCTATATAGCTATGGGGAGCAATTATGAATACTTCATATCTCTAAAAATCATGCCTCTTAGGATTAAGTAGGGCCTATTTGCCACCATCTATGATAGTAACTTCAAATATAATCTATCCCTAATAAATGCTCCATCCCCTTAAGATATAGACAAGGAGTATGAACTCGCCTCCATCTTCTCCACTGATAAATCTTCTTATCTAATTAAATTAAGTATTAAACCAAGTTGCTTTGTTCCTCTCAGCTCCTTTTCTTCAATTGCCCATATGAAAACATTTATGTATTTACCATTTGATCGTAACGAGGGAGAACCAATCCTCCATTGCCTTATTTTGTGAGAGATTATTAGGTGCAGTGCGGATGGGGAGAACCGTCCGCACAAGTCTTATTCCGCTCTAGGTACCGGCACTCGGTACTGCTGGGTACTGCTATGTACCCATGTTTGTGCGGACGGTGCACACTCCGCACCTAATAATTTTTCTTATTTTGGAGTCAACATAGTACTATTCTTAGATGTCTGCTCACTATCATTATTTTTATGCATTATTATTAAGGCTTGATTTGTGACATTTTTTATTGCTTTCTAAAATAACTATTAAAAATGTTTAATTTAAAAAAATTTTGTATTAAAAATTTACTTAATGAAGCAGTGAGAAAGTTGTGACAAAAGAAATCTAAGTTGTAGAGTCTAATATTTATCTTATAACGAAGCATTACTTCGATTTTGTTACAGTTGATACTATAATTCTTTTTTTTTTTTTTTTTCTGTTGCTCGAGTAAGAGAGACTTTATATATCTCTGAGAAATTAGGGATGTAATTCTCCATAATAAAATATGCGACGATAGCAGTAAGGTTTAGCTACTAATTAGGTAAACATGTTTAAAGTTCTTTTATTTTTTTTGTGTTGATCTTCTTCCTTTACTTTTTATATTTTTTATCTACATTAGCAAAGGCTTTGTTAGGAGTGCAAAAGAGTTGAGTCGAGCTCTAGTCAAGTCTAACTCGAGCTCGATTTGCGAGTCAAATCCCAAGCTCGAACTCGAGTTGAGCTCAAAAGGCAAGCTCGAGCTCAGCTCATGCCACTGAAAACTAGCTCGCGACCCTTCCGCGGTCGGTCGGTTTGCCTTTTGTCTTCTGCGGTTAGCATGCTCAAAAACGTAGTGTGCTTCGTCTTCTGTGGTTCCGCACGCGCAAACATCTTCCTCGGATCGCCCACGCTTCATCTTCCGCATTTAATCAAGCTGCTCGACGAGAGATCGAGCTGAGCATCAACTGGATCAAACTCGACCTTGATAATCCAACGAGCTCTAAATTTTGCTCCAGCTCGAAAGTCAATAAGCTCGTCTTGCGAGCTTGTTAACTAGCAAGCCGACTCAGCTCACTTAGACTCCTAGGCTTCCCTATTTCTCAATTGTTATATCAATTATTGACTCCTTATAGAGGTAAGGGTGTTGCCGCCATGATCATCAGGTCAACATCCCCATCTATAAAAAATAATATCCTCACTAAATTTAATCATAAATATATATCAAAATTATTAAATATATTTTAAAATAAGTAAAATAAAAATAATTGATTAAAACTTATATTGCACGCAAATACAATGACTTTATGATTCATTCTGATCAATATTTAAATCAAAATATTCTCACCCAAATTTTATTTAATAAAATACTTTAAAGGCCTATATGCCCAAGTGGCTTGCTTGATCAGTAGTGTTAATCTTCTTATTTAGTTGAATGCATCCGATGATCAAAGTCTTCTTATCATCTAATATTTTAATTAATTAATTTATTATTATTATTATTATTATTATTATTATTATTATATATATATATATATATATATATATATATATATATATATATATATATATGCGTGAACAATATAGTCGATGTAGTTATACTTTATAACCTTAAATTAAAGAATTGAATGTACTATAAAAATATAATTTTACAGCCTTTTTATTTTAAAAAATTATGAATATTCATTAATGAAATTGGAAGGGAAGTTGTTTAATAAAATAATTTCAAAATTTCGCTCATCATTATATACTTATATTTTATTTTTTAAAAAATTAGGGCAAAATATTCGATGTTACTAGTAGGTGGAGGTGTGAGTGAGTCAAGTCTATTCGTGAGAAGGCTCGAGCTCGGTTCGATAAATAGCTCAAAGTCCGAGCTCGATGAGTTGATAAGCCATGCTTGATTCAGCTCTAATTCGACTTGTTAGCTCATGATCTAGCTTGTTTAAAAACTTAGCTATAAAATCCACTTAATACATATGAGTATTCAGGATTTTAAGTACAAAGTTATTGGAAATATTTATAAATTACATATCACTTTCTTATATTAAGTTGTTGCATGCTAGAATACACGCGGCGATAGAGTTAGAAAGTTTTTGTCTCAGTGTTGTATGGATATCCAGTACACAAACAAAAGAAGAAAGAACACCAGGATTTTTACGTGGAAAATCCGGGAATGAAAAAAAACCATGGGGCCTAGCCCAGTATGAAAGAATTCCACTAGTGTTTGCTTGAAGTACAAAAAGCTGACTCGCCCTTAAAATTTAGGATGATTAGATTACAATGATTCACTCCTGGATTGAAATTCAGTTACAAACAAATTGTGTATTCGAGTTGGGCAGAATTCCAACGTCACTTGGAAGTCGGGCATAATTCTTGCGTCACATAGGCAGAATTTTAGCATCACTTGGAAGTCTGATGTAACTCAGGCGTCACTTGGGCAGAATTCCGGCGTCACTTGAACGTCGGGCGGAACTCCGGCGATGGTCCAGAAGGAGTTTCTTCCCTCTTCTTATCTTCTTCTTCCTTCTTCTTCTTGCTTGGGTCCCCTCTCAAGAGAAATGAGGGGGTATTTATAATTTTTTTAGGATGACATGACCCGTAAATAGGAGGATCAAGGGCAAATGTGAAGTGGTTCGGATGGACACCCGATATTGAATCTCTTGATCGTGCACTATTCGTCAGACATTTGAAGGTCTTAATGATATTGGAATTCGGCAATCTTGGGCTCGTTTGATTCGTCTCGTCGAGCCGCTCGATTCGACTATAAGCGTGTTATGTTTAGAAATCGTTTATTAATCCAAATTGTGGTTTGAACCTTCCAACAGTGCTTCGGGTCTTCGATCCAGACCCATTTGGGCTCAGATCAAGTTGAATTTGGTGTCGTTCTCAGTTTGACTGTAAGTTTGCTGAAATTAGAGTTCAGATGATCCCAGATTTAATTTCTGAAGCTTCCAACCTGATTTTTCCTTGAGATTCGTGCTTGATCAAGATAATTTTTTGATGATATATCATAACACATGAGCGATGCCCCATCAACTGAGAAATTATTACATGTATATACTCAGCAAATCAACAAATATTTAGTAAATATTCAATAAATACTCAGCAAGTACTTACAAAATCCTTGAATATGCATAACAAATACTTAGCAAATATTCAATAAATCTGAATTATTCTCCAATCCGATCTTCACATGCAATAATTTCTCCCTTAGACCATATCTCGCATCTCAAAACAAACGTAAACTTAAGAAAAACTTCAATAAAGAATTTGCTTTCTAATTAATTATATTCATGTCAATTCCAAGTTTTCCACCGCTTCTCTCACTTATGTGATTAAAAAAAAAAAAAAAACACGTCTTCGAACTCCGGGGCGAAGTCTTCCAAGAAAAATATTAACATCAAGATGTCGTGATCGAATTTTTTGTTAGGATGGGCTAAATAAATTTTGAATGTATATTGAGATTAGTGTTATTTAAATATAATATTGAATGATTGAATTAATCTTAATATAAAGAAAAAATCGTTAATCTCATGGGTTTCTGATGCTAATCACGTCAGGACATCCTGATATAATTTGTATTCTCTTTAAAATATGTTTATTAAATTAAAAATATTATTTATTATCAATTTTTTTTTTGGTACAAAGCATGTTCTATATGAATTATTCTGAGATATATTGAGCTTCATGAGGAACTTTTATTTGGTCCGGTGACCAGACATAGTTCTACGTTCGGACGCTAGTAAAATGATGCCACATTCCCTTATTCTTTACAGTGCGGCCCGACGACCCGACTCGGACCGGTCACGGGATTGCTATGTATTGGCTGATTTGTGCAGGCCGGGGTATTGCTAGGTATTACTCGGCAATAAAGAGAAATACCATTATGTGAAGACGAATACCGAGCAATACCTCGGTTTTGCTAGGTATTGCTCGGTATTGGTCTTGACAGACCGATATTTCTCGTTCTTGCCAAGCAATACCGAACAATACCTAGCAATACCTAGAAATACGCGAACATAGCAATATCGGGTTCCAGTTTGGGTCGGGTTGTTGGGCCGTGTGGTAAAGAGTAAGAGCACGTGGCAACATGTTATTGACATCCGAACGTAGAGCTACGTCAGGACACCTGACCTAATAATTGTTCCTTCATGAGGCACTTCAAGTTTGAATTTGTGCATAACTAATGACTACGCATTTATTTGCATTTGAGCTCAATTCAATTAGTTTGAGCCTACTCGACTTCTTCCAAAAGAGAATATAATTTTTTTTTTTTTTTTTAAAAAGTTCATTGATGAAAATAATAGGTTTTTGTTTCATTTAGGATATAAGAGAGGTTATTCAATTTATGACTAAGATTAATTTCAATTAAATTCATTAATGATTTAAGGATTTAATCAAATATTTAGTAGTTATATGAGTTTAATATTTAAAGAATCATAACTAATTCTAGCCACTTAATTTGATTAGGAAAGGAGATGTTGTATGATGAATCCATAATTCCATGAGTTATTTCGGCTTTAAAGTAATGAAATTATTCCATGGGATCTAGTCAATTTTAATAGGCTAAGGTAAGACCAATATGACTTTAAGTGTGCCTTAAGCTTAGCTAGGATGGATAAGGGAGGTCTAGGGTATCTATTGAAAATGGATATGATATAATTAGTTTAAGTTGATTGGTCAAATTAAGTCCTACTAATCAATATAGGCTAATTAAGATAAAATCCACTAGGTCGATTAAATTGGATCTAAGTCAAGGTATGATGTCTAACTTGAATCCAAATAGGATGGAGGGTTAACTTTGATTAATTAGGTCAATTTGGGTCAATTAGGTTCTAGATCCGTAAATATAAATTTAGTTAGGACCCATAAAGGGTGGTCTAAGGAGTGCAATAGAGGTCAAGGATGAATTTATTTAAGTTTAGATTAACTTAAGCTTGGTTAGAGTCCAAGTTAGATCAAATGATTAGAGTATGATTGAGTGAATTCAATCTATTTGATGTATGTTCATATGGGGTTGAAATAATCTAGAATATTCCATATGAAGGGATTGGTTATTTGGGTTCCTTAGGTTTAAATTTATGTAGGGTTGACCATATGAAGGGAAGGACTATCTAAAATACATAGGGCCAAAGAGTATAAGGAGTTTCTAGTCTCGTTTAATATAATGACAAAGTAGTATTAGGTCAAAATAGGTAGGCTTTGGATCATAATGTGTTTTTGGATTAAATAAGCCATCTAAGATCTTTCAAAAGACAATCTATTCTTTTTTAATTAACTAAACAAAAATTCATTAAAAATAAATGACACACCATAAGACCATGTCAGGGCCACTTCAAGGGGTTATAATCAGAAAAGAACAAAAATCAACATGTTAAGAGTAATCTGAGGGAAACACGGCCAAATCAGAAGCAAATCAAAATCAAAACTGAATAAAAAAAAGACTCAGACCGACACCTAGTTGCCAAGGAGAGGCCATCCAGAGAGGATAAAAAAATCTGCCAGAAAATTAAGCCAACAAGTAACAAATACACCGGACCACCAATGTTGCCCAAACCCTGGCCATCAAAGGTGCATGCAGTAAGACTGCTTCCTCATAGTCCATATTCAAAACAACCACGACAGCCAAAGCTGAAAAAAGCCAAAAATCACAACCACGAAATTAGCCACAGTGAAAATCATTTTTTCTTAGATTTTCTTTTACGGTGCCTAACATAAGTATCTAGCGATCCAGTTTCCAAATTATTTTCAAAAGTATCCTCCCCCAACAGACGACAAGTCATCATGAAGCCAATTACATTACCAACGAACAGTGTCCATAGCAAGGTGGGCTAGCATATTAGCAATTGAAATAATAGAAATAGACACATCCACCAGAGACACCACACCAGCCTCCCCTAAATCAATTGAGGACTCATCATCACCATCATCTAAAGAAACATAGTTAGTATTAGAGAGCTCCACACCATTAGTATGAGTAGGACACACTCTAAAATTAACACAACAATTATTATCAAACAAAGCCGCACTGACAGGAGCCACAAATGGAGAACCCTCACCCTCATCGACACCACAAACAACATTAAGAACTGGTGAACCACCCAAATAAGTCGCAGCAAAAGAAACAGGAACAACATGAGAATGAATAGAGCTAAACTGAATGGAAACAATCGTGCCATCTAAATTAGGAATTAAACCAACTCCAACATCAGCAATAATGTTACCACCCAGAGAAATAACAGACAAAGAAATAGGAGACAGCCACACAAATCTCATGGTTACCGACATGACTCACAGGCGGTAAAACAACAAGAGATAAAACAACTACATTGGCATTAGGATCGATAGGAATATCATCACCTAAATCTCTAACATCCTCTGGAATGACCAAATCATTAGTAACCCAAAAAATCAAGTTTAGATAAAGAAGGGACAGCAACCATGCTAGCATCAACAGGAGGCCGACAATCACCAAATGAATGTCCAAGATGCTTGCATTTGGCACAAAAGGGAGGAAAATCCTCCACAGTGACTTGTTGAAAATAACCTAGTTTCTCTGGACCAATCCAAAATTTGTCTAAAAATTTCTATGTAATATTACTTTCCACCAGCACACGAGCAACTAACGGGAGCGACCCCAAAGCAGTGGCATTATCTACCTTCAGCGGATTACCAAAGAGAATCCCCAAACCATGCAAGATACGGGGTGAGAAAAAATGGGGACGTGGATTAGGGAAAGAAATATAGATCAGAACAATGAGAGACTCATCCTCAATGTCATTAGAAGGAGACCATTTAGACACCTTCATGAAGCAATTGAAAACCAGATAAGACCTATGACAAAAAATCTACTATTATCAAGATCATTCTCCAGCTTAATGAGGAAATGAGATTTATCCAACAAGGTAACAGAGAACACACCATTTAACCAAAGGTTGAAAAAAAAATCGAATTGAAGCGAGAGGAGGCCACCGTAAGGGGAAGAAACCAACAAGTGAAAATTTAAAGGGTTTGGCAAGAGCAAAAAACTCCTCTTCTTAAACCAAAAGAGAAGGAACGCCGTGAAAAGAAGTCCATTTAAGGTTTGAAAATTTAGCAGGAGAAGACCCCGCTAAGGCTTCCAAAAATGAGCGGGACCGAGCCAATCCATCCAGGAAATCAGGATTGGCAAGCCGACATACCACCATATCAACAAAAGACAAACACAAGTAAAAAAATACGAAAGGGGAGAAGAACTATTTAAGTTAAGCTTAATTGATTAACTAGGTTATGCTAAATCTCAATTGAATTAAAGTTGATTAAATGGGTCCTATGGAAAAACTTAGATACACTAAACCAAGCTACTCAACTAGGTTAGTCGAATAGAATATCCAGGGTTTATTTAGGTTGGAACATGGATAAATTAAGGGATTAGTGGATTAGTCTTTATGATCAACTCGATAGTAAGGTTAAGGGGATCATTTTGAGTTAACCTAAGTCAAGTCATGGTTAAGTGAATGAAAGGTTATTATTGAGTCAATTAGGGGAAATTAAATCCATTAGGAGGTAAAATTAATGTGTGGGCTAATAAAATAGTACTAGGATAATTCCTAGGTCATTAAATAAGATGAGCTAAGTAGAATGAGCCATTAGATCACTTAGGATATGTTGGGCTAATTTAGAGGCCCCCTTATGGCTAATCATAATGCACTCATGGTATACCATAGTGTATGGGGTTGTGTCTCAAATTAATAAGAATTACATGTTAAGATTAGCCATATTACCTCTAGGAGCATTCTTGGGTAGGATAAAAATGTAGCTTAATGATAGTAGATACCTAAACTCAACTTGTGCAAGAAAAAAGATCAATAAATGAGCCTCAAACATATATAGTGGACATCTAAAACTATATTGAATGTGTTGGCATTGACCAAATTGATTCAACAACAATATAAAAGGAATGCCATAAATGAAATTAGATTTTATAAATATGATGGAGAGTATGTAACACACTAAGATCTAAAAGAGAAATTGGGCCTACTTTCCTATAGACTTATGAATTTTAAACTCAACTTTTCATTCTTACCAGAGCCATCCATTCACCAAACAAAATAAGCATGCAAATAATCATCTAGAATACGTTTATATGGTACTTCTTCCAAAATATATAAATAAAAAAAGATAAGAATACAAATATTTCCACAAAAGATTTAAATATATTTTGAACTACAAAATCATATATACCTTACAAAAATCAAGTTTATTGCTCTCTATCGTACTCAGTCTACTCAATTTTCCACATCCTCAGCCCAAACCTTGATTACACATTCTAAACCTCACAATTTCACTTAACATTGAACATAAAATGAGTATTTAACTTTATTAACATTAGTTACCTGAGTTTCTAAAAATAGATATTACATCCTCCCCTTCTAATAGAAAATGTATTCTCTGACATTCAAATCATAATAGATCTAGTTGACAAAGCTTTGTTTTCTTTTATTTGAATTCTTCAATCGACCTATTATCGGCCTCCTTAAATGTCTAGAATTTGGACTTATTTTATAGAATTTTAGATGAAATATTATAAACTTAATTTATCTGGTGCGAATTTTGGGCCTGTTCTGTGTGATTTGGCTTTGGCTGATGGTTCTGGTGAGCAGTCTTCTTCATCTGATTCAACCCTGTGTGAATTGTCTGGTTGTGCTATACCTTCCCATATTCGGGATGATGCCTCTTTTGTTAAGTTGGTGTTAGCTAACCAGGTTCATGCTCAAACTAAGTTGGTTTCTTCTAAAAGCTCAAAGGACAATATTGATGTTGTGAATGTCCCGATATCAGTTTTATCGGATGTTGAAACGAAAGAGCATATGACGATGTCTAGGAATAAATCAGTTTTGGCTCAATCTGATTGGTTAATTTTAGAGGATTCATTTTCTTCTAGTGGGGAAAAATCTGATTTTCATGATTGTGAGAAGGATAGCTCTATTATTCGTAATGCTATTAATGCGAGTGATTATAAGATTAGAAGGAAAGGCAATAAGAAGTAGGATTGTGATTTGGCTTGTGCTTTTTCGTGGACAGATTTCGATGGTTTGCTGGACAATGATGAGGAGGCCCCTGCTGCCCCTATTTGGCTGAGCTGGTTGGCAACCTGGGTGTCTCGGCGTTGACTTTTGGATCATTTTTTAATCACCTACGGATGGTCCGTGCTTGGTTGTTAGGCTGGTGTTGGGGGCCTCCACTCCTGAGTCCCTTTTTGCTGGTTTCTCTTTTTATTTTGGCTTTTTGGGGTTCACTTCTATGTATCCTACATTGTTAGGTTTAGCTCTTGTATAACTATTGCTTTTTATTAATAAAATGTTTTTGTTAAAAAAAAATTATAATAAATTGAATAAAAAATAGAACACTCTATTGGATGATGTGTGTTTATCCTCCTTCATTTAATACTTGTTGCGGGCTAGAAATTACGCGGCGATAGAGATTTGATTCTACGTCTTAGCGTTGTACGTATAACTAGCACACACAGAGAACACAGGATTTTTTACGTGGAAAACCCTTAAAAGGGAAAAAACCACGAGGCCTCGCCCAGTTGAAAATGATTCCACTAGATTTTGAATTGGTTACAAAGGACGGGATCACCTCCAGGGGTGAATAGATTACAATGGCTTAAGTAAGATGTTGAGTCTTCGGCAGGACGTAGGGACTGAACGTCGGGTCCTGAGTTTGGACGTCGGGTCTTTGGCAGGAAGTAGAGACTGAGTGTAGGGCCTTGAACAAGACGTCGGGTCTTTGGCAGGACGTAGGGACTGAACGTCGGGCCTTGAACAAGACGTCGGGTCTTTGGTAGGACGTAGGGACTGGACGTCAGGCCTTAAGGTGGTGGTCCGGCGAGGTTCTGCGGTGGTCCGGCGAGGTTCCTGCGGTGATCCGGCGGTGGTCCGGCGAGGTTTCTGCGGCGGTAGTCCGGCGAGGGGTTCTGTGGTGGTCCGGCGAGGTTCTGTGGTGGTCCGGCGACTGTCGAGGAGGAGCTCCTTCCTTCTCTTCTTCCTCCCTTCTCTTCTTCTCTCTCTTGCTTAGATGCCCTCTTGTGAAGAATGAGGGCTCTATTTATAGATTTTCTGGAGTGGCATGGTCCGTAAATAGGTGTGAGATCAAGGGCAAAAAGGGAGTGGTCAAATGGACGGCCGATATTGAATCCTACGATCGTGCACCGTTCATTGGACATTTGAAGGCCTTAATGATGTCGGAATTTAGTGATCTTGGGCTCGTTGGATTCGTCTCGTCGAGCCGTTCGATTCGAGTATAAGCTCGTCAAAATCGGAGACCGTTTGGTAACTCAAATTGCGGTTTGAACCTTCCGACAGCACTTCGGGTCCATGATTAGGACCCATTTTGGGCTCGGATTGGGTCGATCTTGGTGTCGTTGGGTTCGTATTTCCGAGACGCTCAGTTTGACTGTAAGCTCGTTGAAATCGGAGTTTGGATGCTCCCGGATTTAATTTTTGAAGTCTCCAACTAGTTTTTTGCCTCGAGATTCGTGCCCGATCAAGCTAATTTTGTGATGACGTATCAGTTGCCCCCCTATTTTCGGACGTCGAAGCTCTAGGGGTCCGAAAATATGAGTGTCGACAATTTGCACAGGCCTAAATGCCAAAAAAGGTGTTCCGAAGGTTAATGGCTTACTCGAACTTGATCATAGAGGCCTTGTTGAGCTCTGAAAGTGTCAAAAATGAGTCCGGAACGTCGAAAAAAAACGTGTCCGGGGACCCCAAAAACGTCGAAATCGGAGTTTTCAGGACGAAAATTGGACCCAAAGAGGGCTAGGCGGCCGGACCGGCCGGACCGGCGGCCGTGCCGGCCCGCCGCCGGGCACCGCCGGCGTGGCATCGGAATGCGTGGCCCGCGTTCCGGCGGGCCGCCTGACCTGCGCCTCGGGCACCTGACCCGCGCAAGCGGGTCCGCCTGACCCGCGCGGCCCGCACAGCGGGCCGCCTGACCCGCGCAAGCGGGTCCGCCTGACCCGCGCGGGTCCGCGCGCAGCGGGTCCGCCTGACCCGCGCGCGCCCGCACAGCGGGCCGCCTGACCCGCGCAAGCGGGTCTGCCTGACCCGCGCGGTCCGCGCAGCGGGTCCCGCCTGACCCGCGCGGCCCCCACAGTGGGCCGCCTGACCCGCGCAAGCGGGTCCGCCTGACCCGCGCGGGTCGGCTACGGCGGGCCGCCTGGCCCGCGCCGCTTGGAGCTGCCGCTCTGTAAGGCGGTGGGAGGGTGAGGCGGTTTGTCCCACCGCCTCAAGTGGGGGCCCCACCCCGTGAAAAAAGGAGTTTTTTGACGTTTTTTGGTCCGAAAAAATTCCAAAAAATGCCTAAAAAATTCTAAAAAATTCTAAAAAATTCCGAAAATTTTTAGAAAATTTCAGAAATTATGAGATTCTAAAAACTTCTATTCTCTCTCCCCAAAAACTATAAATAGGCTCTTTAAGTCCTTAGGAAATCACTCCACTCCTCTTCCTCTTCTCTTTTCTTCTCTTTTTCTCCTCCTTTCTTCTCTTCTCCCTCTGTCCTTTCTATTGAGGCCTTCCCTCAGTTTTCTGAGGCCCCTCTCTTGGCAAGGAAGTTCGGAGATCTTCTCCCTCTGTCCTTTCTATTGAGGCCTTCCCTCAGTCTTCTGAGGCCCCTCTCTTGACAAGGAAGTTCGGAGATCTTCTCCCTCTGTCCTTTCTATTGAGGCCTTCCCTCAGTCTTCTGAGGCCCCTCTCTTGGCAAGGAAGTTCGGAGATCTTCTTTTTCCCCCTCTCCCTCTAAGAGAAATGTCAGGTGATCGCCCCCTACCGAGAGATCCTGCGATCCGGGGGGACCCCGTTGCGCCGCATGATGGCGAGCAGAGGCCAAATAAGGAGGTGGATGTGTCAGCGTCGACTGTTACAAATGACTTCATGTTCCTTTTTCGCAAGAATTATTACTTTCCGAATGATGTGAAGACAATGGTCCCGAGGAGGTCTGATCGGGCGAATCTTCCTCCTGCTGGGTACGTGACTGTTTCTGAGGCCCACTTGCGGGCTGGTTTACGTTTTTTCGCCTCCTACTGAGCTGATTGAAGTCTTGCAATGGTGCGGCGTGAGCATATTCCAACTTTCATTTAGAGCAATGTCAGTGGCTATGGGATTGATTGCTCTCTTTCGGGATCGAGGAGCTACTATGACCCCGGAGCATCTTTCACGGATGGGGTAAGTTCACCAGCGATACATCTGGGCGTGTGACTTTTAGATCCAAATTGGATGTGCGTACCCGCGATTCTTCAAAGAACTGGATCAATACTTTCTTTTTTGTGAAGAATGATTGGGGCTTGATAGAGAAGTGGGGGAAAATGAGGGATCTGCCATCCCCTCTGCATGTCAGTGAGGAAGACATAATAAGAATTTTGAAAGTTTCTGATCTCGAACATCTTCTATTTGAGGTTCGTCATATGAGCAAATACACTGAAGAAGAGTTCTTATTTAAGGTTGGGATTTCATTTCATACTGGGAGATTCTGTGCAAGGAAGTTGAAGCCGACATCCAGGATTCCTGAGGCCCCCCTGCCCCTGCTTCAAAAGCGGCTCCCAAACGACCGGCAAGGGTTGACGACCCCCCCGATTTCGAAGAAGAAGAGAGTTGGAAGAAACGAACACTGACAAGACCTTACCTGACTCTTCCCCAGCCAAGCTGCATATCCCTGATGATGTCATGAATCATCAATGCCTCGGACATAACAAGACCAGTAATTTGGTGAGTAACATCTCCTAATATTTTTATTTCATTTTCTTCTGAGGTGACTTCTAATGAACTTTTCTTTCTATTTTCAGCTGTCACGTGCTGTGATCGCAGTTAACGACTGGAACACTGAGTTTGTTAAGATCAAGTACCTCCAGGGAGAGTTCAAACGAAAATATGATCAGAAGGTTAAGGAGGTGAAGGTGCTTGAAGATGAGTTGAGCGAGTGCAGGACTGAGCTGGCTAACTCAATGCGCTCTGTAACTCTCCGGAATCAGCAGGCAGATCGGCACCAGATAGATCTTGAGGAGGCTCATGCGACGATCACCAGACTTTTGAGGGAGCAGCAGAAAGTTTCTGAGGAGAAGATTGCGTCGCTGGAGGCGAAGGATAAGGAGTCCCAGGCCATTATAGTTGAGAAGGAGGCTGCCCTGTCTAGCTCAGAACCTTCAAAAGTTATTGAAGACTTCAAGAAGTCCATAGCATTCAAGATTATCGTCCAGGATCACGTTGAGGAGGCCCGAGATCACATCTATGCTATAGAGGTGAAGGGTTTGGAGCAGCAGTGCACTGAGGACGGATTTATTAGAGGCTTCTTTAAGGGGGTTCGCCTGATGCAGCGAAAGACCGGAGTTCCAGCCGAAGAGGTGACCCCTAGCCAGGCTTCAGCTGACTTTCCTTCAGGCTCTGATGGTGATGAGGTAGAGAGTGATCTTCGGAAGGTCCTCGATCTTGATGCAGATGATGAGATAGTAGATGTTGAGTAGGCTTTCTAGCTCCTGTTGTTTGTTTTAGTTTGTCTTTTTTTAGTTATTGTGATGTACCTGATGTTTGTACTGTTGTGTGATATCTACTTTGACTTAGTAGTGGATTATCGTTCTGTTGCTATATGACTTAAATATTCCAGTGTATTTATTCATTCTGAGTGAATTTCTTTTATGCTTGTTTAAGGTATTTATCTTCCAATCTGTGCTTAAAAGTTTAAAAGGATCCTCTAAGGATGTACTGTTTACTTTAAGTTGTACGCCAGAGCCTTGCTTGATGACGCCAACCTGTATGAAAGAGGTTAAAAGAATCTATAAGAGATGTAAGACCTATCCGAGGTTGTGAGTCAGAGCCCTACTCGATGACGTTAACCTGTGTGGAAGAGGTCGGGAGAATCCACCAAGGATATAAGACCTATCCGAGGTTGTGAGTCAGAGCCCTGCTCGATGACGTTAACACCTGTGTGGAAGAGGTCGGGAGAAATCCACCAAGGATATAAGACCTATCCGAGGTTGTGAGTCAGAGCCCTGCTCGATGACGTTAACCTGTGTGGAAGAGGTCGGGAGAATCCACCAAGGATATAAGACCTATCCGAGGTTGTGAGTCAGAGCCCTGCTCGATGACGTTAACCTGTGTGGAAGAGGTCGGATCAAATCCCCCCGGGATTGATCAACTAACGATTGAACAATAATCATCAACTGCTCAAAATTAAAGTTCAAAAACTTAACAAAGTCTTTACTGCTATTAAATGAAGAACATTGTTCCCGAAAACAGTTTAAGGGAGAAGGAAACTAGAAAACACCACAAACAAAGTCCGAAATTAAAGACATATACAGTAAGCAAAAGACATACAACATTCTAAAACGAACGACACGATTACGTTCTACTGATAGTATTTGCGGAGGTTCTCGATATTCCAAGTTCGAGGAAGCATCTTCCCTTCAGCATCCTTTAATTTGAAAGTCCCTGGCTTCACCATAGCTGCTACTAGGTACGGACCTTCCCAGAGGGGGGAGAGTTTGTTTCGTTGAGGGCCTTTGCCTGCCGCCTCAATGCTGCGTAGGACCAGATCTCCTACCGATATATGTCGTGGCTTCATCCTTCTGTTATAGTGACGGGCAACTCTCTGGTGGTAGGCAGCAACCTTAAGTATTGTCCCGTTTCTTACTTCTGGAAGGAGGTCTAGGTTGTGCCTAAGTTTTTCGTCGTTGGTATTGGAGTCGAAAGTTTGCACTCTATGACTGGGGACTCCAATGTCGACTGGAATGACAGCCTCTGTACCAAAGCAGAGGTTATACGGTGTCTCTCCTGTTGGAGTCCTTGATGTCGTACGATAGGCCCAAAGGACGTTTGGGAGAGCTCGTCAGCCCATTGCCCCCCAGCCTTCTCTAGCCGTGTTTTCAGTCCTCTCAGAATGGTCCGATTAGTGACTTCTGTCTGTCCATTAGTCTGAGGATGAGCCACAGCCGTGTGTACTAGATGAATATGGAGATCTTTACAAAATGTGGTAAAGACCCTTCCGGTGAACTGTGTCCCGTTATCAGTAATAACTTTTGCAGGAATGCCAAAGCGACATATTATGCTCTTCCACAGAAACTGTTTGGCATTTGCTTCAGTGATCTTCGCTAGTGGTTCTGCTTCTACCCACTTCGTGAAATAGTCGACAGCTAATATGATAAATTTTCGCTATCCCGTGGCCATAGGAAATGGTCCCATTATGTCGATCCCCCATTGGGCAAAAGGCCAGGGACTCTGTAATGTCGATATCTCTACGGCGGGTAGATGAGTGAGGTTGGCATGCAACTGGCAACTGTTACATTTTCGTACAAGTTCTAATGCGTCTTGTTTTATCGTCGGCCAGTAGAACCCTTGTCTCAGGACCTTTTGGGCTAGCGCCCTTCCACCCAAATGTTCCCCACAAATGCCCGAATGTACTTCGCGAAGTGCATAATTTGCCTCCGAAGGAGGAAGGCATTTGAGGTATGGCCCCGTGAAAGATCGTTTGTATAACTCTCCGTTAATAATGGTGAAGTTGGCTGCTTGTCTCCGAAGTCGTACTGCCATAACTGGGTCTTCAGGGAGAGATCCTTCTTGTAGGAGAGCTAGAATGGGATCGATCCAAGAAACTTTTTTTTATTCATCTATTGATTGAAGTACCCATGAGCCTTGAATGCTCGGGAAGTGGATCTCCTCAATGAATTTTCTTTTAAAAACATCTCCCGTTGTAGAGGTCGCTAGTTTGAAGAGTGAGTCTGCCCTTGTGTTTTGCTCTCGAAGGATATGGATGACCTGATGCTTTGCTATTTGAGCTAACAAGGTTTTAACTGTCTGACAGTATTGAGCCAAAAGTGGGTTGTGAGTATCGAATTCCCCTTCTACTTGAGAAGCAACCAGTTGGGAATCAGTGTGAACCACTAAGTCTTGGACCTCGCAATCAATTGCAAGCCTCAATCCAGCGATCAAAGCTTCATATTCAGCAACATTGTTTGTTGCTGGGAACTTCAGTCTAAGCCCGTATTCGAGTGTGGCTTTCTGCGGGGAGAGATTAATAAGATTCCAGCGCCAGCACCAGAATTCCCAGAAGCTCCATCTACATACAATGTCCCAGCAGGAGGAGGAAGGAGACACATCGGGCGATTCCTCGGAGGTATAGCTAGTACATTCGACCACAAAATCGGCAAGCACCTGTGACTTGATGTCGGGTCTAGGTAGGAACTGTATATCGAACTCTCCAAGTTCTACTGACCATTTGATCAATCTTCCGGATGCCTCGGGTTTTTGAAGAATATTTTTCAGCGGTAGGTTTGTATAAACCCTGATCGCATGTGCCTGAAAGTAAGGTCGTAACTTCCTGGCTGAGAAGACCAATGCTAAGGCTGTTTTGTCTGCCAATGGATAACGCATTTCAACATCTGAAAGTACCTTGCTGATGTAATAGACTGGGGCGTTGAATTGAATCATCTATCCGAACCAAGACCGAACTTATAGCTTGAGAAGAAACGGCCATGTACAAATACAAAATTTCTCCTGGAATTGGCTTTGAGAGCAGCGGTGGTGAGGCTAGATAAGTCCGGAGTTGTTCGAAAGCTTCTTGGCATTTATCAGTCCATTGGAATCCCGAGTTACGAGCTCCTCTGAGAATCTTGAAGAAAGGCAAATATTTATCTCCTGAACGAGCTAGAAATCGAGAGAGTGCTGCAATCCTTCCATTCAGTCTCTGAACTTCTTTGATGTTTCTGGGGGGTAGCATGTCCTTTAGGGCCTTGATCTTTTCCGGGTTGGCCTCAATCCCTCGGTGGGTAACCATGAACCCAAAAAACTTTCCTGAGGTGACTCCAAATGCACATTTGGAGGGGTTGAGGCGCATGTTGTAAGATCGGAGGAGGTTAAAACATTCTTCCAAATCTGAGATATGCTGAGATTTCTCGAGGCTCTTCACCAGCATATCGTCCACATAAACTTCCATGGTACGCCCGATAAGGTTCTTAAAAACCTTATTCATAAGTCGTTGGTAAGTTGCCCCTGCATTTTTGAGCCCGAATGGCATTACCAGGTAACAATATAACCCTTTATCCATTTGAAAAGATGTTGCCTCCTCATCGGCGGGATCCATTTGTATTTGGTTGTATCCGGAGTAGGCATCCATAAAGCTTAACATCTGATGTCCGGAGGTGGCGTCGACTAGCTGGTCTATTCGGGGGAGTGGGAAGCTGTCCTTGGGGCAAGCTTTATTGAGATCTGTATAGTCTACGCACATTCTCCAAGCCCCACTTGTTTTTCGAACCATCACGACGTTGGCTAGCCAAGTTGGGTAGTGTACTTCCCTTATAAATCTTGCTTTTAGAAGCTTATCAATCTCCTGTTCGATTGCCAGTTGACGTTCTAGGGCGAAGTTTCGTTTCTTTTGAATCACTGGCTTACATGCTGGGTTGATATTCAGAGAGTGCATGATTATTTCAGGATTAATGCCGGGCATATCAGCCGAACTCCATGCAAATACGTCTTGATTTGTGCGTAGAAATTCTACGTATTATTTTTTCTCTGTATCTGAGAGGAGTGATCCGATCTGTACTGTTCTCGAGGGATGTTCTTCTGATAGGGAGACACAGGTAAGATCTTCTACAGGGGAGGCCCTTTGAGGAGTATCTTCATTCCGAAGATCAAAGTCTTCGATGCTTAGGGTAACTGATGAGTGTGGTTGAGCCTGCCTAAGATAGCAAGATTGTGCTACTTGTTGATCTCCTCGTACTGTTCCGATCCCTGATGGGGTAGGAAACTTGAGCTTTAAGTGGGGAATTGAAGCAACAGCCCCGAAGATTGTTTGAAGTGGTCTTCCAAAGATTGCGTTGTAGGCTGATTCGGATTTCACCACAATGAACAGAATGGGGTGCTCAACTTGACGGGGGAATTCTCCAAGCACAACCAGAAGAGTAATGGTTCCTTCGACTCTTACAGGCCGGTTGTCAAATCCGTACAGTGGACCAGCAGCAGGCTGGAGTTTCTCTCTAGATAAGCCCATGCTAAGAAAAGTGGAGTAGAATAAAACATCTACTGAGCTTCCATTGTCTACCAAGATCCTTTTAACATTGTAACATGGGTTGCCGATTCCTGCGCTAATCACCAGTGGGTCTTGATGAGGACTCTTTACACCTTCTAGATCAGACTCCTTGAAGGTGATGGAGTGATCGACATGAAGCTTTTTTGTTGGTGGCTCCTTATTCTCGGCGATTAGAACTTGGCAAGGCGTTGAAGGGCCTCCAGCAATAGTTTCAATTTCACCGACCATCTGGCGGTTGTTCGTCGACTGTTTTTGTTGATCTTGCCCCCCAGTCGGAACTGTTTCTTCTCGAGCTGTTGGATTCTTGATGAACTGTCGGAGATATCCTTGTCGGATCAGTCTCTCAATTTCCTCCTTGAGCTGCCTGCATGCTTCAGTGGTGTGTCCACGACTGCGGTGGAAATGACAATACTGTTCTTGGTTTCCAGTATTAGGCTTTAAAGGGTACGGCCACTTTACACTCTCTTGGTCTCGGATAGCCATTAATACATTTGCTCGGGAGGTATTAAGTGGCGTGTACTCTTTTTCTTGTCGGGGATCCCGTCGTGGCTGTGAGGGTCGAGGAGGAAGATTGTAGTTTCCTTGCTTCTTCCTTTGCGAGGGGGGATTCTCCGTCCCTGGGGGATTTTTTCGCTTCCCGGTTGTTTGCTCGAATTGCTTTCTATGAGCATTGATGGCTTCGTCGGCAGTGATTTGGGCCTCTACCCGATGGATTAAATCCGCATAAGAGTGGACTGTTTCTCGCATAAGTGCCGAGTAGAAAGGGCCTGGACGAAGCCCTCCAAGAAATACACCTCGTAGCAATTCGGGATCCACCCCTGGAATTTGTTGGGCTTCTGTAGAAAACCTTTGAAAATACTCTTTGAGAGATTCACCCTCGTTCTGTCGTATCACCGAAAGGTGGGAGGAGTCTTTAATCATCCTTCGGTTGGCGACAAATTGTTCGACAAACAATTTGGCCAATTTAACGAATAGGGGAATGGACCGAGGGGGTAGGGAGTAGAACCATGTCCGGGCCTGCCCTTTAAGGGTGGCCGGAAAAACTTGACAGAGCAGAGCGTCTGGGGCCTGCTGGATATGCATAATAGTGCGGTAGTGATCAATATGTTCGTAGGGGGTCTGAAGTCCCATCATAAGAATCAATATTTGGGAGTTTGAATCTTGCCGGAACGGGATATCGGAGGACAGCTTCGGTAAAAGGTGATGACTCCTGAATGTCCCGTTGGTGAAGGGACTGCCTAATACCCCCTGTGGGGAACTCTTCTCGGACTAATCTTCGTAACTCATGCCGTAGAGTATTACGGGGGAGTTCAGTGACGCGCTGTTGGTCCAAGTCCTCAGGGACGTCCGGTGGCATATGTTGTCGGTGACCTGTGCGCGAAGGATGGGTAGAGCTTGCTGTATCAGCAAGTTCATTCTCTGGACGTGTAGGAGGACGCATCCTTGGTGGAGGAAGGGGGACTTCGACATGAAGAATGTCTTCAAATCCCGGCTGATCTCGAGGGAGAAGAGCATCTTCTTGGGGTACCGGCATTGGTCCTCTAGCTCCCCTTAAAAGCTGAAGGATCTCATTCTGAGATTCCTCCATTTTTCTGATACGTTCTTCTAGGGACGGCCCTGAAGTTCCTTCTCCTATAGGGTGTCGGTTATTGGGGTGAAAGGAGGCAGATGCCTGTCGTCCTTGATTCAGGGGCTGATTCCTGGATTGGTGTGAATTAGAGCGGGAGGTTCCCATGATACGATGGCTACGCCTATTGACCATTAGAGGATTCCTTAGTGTAGTGGGATTAGCTTTCCCACAGACGGCGCCAATCTGTTGCGGGCTAGAAATTACGCGGCGATAGAGATTTGATTCTACGTCTTAGCGTTGTACGTATAACTAGCACACACAGAGAACACAGGATTTTTTACGTGGAAAACCCTTAAAAGGGAAAAAACCACGAGGTCTCGCCCAGTTGAAAATGATTCCACTAGATTTTGAATTGGTTACAAAGGACGGGATCACCTCCAGGGGTGAATAGATTACAATGGCTTAAGAAAGATGTTGAGTCTTCGGCAGGACGTAGGGACTGAACGTCGGGTCCTGAGTTGGACGTCGGGTCTTTGGCAGGAAGTAGAGACTGAGTGTAGGGCCTTGAACAAGACGTTGGGTCTTTGGCAGGACGTAGGGACTGAACGTCGGGCCTTGAACAAGACGTCGGGTCTTTGGTAGGACGTAGGGACTGGACGTCAGGCCTTAAGGTGGTGGTCCGGCGAGGTTCTGCGGTGGTCCGGCGAGGTTCCTGCGGTGATCCGGCGATGGTCCGGCGAGGTTTCTGCGGTAGTCCGGCGAGGTTCTGTGGTGGTCCGGCGAGGTTCTGTGGTGGTCCGGCGACTGTCGAGGAGGAGCTCCTTCCTTCTCTTCTTCCTCCCTTCTCTTCTTCTCTCTCTTGCTTAGATGCCCTCTTGTGAAGAATGAGGGCTCTATTTATAGATTTTCTGGAGTGGCATGGTCCGTAAATAGGTGTGAGATCAAGGGCAAAAAGGGAGTGGTCAAATGGACGGCCGATATTGAATCCTACGATCGTGCACCGTTCATTGGACATTTGAAGGCCTTAATGATGTCGGAATTTAGTGATCTTGGGCTCGTTGGATTCGTCTCGTCGAGCCGTTCGATTCGAGTATAAGCTCGTCAAAATCGGAGACCGTTTGGTAACTCAAATTGCGGTTTGAACCTTCCGACAGCACTTCGGGTCCATGATTAGGACCCATTTGGGCTCGGATTGGGTCGATCTTGGTGTCGTTGGGTTCGTATTTCCGAGACGCTCAGTTTGACTGTAAGCTCGTTGAAATCGGAGTTTGGATGCTCCCGGATTTAATTTTTGAAGTCTCCAACTAGTTTTTTGCCTCGAGATTCGTGCCCGATCAAGCTAATTTTGTGATGACGTATCAATACTATTTAGAAGTCTTATTTTTTTATGATATTATAATTGAACATTTTTTATTAGTCGAATTTGATATATATATTAATAAAAAAAATTAGATTATTTGATTAACTGCTACTCCCTAAAAAAATAGCTGCCAAAATATATATATATTAGCATTGCTCCTACTCCTTTCCTTTTTGTGAATTTTAAGAGAGTAAATTCAAATGATCAACTGCTAGATAGCTACCCTTAACTAAAACTCCTAATTATTGTTCATTCCCACGGATTAAATTTGGAATCTCATCAATTATAAGCACAATCTTATAACAATTGTTTAATAGAATTAAAGTATTATTATCATAATATAAATTTCATCAATAATGTAACTCATATTGATATGTTAGTCAAGAGCTTTGACTATCAATCAACAGGTCTTGAATTTGCGCCTTATGTATGTGATGCGTGTATGAATTTGACTTAAGTAGCCTAAATATGCCAAAAAAAATTCATCGATAAATTATTAGAGATTTTAAATTTGAGTATTTTGATTAATCACATTATATTTTAATTATTAATTAATATTAGAATTTGTTAACCCCACAATTCTTGTGCTTTTAACAAATTCAAAAATGACAAAATCAGGAAAAAACAAAACAATTTATCAGAATTTAATAATCATCAAATCAAACAATTTTTACATTTTTAATATTCTCAAAATTGACGAAATCAGAAATTCCAGAGTTTATTAATTTATATTAGCATTAAATATTATTCTAGAAGAAAGGTCGCCGGCTTACCCCTTTTGAAACGGACAAAAGGATGAGAAATTACGCTTAAAATTGATTTCTTCCCATCAATTATGGGTGTTCTCTTACATTCAGCGCATCCCCAACCCAAATTCAAATACTTGAATGGCGTTGCTCGTGAGATCCAATAGAACGGTAAAACTCATGCCATTTGATTGCAGGTGAACAGTGGGACACCAATATTAACGTTGCACTGTTCATCTTCACTATTTTTCTGTCTCTACCGAATTTGTCAAAGAAACATGCGAAAAAAGAGAAAGTTCGTTATCTTCACAAAAGGGGGCAAAATAGAGTTCGATTGGAGATGAATCGCGGCATTTTTTAGTTTCATGGCATTTTAGAATGAAAAATAAGATTTTTCGTTGGAGATGGTCTCAGCGACTTTTGCAATAAAAAAGAAATTTGTTTAGTTCAAAAGCTGCTACGTACTGAGTATTTATAAATACTCAACAAATATCTAATAAATTAGTATTTACTTATAAAATCCTCAACAGATACTCATAACTAATATTTACAAAAGTATTTATAAATATACAACAAATCTGAATGATTCTCCTCATCCGGCTTTACTGAATGATTTTTCTAATGCACTGCAAAACTACATCACAGAAAATAAAATTTTAGAACTATTATAAAAATATACTTTTTAACACACAATTTTTTGAAAGTATTATTAAAATAATAAAAATAAAAAATTACTATGATCTTTAAAATAAAAAATTAAACAATATGTGCCTCCATAAGCCGGACGCTTTCAAGTATGAATCATTAAATAATATACATTTTTTAAGAAAATATTTAGATGAATTAAGATAAACTCATATATTCATCCCCGGGCTGCGTGTCGGAATATTATACCCTTATTCTTCGCCGCTTGGACCAGCTTATCTATGTTGTCTCATCTTAGAGAGTTTTAAAAGGAAATAAAACTCTAAGAGATGTTAATTAAATTTTACATAATTCATAGTTGAATTTGATTTAAATTAATTAAAGATAACTCAGATTTCATATATATTAGAAATTAGAAAATTTTAAAATTAATTTTGAATTTGAATTTATTTGAAATTGATACCCAATGAACTTATAAGAGAAAAAATAAAAGCCACCGAAAAAGAAAAGGCACATATA
>CM033687.1:20063791-20086291 GCA_019514585.1 Dendrobium officinale | reverse complement strand
AGTTGTTTTAAAAATCAATAAAAAAGCTGTCACAAATAAAGCTTTAATGTCATTTCAATAATATTTTTATAAACTTTTTAATTAAAATAGTGTTATTTAAAAACTGTCTAATTTTTGTTTTTTTTCAAGAGTCATATGCTTAGCCTTCTTATCTGGCATGAGCTATTGGTGGTCAGAAAGATCATTGTCTGACGACAGAGGTCGGAAGGACTATAGTTCGGGCAACCGTGGTCAGAAATATCATTGTCTAGCTATGGGGGTCAGAAGGACCGTTGTTAGCAGGTGACAGAGGTCAAAAAGATCGTTGCCAAGCGATGAAGGTCGGAAGGACCATAATTTGGCGACGGAGGTCAGAAGGAATGTATTCAATGGGCGACAGAGATTGGAAATAATGTATTATGACAACAGATGTCGGAAGGACCATAGTCGCCAGGCGACAGTCATCAAAAAGACCATTGTCTAGCGACGGAGGTCGGAAGCACACAATATGCAGGAGATGATGGTCATATTTTTGACCATTGTTTGGCGGCGGAGGTCAGAAGCATTATAATCGACAGACCGACAGTGGTTTTAAAGATCGTTGTCTGGCGATGAAGGTTGGAAGGACAATAGTCAGTGAGCAATAGTGGTGAGAAAGATTATTGTCTGGAGACGAAGGTTGGAAGGACCGTAGCGGCGAGCGATGGTGGTCATAAATACCATAGTTTGGTGATGGAGGTTGGAAGGATCGTAGTCAATAGGCGGCAAAGGTTGAAAAGATCATAATCTAGTGATGGAGGTCGGTAGGACCGTAGTCGAAGGGCGGCGGTGGTCAAAAAGACCGTAGTCTAGCTATGGAGGTTGGAAGGACCATAATCGGCGGGCGATGGTGGTCAGAAAGACAGTTGTCTAGCAACAGAGGTCGAAAGAACCATATTCGATGAGTGACAGTGGTCAGAAAGATCGTTGTTGGATGATAATTGTCGGGGGAAGTCTGATGATAATTGGTGGCCGGGAGTAAGCCCAACGATAATTTGATGAGAGTCGATGGCTGGGCGGAAGTCTGGTGGCAGTTGGTGGCCGGGCAAAAGTTCGACATCAGTTAGTGGTCAGACATAAATTTGACATCATTTGATGGCCAGGCTGAAGTTCGACGTTAGTCGGTGGCCTGACAGAAGTCCGACGATAGTCCGAAGATGGTCGGTGGTCGAGGAGGAGTCTGGTGGAAAGAGAACGATCTCGCTTTCTTTCTTCCTTCTCTTTTTCCCCTGCTTCCTCCTCCTTTACATGAGTAATGATGGGGTCTATTTATAAATTTTCTGAGAGTAGCACGGCCATTAAATAGTGAGGAGATCAAGGGCATGTTGAAAGTGTTTTGAATGGGGCGGCCGATATTGACTCTTTTAATCATGAATCATTTATTAAGTATTTGAGTGCCTTAGTGATGTTAGAATTTAATGATCTTGGGCTCGTTGGATTTGTCTCGTCAAGCCGCTCTATTCAACTATAAGCATGCAACGTTTGGAAATCATTTGGTCATCTAATTTATAGTTTGAACCATCCAAATACGCTTCAGGTTTTTGATTTGGTCCCATTTGGGCTTGGAAATTCTATAATAACTCAAATATGTGAAATAAATTTATTTTAGAAATATGAAAATTCTAAAGTAGACAATGTTGGCGTTGATTTGGTGAGTTCTACAGCGCTAAGCAATGAACAGTATATATATATATATACCTCACCCCACCGGCTCCTCATTTGGTTGCTTGGCGAGGAAGAAATTGAAAAAGAGGATGTAGAGAGAAGAGAGAGAAAAGTCTTTGGATCATATTTGTTAGTTATTCTTGTTACAAAATTTATTTTATTTATTGTAAATGACTAATCTCTTACTTATGTTTTCAATAAATTTAATTTCTATCAATTTTACCTCTCTTAAATCTATCAAAAATACAGTTTATATTAATTTCATAAGCTTTCATCGTACAAGTTTGAATTTGTTATAAATTTGATCATTCTAAATGATTCATATGATTTTATTGTATTTTAAATGAAGAACTTAATAAAATCATATACATGATATGCTATATTCACGTGATTCACTTATTGGGAGTCACAAGGAGTTGGAGATTGATTGGATCATAAGGAGTCAAGGTAACTGATTCACATGATTCAAGGGGAGTTATAATGAATATATTGATTGGAAATGATAAGGGGCGACTGATTGAGAGTCATAAGTACAGAAAAAAATATCCTTAAGATATAATCATTGAACATCTAAATATTAATACCGGCACTACTACAAATATTGTATTGATATTGTGTCTGACACTAATAATATTTACTATTATTAACACTATTTTACATTATTGGTTATAATACTAATAGTGTTATTGACATTAGTACTATTGATTGTTAGTGTTATTATGACTGATAATGTAATAGATTGAGATATAATGAACTATATAAGGATAAATTGATACAGATAATCAGTATAGATATTGAAGCATATATTTTTTTATATGATTTATAATATATTATTCTCTTTTACCTTGTGTTGATTTTAGTTGTAAGATTTAGTTGCTTGTTGGGCTATATGCTCATTACGTGGTTTTATTTATTTTTTGAAAAGGGTAAGGATCTTATGATATAATGCTCCATACAACATAATTTTTCTACCTATAGTTCTAGACAAAATGAAAACATGTCCTTTTGTTGTTCACTGGTAAGTTCTAATTAGATAGTTTAAAATAAAAGACATATGTAACTCTTGCAATATAGATCTTTGAGTGTGAAAGGTTCATCAATTTGTATGTTAAACTAGCGATTTTGATCAATTCATTCATGTTCAATGTGAAAATGGGTTTTATAATGGATAGGACAGGCCATATAATCGATTCACGGTTAGACCGTCTTTGTCTGATTTTTAAGAACTTGGTTTTCATAAAAGTTCATTATTGACATATCAATATAGAGGCAAAACTTTTTTATGGAAGTCAAACAACCAAATTACACAGTAGATGTTGCAATGTGTGTGTGTGTGTGTGTGTGTGAGAGAGAGAGAGAGAGAGAAATAAGGGCTGTTTGGTTGGCAGCAAAGTGAATGCAAAGTAAAATAAATACATCCATTTTTTTTGTCACGGAGCAAAGTGAAATGAAATCATGTTGTATTATAAACTTCTCATCATAGTTCATTTTGCGGGTAAAATAAAACTACTCAAATTTGAGCGAAAAAAGGAACACACGCGAAGTGGACGAGAGAATTTTGGCTCCTTCTACTATGAAGACTTTGCCCCTTCAATGATGTTTCATTCTTGTAGTGTGAGGTAGCGTTTTGCTCGGTCGCTTCTTTAGCAGCTCCTTGCAATTTGGTTTCGCCCCTTCGATGATGTTCCCTTCGTCTAGGTGATCAATCTGCATGTTTCAAAGGCCAATAGTCGTTGAAGGTCAATCCTTTCCTCCAATTCAATCGAAATGTCCATCTCGGTCGTAGTTATCCATATGAATGGAGGTGATGAACATCTTTACTGCACAAATGGGAGTTACGTCTCGACCTACTAGCTCATTTGAATCTTCCAAATCATTCGGTTCTACTTCATCGTGATGGATATCCTGAACTTCTTGCTTTTGAGGATCAACAATTTGGGATGACCGCAAGGTATGCAACTCTGTGCGAAAACCTAGAGCTGCAAGATGTATCTTATGTGTTTGATCAGTTAGGAGACTTCCATATGGTAAATAAATTCATTTTAGGAATAGGCACACTACATGCTTGATTAAATGCCCCATCTAAATAGGCCTCTAATTTTACTTTACTCTATATATACCCCAACCAAACAGAATAGTTTCACTGCATTCACATTATAGACAACCAAATAGCCTTAAGAATTTACTTCACATTGAATTCACTTTATAGACATCCAAATAACCCCTTAGTTAAAAGATATCATTGATCACAAACTTATGTTCCATTGAGATGATTGTAGTTTTTTCTAAATGTAGTTGTAAGGTTATTGTGGATAATTTTTTTTTAAGTTGTTGAAGAAAGCAGCTTACTAGAGTAAAAATTTCTTGAAACCAGGAAAAGAATAATGACCCACCAGAAAATTATGGTTGCAATATGAAAAGCAAAGTAATAAGAAAATTGTCCCAAATGAAGCCTTATAATTTGTTTAGGATGCCTGTAGCACTTTCTAAATATTGTTATAAAATTACTGTGGAGAAAATAGTTTTTTTTTTTTAATTTGCAATGATAAATAGCTTCCTAGCAGGAAAAATTATTAAAAACATATAAAAAAAAACAAACAAAAATTATTATTGCAATTTAAAAAAATAAAACAATAAGAAAACTTTCACAAAGGAAGCCTTTGACTCCATTATTAAATTAATAAGGCTTCTATAATATTCTTAGCTATATAGAATCATATAAAAATATTCCCATATATTTTTTTCTTTCACACAAAAAAGCGATTTCCTCTCCCTTCTAGAATGGAAAAGCATTTCCTCTTCCTTTGCCACTTAACCAACTATCGCTATTCTATTTTAGAAAGTTAATACTTTTATAAAATAAATAAATAAAATAATAAAAAAAACTATCGCTATTCTGTTATTATTATTATTATTATTATTATTAATAAAACAGTTAGCTGTCAAAACTTAAACCTCCGACGTGCCACTGCCAACCATTTGAAGTCCAAACCGTGGAGAAAAAGAGAAACTTGAAAGGTTCACTTTTTTTATTTTAAAATAAAAGCGCACACATATATATATATAGAGAGAGAGAGAGATAAAATTTAATTCTATATATTATCAGATTTATAATAAGAGCTATTTTATATTCAAATCAATAACTAAGTAATAAAAATATCAATATATTTAATTAATCAAGCTGAAAACAGCACGCATAAATTTCTTTAAAATAACATAATCCTAACACGTTGAAAATCAATTAATATTGTCACCCGTAAGATCAACTCAAATGCATATTTGACATGAAATTAATTTTTGATTTAATTTAAATTTATGGTCTAATTTTCTCAAATATAATCCAAATATAATTCTATATAGTGAATTAAACTATGATTTTATATGTAATATTTAATATACAACAAATTTACATATTAAAACAACTAATTTTGACTTTATTGAAAAGTCATAATTGAACAATTTAGCATCACAAAATTGAGAGATTATTTTGTGCATTGTCCGAACATGTCTGTAGGTCAATTCGGATATGTCACGTCATATGTATTGAATGACGTGGTGCGTCCGGAAACTGCACGTAATAATTTTTCAACAAAATTTGATTGTTTGACAAAGAGATGCAAATGAGTCGAATTGGGCTTGAACCACTCTCTATTTCAGCTTAAACTTGATTAATTAAATCAACTTCTATATATATGAGCTGGTTCGTGAGCCAATGAAAAAAAAATAATCCAAATCATAATTATAATAAAATAATTAATATAATTAAAAAAAAGGAAAAAACATAATAAATCAGCTTAGCTAAAAGATATAGAGAATTTTTTTTTAAAATATTTTAAAAAAAATTTTAAGTGTGCTTTATCTAACAAATTTTAAATAAATAGACTCAGCGCTGATAAATTGAGCTGAAATTAATTTAATTTTTGAATTATTTCTTTTAACTATTAATTTACAAATTTTGAATTTAAAATTTATTTCTATAATATTTGCGATAATTTGTTTTTATTGAGTCAAAAGTCCAAATTAAAAAAAAACAAGGGGCCTTGGGGGCACTCATCGTGCCCGCTGAAAGGCCTAACTCAATTCGGAGTTTGCTGTTCGGAGCCACCATTGGATCAATCAATGCATCATGATTGGTAGTTATGTAATTATATATTCAGGTATGGGCGTATTTGTTCCCGCTGGTTCCGTTTGGCTCCCGCTAAATTGAACCGTTAGAATCAAAGCGTGATATTGTGCACAAAGCAACGCATTTGACAAGAAACGAAGGATACTGAGACTAAAGGAAATCTCTCTCTCTCTCTCTCTCTCTCTCTCTCTCTCTCTCTCTCTCAACCATTCCAGTTGAATGGGTGAACCGCTCACTCTGATTGCATTGATTTTTTTTTTTTTTCGCCGCTCTCTCCATTAATCTCTCTATATAAGCCCAGGGGGACACATCAAAGCAATGGCTGTGAACACAAACATCCCATGTCTTCCTTCAAAACCCTTCCCTCCTTGATGGGTCTCTTTCAATCCAAGGGGAAGATTTACAGACCTGTTGCAGAGATCAATCTCAGAGCCGAAAGCGATGAACCCTACACCCATGCCAATGTCAAAGGTGCTCTTTTTTAGGTTTCATGGGGACTCATTTCTTTGTTTTTTAAGTTATTTTGATGATTACGTGATTCAAATATCAGTTGTAATGTGAACCTTTCATGGGTCTTTGGTGCTGTAGCTCCTCGGGTTGCAGGATTTCTTGTAAAGATCTTCGCCTGGATCTTAGAATCGTGGATATTAGGCCCTGCTGTTTTGCATATTCTGAAGAAGGATAATCTTGTGCACAAGGTATGTGTTAAAAATTCGTTTTGGAAGATTGCTTCTAGTTGCAGGCTTGGTTCTCTTAATTTTAATCATTGATTTTGTTTTATTTTTTAATATATGGATAAAGCTTATGATTTCAGATTATAGAGTTGAATTAGTGATGTGCGTTTATTCGTGCTCTCTAATTGATATTTGTGCCAAGAAGCTGGCAGATTTTTTAATCTGTTGAGCTGTTGCTGGTCTTTTTCTGAATCGAAAACCTGATAAAAAGCTTTTAAACCTGGCAACTTTGTTTGTCTTTTTTTCCACTTAATTCATATAATTATTGACTTTATTTACTTGGTTTTTTTTTCTAGTGTAAATTTTATGAAATTTTAATCATTCAACTGTAAAGTATGGATTGTGGTGGACTCTTTCCAAATTTATATCTTTTTTATTTTTTACAGCACTGGTCTCCACATTTGCTTGCTGAGTTGTTTCTTTTGTGTGTATATTAACACATGGGCTGATTTCAAGTTTGCAAGATTTTTTGTTTTGGTCATTTCTCTTTGGTGCATACCTTGCATATGGTTCCAAACAGAGCTCTAGAGTTTGCCAACTAAAGCAAGAAATATTAGATAATTATGAGTTCCTACATTTATGTGCTAATTTGTATATTTTCAGATTCTGCAAATTGCAATAGCTGTTTATTTATTTTAAAGATCATTATGTAGCAATAATACAAACTATTGAAGTTTTATTATGTGATTTCGAATTTCTGCAGCTTGTTTCGTTTGCAGAAATACCAGAGTCACCCGTGTTCACAGCCACCCATACTATAGAAGGTTTGAACTTGGAACTTTATCATGAAAGGAACGCATAATTCATTATATAATTTGCAGTGTTAGATATTAATCATGATTATTCTCCATAAATAAAAGGTTTTTGAGAGATTTTTATATACTAAGACAAATGGCAATTATATGCTATTAATTCAGATCTTCAAGAGCAAGAGGTAACTTGCATTGATCCAAATCTTTCTCCTCCTGAACGAGTTAAAGAGGCTATGGACTGCCTTCCTGCTAGTCTAGAGACCACTTTAGAGACTGGTTTCAAGCGCTGGACTATTCAGGATTTCTCTAGAGCTTACAATTCAGGAGAAACCACTCCTTTTAAGGTACTTCTCAGAATAAGAGTTGTGTTTTGATGGTATTCTAGTGATGGTTTCAAACGTATTTCTCTCTTTATTATGGCAACTGTTGGTGAACTAACGAGGGGCTTGGGGTTGCTCTCATCTCCCGCATATTTAGGCTTCATTTGTGACGGCTTTCTCAGTGCTTTTTATACCAACTTTCTAGTTCAAAAATTTAAATTTTTAAACTATAAAGCTGCTTTAAGGAGTAGTAAGAAAGCCATCCCAAACGACACCTTAATGAGTCATATATAACTGTGTTTTAGTATAGACATTTAACCCCTTAAATCCTCATACAACTATGAAAATTATAGAAGCTTTGCCTCTCCTAAACTTAGGATAAATCCTTTTATTCCGTATCATTTTTTAATCCTAATTGGCATCCTTCCTAGTTCTTACATCTTCTTTAAACATATTAGATGCTTATCTAATTTTTTTAATGTTCCTAATAGTAATTAGTCGTGATGCTCATCTTGAAATCCGGTAATTTGCAGGTAGCAAAGAGATTCTTAGCAGCCCTTGAGGACTCCTCTGTTCCACACCTTCAAATGTCATTCTTCATTAACTATGATGCTAAAGAAATTCTAAAGCAAGCCACTGAATCCTCACTTAGATATGAGAAAGGTAAATATGTTCTACTACTTCCCTCATATTTTTTTGTAATCCTCAATATTGCATTAAAGTTGCTTAGGTGATTTTATTATGGCTCGTTTTGTTGCTTGAATTTTAGTTTAAATTCTACAAACACCTTCCGAATTCTTACAAAGCCATGATTTCATTTTCACACATAGAATTACTGAAAACTAGATCACCATTTTTTAAGCATATTTTACATCCACAAGCACCCAACTGAGGCCTTAAATCAAAAACAAGTTACGCAAATAAATTATTTATTTATATTCCAAATTCTTATAATTACTAAAAGCTCCCTTCAAACATATCCTGTGATTCTGGAATATGCAAATCATATTTGATATTACTCACAAATAGATCACATACGTAAAATTTGAACCCAAAATCTCTTTTCTCGCCTTCTCTGTTTCAAAACCTTCTGACAAGATCAGCTGACAAGACATCCAATGCACGTGACATTTCTATAAGTTTAAGCATCCAGTATTGCAGAAAGATTACGGTCACACAAGCTTTTTGCTGTTTGCCATTTCGTGTTGAGCTCATTTCAAACTGCATCATGACCCAAATAATCTATACAAAAAGTAATTCTGGATCCACTTTCTTTATATTTTTTTGGGGGGAATGAGATCCACTTTCTTAGTTAGCCTAATCAAAAACGAAAATTCTAATGCACTTTTGTTTTTTTCATGATCTTCACAACAGTTTTTTGCATAATTTTTTTTTGTGAGTATAGTCAGTCTCCTCGATGAATGCCCAAATACAGAAATTTTCATATAAAACTTTAAGAAAGAGCATGATTTAAACTTTTCCCATGCTCGAAATGCACATGCTGCACTTTCTTAAAATTATGATGAAATATTTTAAAATCAACCTTCAAGGAAAACACAAGGTTCTTGGTAGAATACTCAGACATGAACAATAATACATCCATTAAAGAAAAGCATAGCTCTAAACATGCTAATCAAGATTTTGTATAAATTAAGCTTATCCTATTAGAAATAGAGGGCGCCATATAGATAATGCAACATAGCTTGATTTATGAAAACTCGGAGATATACAATTGCACAATCATCAAGATTGTAAATAGAAGGAGCATATAATTAATGCTTCATAGAGCGGACAAAGACTAAGGTTTCGTTTGAGACTACTTTCTTCTTGCTTTCTAAAACAGCTTTCTAGTACAAAATATTTCTTAAATTTGAAATTTTTGTACTAGAAATCTGTTTTAAAAAGCAATAGAAAGCTGTTCTAAGGCTTCGTTTGAGATGACTTTTTTTTCTGCTTCTTAAAGAAGCTTTCTAGTACAAAATTTTATACCAAAAAGCTGTTTTTAGAAGCAGAAAAAAAGCTGTCTAAAACGAAGCCTAAATTGCAAATAATTTCAATCAATACCCTTGCATAAAACATAGTAATCAGAAGCTTTGCAGATCTCAGATCTATCTAAATTTATGTACATGCTTACGAAAATTGTGGTGATTGAACTTGGGGCTTCATTTCTAAACAATTCAAAAGAATTAAATTCACATGGTTTTCTTATTAGACCCAAATAATGCTGAATTATGACAAACGACTTGTGTTGTTTTGCCAGGAACTCCAATTTCAGTACTTGATGGAGTTCTAGTAGCCGTTAAAGATGAGATAGATTGCCTGCCCTATCCTACCACTGGTATTCTGCAGCTTTTATTTTCTTTTTTAATTTTTTTCAGTATTATAACTTTCTTATACAACTGGTGCTTGCAGGAGGCACCAAGTGGCTTCACAAGGCAAGGGACATGCACCGATGATGCAGTTTGTGTCAAGAAACTAAGGTCATGCGGTGCCATACTTGTTGGCAAGACAAACATGCACGAACTTGGTGCTGGGACTAGTGGTATTAACCCTCATTATGGGTAGGTCTTGCTTTATTTGCTATAAGTTCAGCCCTTCTATTAAGGTATGAATTATATAGTTAGTTTTCTTAATCAACTACAGGCCAGCAAGAAACCCTTACAACATTAACAGGGTTTCTGGAGGTTCTTCAAGTGGCTCTGCAGCTAGTGTGTGTGCTGGACTGTGTCCTGTTGCACTTGGTGTTGATGGGGGAGGTATATATTCTTCATGGCATAGAAATGATTAATTTAAAGTGTTTTTTCGAGGTAGGAATTACTTTCCTATGATACCATGCTTATGGAGTATCAAGTGTGCTCTAAATTGATAGGAAAAAGTATGCTCTTGAGAGCAATGATGTCACGAGAATGAGAAAATCTGCAAGAAGAATTTTCTTTTTTCCATTTGCGAGATAATGGAATACTTAATGTTTAAGTTACCTTTACATTCATGAAAGAAATAATTCGAATTGGAAAATTCTCTCCTTTGACTATCATATCATCATATGTTTAAATTTTAATCAAAATTTCAAAGACGGGGCTTTGTTTCTGATTTGCTTTGCCTATAACAATTTGTTAAATAGTTCCTCACACTACTTAAATCAGCTCGAAAGATATGTGGTCATAAGAAAAAATTGCTGAATACATCATCATACCAACCATTATTATTTTTTATTTTATTTTATTTTTATTTTTATCATACCAACCATTATATTTTTTAACTAGGCCTGTAATAAACTTTAACGTTAATGATACTTCTGACCCTGTCCAACCCATAAATCTCATACATGACCGTGTTACTTTTCTATTTTTGAATAAGGTTCTGTACGCATGCCTGCTGCTCTTTGTGGAGTTGTTGGTTTCAAGCCAACAACGGGGCGTTTTTTTCCTAGTTCAGGGTTAGTAACTTTTGCGTTCCTAATAAGAACATGATATTATGAGCATTCAAAAATGTCTAGTATACATAAGATAATGTTTCGTTTCAGGGTTCTTCCTTTGAATTGGACCGTTGGAATGGCAGGAATTCTAGCAGGAACTGTCGAAGATGTGCTTATTATGTTAGTGATCATTTTCCCTGCACCTCCCACTTGATATAAAAAAAAATCTTGGGATATACTGATTCTGGAATGATAACATGCATAACTCTTAAATACTAACAATATTTTTGTTTTTCAGTTATGCAGCTATTGCCAATGATATTTCTGAGTTCCAACCAAAATCACTGCTGGTGAGAAATTTATACCCATTTTCCTCTTATCTCAGCAACCTAGGACTGCTTATTATGCCTTCGATCTAAGGCTTCATTTGAGACAGGTTTTTTTTACTGCTTCTTGAAGCAGCTTTCTAGTATAATTTTTTTTTTTGTACTAGAAAGCTGCTTCAAGAAATAATACAAAAAAACGCCTCAAACGAAGCCTAAATCAACCAGATAAATAAGTCACAGACCTAATAAAAATGTGCGTTTGTAAGGCTTTCAAATCCGCTGATGTCTTTTACTGGACTAGTACTCATTTCAGTCAAATTCTGATAACTCTATTTCTTATTTTGATGTAATCACTGATAAGTTTCCATCCTTTGTGAGTTTGGAACAGCCCGAATTAAATATTCCGCAACTGAAATCTTCACACTTGTTGACTAACATCAAGATTGCCAAGTATGGAAAGGTAAGTACCAAAACAGTTAGTTCTATTGGTCCTTATAGTATGTTTTAGGCTTTGTTTGGGGCAACTTTCCTACTGCTTCTTAAAGCAGCTTTCTATTACAAAATTTAAATTTTTTTTTACTAAAAAAATTGCTTAAAGAAGCAATAAGAAAAGCAGTTCCAAACGAAACCTTAGTCTACTAATTCATTCTTCCTTACCTATGCTAGTTGAGTAAAAACATGTATTTTCTAGTTTATTAATTATTATTTTTGGATAAAAAACAGTGGTTTAATGATTCGTCAGCTAATATTAGAAGCTGTTGTGATGATGCACTACAGTTGCTATCCCAAGCTCTATAGATGGAAGGTAACATTTCTCTTGATCAATTCAGTCTTCGTTTGAGACGTCATTTTTACTGCTTCTTAAAACAACTTTTTTGTACAAAAAATTTAATTTTTATACTAAAAAAACGGCTTTAAGAAGCAGTAAGAAAGCTGTCTCAAACGAAGCCTCAGTTGTCTTCATTCAACCCACATAAATCATCAACATACAATTTCCCGTTTCCCCTTAACGCTGCTGCTTATAATTTGTATATCCAATCAAAGTAAACTAGTTGAAATCAACAGAATAAGTCCAGAACAGAATTAATATTTACTTATGTCATAGTACTATTTGTGGGGTTCGAATCTGTATGTTACACATTTAAACTCAAAGCAACTGTTATGTTCAAGACTGTGGATGTGACCATACCGGAGATAGAAGAAATGCTCCTTGCTCATTATGTAACTATTGGATCGGAATGCACTACTTCATTGGCCCCTCAGCTTGAGAAAATGTATGTAGCTGTCTCTTTTCTAAATTAATTTCATAATACCAACTTTTTTGTTAAAAAATCTAAAATAACTTATATGAACAACTTCTTATGATTTTAGAAATTATGGAGAATTAGGATGGGATGTGAGAGTTGCTCTGCAAGTATACGGCTCATTTAGTAGCAGAGAATATCTCAATGCACAGCGAATTAGGTAAAAAACTACTTTCTACTCTGTTCGAACATTCTTTTCTGTTTATATTTGTTGTATGATGGAAATTTGTTGCTAATTATTACCTTTCTCCATTAATCTTTCTCAAGGAATCGTCAGATGCAATTTCATAAGGAGATTTTTAGAAGGGCAGATGTTATTGTCACACCTACAACTGGGTATTAAGTTTTTATCTTACTTTTCTTTTACAAAATTAATATTTAAATTAGTTATAGAGCATGAAAAACTGAAAAGCTTTTCCTAATCTTTTTTTTTTTTAAATAATAGTGTGACTGCTTATCCGCTTCAAAGCGACGCTTTCAGCACTGGAGAACTTGACTACATAAAATGGAGGTCAATTGATTTGTAGTATTTAATTACATTTTTCTCAAATGGTTGTTCTTTGATGTTACTCATTTGTATTTATATATTTTTGACAGCTGCACTTATAAGATTCTCGATAGCTGGAAATTTTCTAGGATTGCCTGCAGTGACTGTCCTGGTAAGAATCATTAAGACAAATGAGAATATAGAATTTATGTTTCATTTGGGACAGTTTTTTTTGCTGTTTCTTAAAGCAGCTTTCTAGTAAAAAAAAAAAAATTTTGTACTAAAAAAACTACTTTAAGAAAGCCATCCCAAACGAAACCTTAGTCCCACTAATACCTAAAAAATATATATTTGTAGAAAAATCAAGCGTTAGGCTCATCGTACTTCTGTAGTTTCTTGGATTGAAAATGGATTAGACCATTAATGTCTTTGACTCAACTTTACCTTCATTGATACAAATATTATTAAGGACAGTATTTTCTTCTTTATATGATGTTTAAAACAAATGGTTTAAATTGCTACTTTGTAGGCTGGATATGACACTGAGGGCATGCCAATAGGCTTGCAGTTTATTGGAAAGCCTTGGTCTGAAGCAACTTTACTCCACCTTGCTTTTGCAATTCAGGTAAACTAAAAGTTTTTTGTTATTGAGTGATTTTAGATTTGCTTGATGATTTTGAGAGAAATTGAAGTTGAATACTCTTGGCCTTTAGTCTTCTAGCTTTATTAGATTCAACTTGCTTTTAGATTTTGCTAATGAAATAATGTAATTTAATTAGGCTGTCTGTATTTTATGGATCTGAGTTTTGAGCAGTAAAGTCACTAATAGGCAAAGTTGACTCTTAGAAAAAAGATAATTTAAGATCCATGAGTGACTGAAACCAAGGTCAAAATGAATTATATTCAAGTGATAATTGGATTAGTTGAAGATAAAGTAGTAGAATATAGTCTTGT
Organism: Dendrobium officinale; assembly: GCA_019514585.1. Taxonomy (NCBI): domain Eukaryota; kingdom Viridiplantae; phylum Streptophyta; class Magnoliopsida; order Asparagales; family Orchidaceae; genus Dendrobium; species Dendrobium officinale. The sequence goes on along the minus strand of CM033687.1, from coordinate 20,072,190 downwards.
ATGGTTAGATTATTAGAAAATGTATAATAAAGGGTGAAAAATATACTCATCTAACACATAGATGAAATTAGTATCGAATGCTTATAAATGAAAAGGGGTAGACTAAAATTTAAGCAAAAAAAACTGGGGAAAAGTACACTTAATATCATAGGCAGTAGTCAATCCTTTTTTTTTTAAATAAAACTCACATATAGAGGGTTTATGCATTAATATAAATAAGATATTACAAGTCCTTACTGAATCGATAGCCCTCTAAAATACATCATTTGAAATAGAACCTACGAGTCTTTGATTCAAACTATTACAAAACATAAGTAGAAGAAAATAAATAAGGAAAAGCACAGCTCCCACCATGAACAACAACAAGAGCACCAAAAAAACCTAATCAGATTGTCAGAGACTCTCCGAGGAAGGCTAATGATGATTTAAAAAAAAAAAGGCAAAAGTATACAATTTTTCAGTAACTCAGGCTTTGTTTGGTATAACTTTTGTACTGCTTTATAAAACAATTTTTTAGCATAAATATTATTAGAAAAAAAAAATTATGCAGTAAAAAAGCTGTCCAAAATAAAGCCTTAAACAGTTGCCGAATATGACCAAACCAGCTCAAACTAAACCTTAATATTTAAAATAAATTTCGAACTTGCAGTTTAAATGGTTACCAAGCACTCTTTTAAACTCCATTAAAAAAAGACAAAAATGCAATAATTTAATTGCTTGGCCATGACCATTTACTGATTGTGACAATCAGCTCAAACTAGATCTTAATTTAAATAAATTTCAACTTGCAATTTTTAATGGTTACCAAAAATATCTCCTATAAAACTCCCTTGGCATAACTAATGCTTAACATGTACAAGTACAGCTTTATCATTTCTGTCAAATTCGCTTACCAGCAATTTTGTGTACTACAACTTATGACAGAATTTTCAAATCTCAATTAATATTAGGCAGATGTTTGTACCTTACCGTCTCTGTATGACTGTATTATTAATAACTATTCTATCTTTGAAATGTTGAAGCACACACTGAAATTAAAGCTGCTCTGTCGTAAAAAACTAATAATGTCTGATATTCTTTGACAGGCTATGTTCATTCACAGTTACCGAAAGCCAGAAGTGTTTTATGATCTGCTGAAAACTGAATAGATAAAAGTCGAAAGCATACAAGACATTGAAGTACAATTGCAGGATAATACTTTGGTGCAAAGGTTTTAAAAATTTAATACCAAAGAGTAATCATGTTATGTTATATGAGCTCAAAATGGATGGATACATCTCATATTATCTGTAAGGTGCTCCAACAAAATTCATTCGGAATGAAACTCAAATGTATTTGTTGATTTTTTAGAAACTGTTATCCTCTTTTTTATATCCAGTGCTTACCAACTAAAAATTTTAGTGCGCACTGTTATATTTTTATTTGCTGAATTCAGTGCTGAATTCAGTGTGAAAATGCATGCATACATATTGATCAAGTAACACATAAAGTTCATAGGCCTGAATTTCTACACCTCATAGACTTTATTCTTCTAAAAAAAGTTAAATAACAACTTTCTTACAGCTCATGCTCTAACAAATCTAGTTATAAGAAGCTTCCTCTCAACATAGATCTAAAAGCAACAATAAAAGATTTAGGCTTTGTTTGGGACGACTTTATTACTGTTTTTTAAAAGTTGTTTTTCTAGTATAAAAATTAAAAATTTTTATGCTAAAAAAATTGCTTTAAAGAAACAATAAAAAAGCCATTTCCAGACAAAGCCTTAGCCAAGCATAAGCAAGGCAGTTGCCCTCGAAAGCAATCATAGGTAAAAGCTAACCCCAAATAAACTATTAAGCTTTGTTTGGAGCAGCCTTTTTATTATTTTGTATTTCAGACCGCAACCAAAATTTATATTTGGTCACTACTTTTTTCATTATTTTCGAATAATTTTTTTATACTTGGAAGCTACTTTCTTTAATGACTTAAAAAAAACTATTGTTTCTACAGCATCTTCATAAAGTAGTAAGAAAGTCATCTCAAACAAAGCATAGTTAATTTCAAAACCAGTAATGTTGGTTCTTCTAGCTGAGTAGCAAGAAGAAAAAGCTGAAAACAACCTCCCCTGTAACAAAATGATGAAATCAAACCCTTCTAAAACTGCAGCCATGCAAGCTAACCCTTCGTCATTGCTCCTACAAATGAAGCAAATCTCATTTCTTCATAGTTAGCTTAATTTATAAATCATTAACTTGAAAAGCTTGGGGATTTCTTTTTTATAGTAAGCTTTGATAAAATTGGAGAAAACTATGAAAACATTGCCACTGTCATTAAAAAATATGATAAATTTTACAAGAGCTCTGAAGTTAAATTGTACTGTTTAACTCTGATAGAAAATAATTACCTGCATTAGGGGGTCATTATAAATAGCAAGGGTCCTCATCATGTCTCGTGTGTGAGGCGTATTCCATCTATTATAGTGTAAAGCACAAGCATTAGTGTTTCCACCACCCATTACTGATTTCACATGTTGCTAGTACAACGCTTGAAATTCTACACCAAAAATTGTTGTGCAAACAATCATAACGGAAATAAATTTCACACAACACAAAACATAATAAACATGGTGATTTACATGGTTCAGCCAAGATGCCTAGATCCACGAGGAGGGGATGATGATTTCACTAAAATTGGAAAACAATATGGAATTACAATGAGCTTTCTCTTCCTCTCATGCATACAACACAATAACCCTTAGGCCCTATTTATAAATTTGAGGGGAAACAATTAAGGAAAAAAAATTCCTAATCTAATTCTCAATCAAATCCCAATCAAAATCACATAATTAGGAAATAAATCAGCTTCCTAATTAATGCACCAATCAAATCTTCAATAAAACCCCTTATTAATACAATGATTAGACCCTCTAATTAATAAATACATCAATCTAATCAATTTGATTAGGAAAATAATGAACTCTCTCTAATCAAATAAATAATGAGCCATTTAGCTTTCTAAAATAAAGCTTGGAAATAATTCCAATTCAATAATCTTCACCTCATCTTTTACTTCAGAAAGTGGAAAGATGTCAACCTATGCTCCAATATCAGAATGATTGCACCTAGATGGTTGCCTACGTACCCCCCTTCCCAAGGGATTAAGTTTGAGCATAATTCTTCAAAATGTGGACAGTATGTCATATTTCATGAGCTCTAAGTTTCATCAAACTTCTACAATAGGTGAAACTTCTGAATTGATAGTACCTTTGTGAGCATGTCAGCTGGATTCTCCTTGGTATTTATTTTCTTCAACCGGGCACTTGCATTTCAGCAAATCAAGTTTCGAATGAAGTGGTATCTCACATCAATGATTTTTTTGTACGAGCATGAAAGACTGGATTTGTGTGATTTGATCAAATCACATATAGCACTCTAAACTATCACATAATATTGTCAGAGACTTCTGGTCAACTAACAAAATCATCCAGTAGGCTATGCATTTATATTGCCTCATTCATCACCTCTATGACTCCATTGCACACAACCTCAATAGTAGAAAAAGCAACAGTAGGCTGAGGTTCTGATCACCAACTGACAGGGACCTTCTACCAATGTAAATACATACCCAATTATATACCTATGCCTGTCAATGTCACCGGCATAAGTCCCTGAATTAGTGTAGCCTGCACATAAATCAACCACATATACATGCCTCTCGAACACCAAGACTACATCAATTGTACCCTTGAGATACGTTAGGATACTCTTCACAGCTTGCCAATGACTCCTTCCTGGATCATGCATGAACCTACTCACAACACCAACTGCTTGTGCTATGTCTGGCCTAGTACAAACCACGATGTACATCATCGCATGAATTAGCTCCATGAGCACCCCTTTTTATTATCATACACCATTTAATACCCAATGGCTTTTTTTTTCACAGAGGGAGAGCTTCACTAACCTCCAAGTAGCATTTTTTTTCTGAAGAGAGTCCATCTCTTCATCCATAGCCTTCTTCCATAGATCACCATCTGGACTATCAATTGCTTCCTTGTACTGGCTAGGAATTTCAGCCTCTGTAGCTGAAAGTGAAAATGCAATGTGATCCCTCAACCAAACTGGCTTTGGGATATTCTGGCCTTTGATCCTGTTCCTCTTAATAGATTTCCTGAGTCGAAATCTCATCCTCAACATTAATCTTCTACCTCTTGGTCTGCAGATGAATCAGTACATGGGTAGAACTGATCGGCTTCTACGGAGCAAATGGAGTTGCATCAAACTCCATCTTCTACAGTGCATATGTTGGATTCCAGTTGAACTCTCCACTTGCTTCAAGTCCATAGGCTTTAACATGTTTGCTTCATCGAATGTAAACATCCCTGCTAATGACAATCTTCTTATCTAATGGATTATAGAGTTTGAAGCCCTTGACTCCACGCCTGAAGCATAAAAAGAAGTCTTCCTTGTCCTTGATTCCAATTTATCATTTTGAACATGATAATAAGCGAGAAACACTCAAACACTCTCAAGTGTTCATAATCTCTAGCATGATGCCCAATCACATCTCCTTTGATATTCAAATATGGGTATGAGAAATATGTTTTTGTTTGTCTTCTTTGTTTATAACAAAGTGGTTACTCGATCATGCAAAAAATCATACCACGATCATGCTAGTAATTGTGAAAATTGCACTTGTGCGTAGAACATTCTTCACTACTCTCAACTCTGGCTTCTTCAAGTTGTGTGAAAATTGCATGAGATTAAATGAGAACAAAGTGCTTGGAGAAAGATCTAAAATTGGAGGAGAAAATATTGTAGATGAACAAAATGTGAATGTAAAAAAAAAAAAAAATAAAAATAAAAACTTAGATAAGCAAGAGTATTGTATATGCACTTCGTATATGTTTAACTTTCATTTTGATGTTCATTTACTTTATTTAAAGTGCAAATTAATATGTTAGTTAAAACAATATATTTTGTTTTAAATTATAAGTAAAAAAAATATTATAAATTTTATAATTTAAAACAAAAAAATCGAGCTTCATAAATGAGCTCGAGCTTGAATTTTTATATACTGAGTCGAGTTCGAGCTCATTAAAAGAGCTCGAGCTCACTGTGCGATAAATGAGATCAGCTCGATATAGAGGGTGCAACCAATTCAAAGCTGACTCTCGAGCTGGCTTGAGCTCGTGAGTCGAGCTTATAAAGTTTTGAGCTTGAGCTTGAGCAGAATTTTGAGCTCGTCGGATTATCGATGTTTGAGTTCGATCCAAAGGGAGCGATCCTCAACTCGATTACTCGTCGATCGGCTTGTGGGCGCGGATGCAGACCCCAGATCATCAGGCAGAATGGCCATGGCCGATGCGTACAGGGCTTGGACGCGGAACACAGGCTCCAATGCAGAATCGCATGAGTGTGCGTTGAAAGTGGAATCGTGGATGGCGCTTCATCGTGGATGGGCTCATAATACGCGGATGCATAAGCAGTGGGCTTTAGAAGAGAACGTTGGAATTCAAAGTGATGCATAAGCGCCGGCAGACTCCGAGACGCACAATCGAGCCGGCGCTCAACGAACCTCATATTTAATGTGATGTGGATGAGCTCGAGGCGGCCTTTGACTTTTCTTGCGCTCGACTCGCGTTCGCAGCTCAGGATTTGACTTGCCTCGTTTGGGACCCCTAGTTCGGAGTAATAACTTGATTTTCCATTCTTTTATACCCCTTATAAGGATCCACTGGCATTCGGCTTATCAGATTCCAGTTTTGGTCTGAAGTATTTCATGTATTTTTTGTTAATTCTTTTGTAGTCATAAATATATTCACGACAGATTGATCAGAAGCCACAATTCATAGCTCGTGTACAGACGATTCTTTAGAATGAAATATAAATTTATTTGTTTTTGTTGCATAATGAAGGAATAAAGTTTGTTTCCGCTGTATTTTTAGTGTATTTATATAAATATTCTATTAGTAGTTCTTATAGATTACACTTAGAGATAAAATATACAATTATTTCATATTTAGATTCTAACCGAAGTACAAAATCATTCAAACACGCCGGTCTTCAACAACACTTTTCAGACTCTTTTGAAACTAGTTTGATGATTGGATCCTAACCGAGGGACTTTCATTTCAGAGATTTAACATATACAAATTCTTTCATAATTTAGATTCTAACGAGACTTCAACAAATTATTTCTTAAAAATATGAAATTATAAGAGTTAGGGATGTGAGTGCGCCAGAGTTGATTCAGGATTGGCTCGATAAATCACTTTTGAGCACGAACTAACCAAGTCAAATGTGAGCAGCGCCGTGATTGATTTAACTCGGTTAGGTAGCATGAGTAACTTGACTTATTCTAAAAAATATTACGAATATAATGCACTAACAATATATTACGTATTATAAGTTTTTGGCTTTGGGCAATTGTTACAAAAAGTTTAAACATCATACTCTTACTTTCTTCTAACTTACAGTAATTTTATTATTTTTCTTTTAATTTTTTTTATCTATAATATCATTACATTTGAATACATAATTATTTTTTTCTCTATTCAAAATTAATAAGTCGAATCAAACTCATAAATAAAGCCACGAGCTCGAAATATAAATAATCAGGTTCATAACCTCAAAATAAACGTGACTCGAAATTTGGCTCGACTCACTTACACTCCTAATAAGATGTCTCTAGTTCATTTCACCAAAAAAACATTTTTTTCAAACCTTGATTTAATTTATTGTCCCTTAATTAAAGGATATAACCCTATTATGAACATGCGACATTATGCCCCACTAAATCAAGAAAATTGTATTTGTTTAAGATACGAAATTTTATATATATTGACGTATTTAATCATATCTTATATCTATCTATATATATACTATATATATATCTATATATATATATACTATAGTATATATATAAATATAATATATATCTATAGATCTAATATATATATATATTATTATGACGAGTAACCGTCGCTGCCATCGCTCAAGCTTTGCCAACGCGCCTCCTTGGCGGTCCGTACAACCCCGACCGACCCTACCGGGCTGCGTACCCCACGCCTCCAGTAACATGCCAACCGGTGCTTTAAGGGTCCCACTTAAGCCCGACAGTTCGCTCGAGGGAAATCGAACTCGGGATGGGGAATTCCCACTCCGCGCCTGCCCACCAACCGAGCTAACAGCGTGCAGTGGGTACCAAATTAACTAGATATTTTAAAATTTAATGCTCCATTTGAAAAAAAAAAAACAAATAAAAAAAAAAAACTTTTTTCGACAACATCCACAGCGGTCGTTTCATTACCAAAGTGACCTGATTGCTTGCCTTGCCTCGCTCAACTACACAAATCTATTCAAATTTCATTACCATAGAGTGCCACACACAAGGCATAAGTTTCCCCGAAACGATGCTCTAGCTTCAAGCGGGCGATAGATGAAACTGGCTCCCTTCTTCGGATTCCTCGGCGCAGCGGCCGGCGCTCGTCGTATCACTCTTGTATTCTATATGCGATTACACTCTTTCTTTACAGGTTCAATGCGATGCGAAGTTCCTAGCTGACCTTAATGATGGGACTCTTCCTTTGCAGGCATGGGGGCGGCTTACGGGACGGCGAAGAGCGGGTTGTCGGTCAGTGGCATCGCTGGGTGTAATGCGGGCGGAGCTTGTGTGATGAAGTCGAATTGTTCCCGTGGTTATGGCAGGAGTTCTTGGGATCTATGGCTTTTGATCATTGCGGTTATCATTAGTTACAGGGATAAACCCTAAGGCCAAGTCTTATTACCTCTACGATGGTATACGCACATCCTGTCCTCTGGTTCTTGCTGTGGCCTGGCTGGGCTGTCCGCCTGGCATGGCCATTGGATCGTCGGTGCGACTGCGTGGCGTCCGGTAATTTATCGGTCTTTCTTATTTGTCTGACTTTTATTTCGCGGTGGTAGGATGTTTGAATGATAGATCTTAGATTTTTTTTGTTCTTCTTAGTTGTCATGATAGTATGTTTTGATTTGTACTGAAAAAATGTGCTTAAAGAGCGCCATGCTTGAATTTTTTGCTGGACAAATGAATGGAGCACCTAACTTTGTTCTTTCTATGCCGTGGCATGGGATTGTCTCCCGTTCCTGTTTGTATTTTTTGAATATGATGAAAAAAGTGTTTTTTATGGAGATATAAGTTGTTATTGGATATGGCCAAAAACATGAGTTTTGGAATTTTCTTCTTTTAGGACGGTTTCAAATTGAGTGGACTAATTAAATTATGATTTGTTTGTCTCAGTTAACAGCAAACTATAGATTGTGTCTATTTTTCTTTTACTTTTTCTTTTATATCTCACACAGAACCACTGATTATATGAGTCATATATAACAATTCCATTTTAATGTATATTGTTACCTCATTTTAAATAATTCTAACTC